>CAMZMU010000074.1:94113720-94456960 GCA_947311845.1 Poa pratensis
AGGTTAGGACTATGCCGGCACCTAATCCGACCTTGGTCTTGGACCCATCAAAGTGCATCTTCCAATAATTATAGTCCGGCAAGGGCGGCTCATATTGCATCTCGGCCCAATCGCATAAAAAGTCCGGCAGCGCCTGCGACTTGATTGCATCTCGCCTTTCATAATGCGGAGTGTATGGAGATACCTCGATCGCCCATTTGGCAACTCGCCCAGTTGCGTCCTTGCATCCGATGATCTCCGAGATTGGAGCATCACATACCACCGTCATGGGATGCTCTTGGAAGTAATGCTTCAGTTTCTTAACCGCCAGGTATACTCCGTACGTCATCTTCTGGTAGTGGGGGTAGTTTTGCTTCGACGTGGATATCACCTCGCTCAGGTAGTAGATTGGTCTCTGCACCGATTTGCCTCCTTCGTCTCGCTCCACCACCACTGCAACACTTACGACCCGGTTTGTAGCCGCAATGTATATCAACATCGGTTCATTCTGCAAAGGGGATGCCAACACCGGAGCAGTGGACAACATCTTCTTCAGCTCATTGAACGCCGCGTCCGCCTGCGGGGTCCAAGTGAAACTGGTACTTTTCTTCATAAGTTGATACAATGGTAAGGCTTTTTCTCCTAGCCGACTTACAAACCGACTTAAAGATGCAAGGCATCCCGTGAACTTCTGCACATCTTTTAAACAGTTCGGCAACTTCATTCTTTCGATAGCTCGGATCTTAGCCGGGTTAACTTCTATACCTCGGCTCGATACGAGGAAACCGAGCAATTTTCCAGCCGGGACACCAAAGGTGCACTTGTCCGGGTTAAGTTTCAACCGATACTTTCTTAAATTTGCAAATGTCTCTTCGAGGTCTTCGATGAGAGTATGCTTCTTTTTAGTTTTGATAACAATGTCATCGACATACACTTGCACATTCTTGCCCATTTGAGAATGTAAGCACTTCTGCATACACCTTTGATAAGTTGCCCCGGCATTTCTCAAACCGAAACACATGACACGATAGCAATACGCCCCGTACGGGGTAATAAAGGCAGTCTTTATTTGATCATCAGTGTTCAGTGGGATCTGGTGAAAACCAGAATATGCATCAATAAAAGACAACAGCTCACATCCAGCCGTAGAATCGATCACTTGATCAATCCGAGGTAAAGGAAAGGGATCCTTCGGGCACGCCTTGTTCAGGTTGGTGAAGTCAATGCACATGCGCCACACCTTGACTACCGCCGGTTCGTCCTTCTTTTTCTCCACGAGGACTGGATTAGATATCCAGTCCGGATGCAGCACTTCCATGATGAAGCCTGCAGCCAGTAACTTCGCCAGTTCTTCGAGTACCACCTTTCTTCGGTCATCTGAGAGCCGCCGCGTCGGTTGACGCACTGGTTTCACCTCTGGCCGAACAAACAAAGAGTGCTCTGCCAACTCCCTCGGAACACCTGGCAGGTCTTTAGCCGACCATGCAAAAATGTCCCGATTCTCACGGAGGAAGTGACAGAGCGCGCTTTCCTATTTCTCGTCCATGCCAGTACCAATGATGGCGAAACGCTCCGGGTTCTCCGAGTCCAGCGGGATTTTCTTGGTCTCCTTGGGCACCTCGAATGAAGCGCTCATGTCCGGAGTAATTAGTCCGGACATGCCGAGCTGAGTAGACTGCGCCATTGCCACCACCTTCTGAAGTTGCTTCTTCTCCGCCGCGATCACCAAGGACTCGGCTAAACTGATCCCGCCGAGGCACATTGCATAGCCTTCTTGTAGTCACCAGAAATGGTTATTATTCCCTTGGGCCCCGGCATTTTCATCTTTAGGTAGCCACATGAGTGGAGATCATGAACTTGGCCAAGGCTGGCCTTCCCAGCAAGGCATGGTAAGGGCTCTGCAAGTCCACAACCTCGAACTCAAGACTTTCAACTCGGCTGTTATCTCGGGTACCAAAACCCACGTCGACCCAAATCTTTCCCATAGGTGCACAAGAGACCCCGGGCACAATACCGTGAAATGTACAGCTGCTAGGCTGCAACTGGTTCGGTGAGTATCCCAGCTTGACCATTGTGTCTCGGTACATGATATTTATGGCACTCCCATTGTCCACCAAGACTCGGGTGAATCTCACATTGTTGGTCGGCCCACAAAACGTCGGATCCACCACCAGTGCATAGTTTCCAGGGCTCGGCATGATCCGAGGTGTATCTTGCCTGCTCCAAGTGATCTCTTGCTCGGACCAGTTCATGTATTTCACCACCGCCGGAGTTACTGCATTCACCTCCTTGGCACGCCTCAGCATACTCTTCTTATCAGTTGACTCAGTCACAAACACCACGTAGCTCTGATGTACTTCCCTATAATCATTACCGGGGTTCTCATACCTCTGATTCTCAAAGGACCACGTTTGGCTTTGGCCGGCACCACCGTTGTTGTTGTTGCCCTGGGCACTCACTGCATTCACCGGTTTCGCCTGCACCGTCTTCTGGTTTTGGGCCGCATGCACCGGGGTTGAATTTGCTCCGGTTAAGCTCTGATTCTGCGCCGCTATGGTCGGCTTATGCTGCTGCTGCGTTCGGATATTGAGGTCTACGCCATTGGTTCGGTGGCCCACTCCGGTTTGCCCCAGCTTTCGCCCCTTCTGCAGCGGTTCGGTGATGAAAACTACACTGCAGAGTGGTATGGTTGGGTGTTCTGCCATTCCTGCCATGATAGATACATGGTCCATTCACCAATGACTCGTAAGTCACAGGTGGTCCGGCCTCCTGCCACTGCTTCGCACCACCTCCCTGATTCTGGTTCTGGTTCGGAGTCCACGCCTGACCCTCAGTCTTCGGTTTCTGGGCGCCTCCAGGTCCGGACTGACTTGGGTTTACAGCATTGACTTGGAAATCTGGTTCTCTCCTCTTCTGCCCGAACTCTTGACGGTTATCAAACCTCGGTCCGTTGTTGCGGTTGTTCATCGGATTCCTCCTGTTCCGGGCATTCCCATCCAGCAGAGGCTGCATCGGATCGCCAAGGGCATAGGAATCAGCTATCCGAATCGTCTCGGCCAGAGTCTTTGGCATACTCTCTGGAGCCTCTGCCACAACATGCTACCATACCGACATCCATCAGCAAACCACGCTATAGCCTGTGCTTCGATAACTCCCTCACAGGAGTTCCGAACATTGCTCCACCGAGTCAAGAATTCTCGGTCAGTCTCATTGTCCTCCTGCTTGCACGCCTGCAAAAGCTGAGGTCGGTTTGGCCTCCTGTAAGTGCTGGCGAAGTTGCTATTGAATGCCTCCTCTAAATCCAGCCAGCAATCGATGCTATTCTCCGGCAATTGTTCAGCCAGATCCGAGCAGGACCTTCCAACATGTGCGGGAGATACCGGACCGCCCATCGGCGATTGCCCCCCGCAATGTATACTGCTGAAACATAATCAGCTAGCCAATCTTGCGGCTTGGTGCTCCCATTGTACGGCCTGGTACTCCGACCCAACTGAAACTGAGACACTGGTGGAGGTGGTTCCTTCATGATCCGAGGTCCAAAACACGCCGGACCAGGAGGGCCTTCCTCCTCCAACTTCTCGGACATGTAAATCCGATCTAGCTTGTAGCGCGCATCACCTGTAGGCAACGTCCGAGCTCCGATACGCTCTCCCAATGCACCATCCACTCTATAGAATCCAGCCCGCTCCATGGCTGAATTTCCATCATCATATCGGTCGCCACCTCGACCGACGTTCTTCGGCTGCGGAACATACTCCGGCTCTTGCTGATACTGCTCCTGCGGCCGGGGTTGCTGCTGATGCCTCGGGGGCTGAGGTGGTTTACCTCGGCCAGCCGACGCTGCTTGCCCACCGTTCTGATTTCCCTGAGCTGAACGGCCTTAGCTCGGCTTGCATCACCTGGGCCGGGGTCTCCATTGGCTCGGCTAGCGTTGCCGACCTTTTGCTTCCCAGCTAACACCGGATCGTACACTTGCAGCTGCATCTCCTTGTTCCGACCTGAAGTGACACTCCGGGCACGATCGGCTCCTCCGACGTGTGGAGACGAGGCTTGCCCCTTGGACCCCTGGCTAACTGGCCTAATCGAATGGACCGCCTGCGAACCGCCAAGCCCGGCCTTGCGGAGGGCTTCATTTTGCTTGCTGGCCACATGCACTAACTCATTGAGCCGCTTCTGCTGCTCACGCCATGCATCTCCGGTCAACTCCGATAGCCCGGCCCTTACTGCTTCGGCTGCTCTAAGGTTCTTAGCTGGTGAACTATACACCGGCCTACCAGTAGCCGACCTGCTACTTGTTGCCTTACTCGAGCCCGAGACTGCAGCCCTAGCCATCTCCCCATAGAGGTCCTTGCCTCGGTTGAGCAGAGCAGCTTTCTTACGCCGCACAACCGGAGTAAAACCATCCTCTATACCATGTGCAGCATTGTACTCCTTCTGCTCCATATCGAACTGCTGCTTAGCCTCGGCCAGCAACCGAGCTTCTCTCAGCACCCTTGGCTCTGCCTCTAACCCGGCCACCGTATGCTCCACACTTGCCTCTACTGCGAGTGGCCGAGCTAACCTATCAACGATAGCTTCTAAGGGAACTTCTTCCCTTGGCATGCCCAACTGCTCATTCTGACTAGGTTTCTCGTACGGAAACTTCGCCGCCGACCTGATTTCTCAGGCAGCGCGGTTGGCGTCGCCTCCACCTCGGCTAGCGCGACCTTGCCAGCATCTGCCTTGCTAGCTGCAGGCTGGTACCAGCCACATCACCTCCACACACCTCGGAGGGCGAGTGACACGCCGGCCCAAAGCCGCCAGGAGAGGAGTTTCGTCGTCCACGAGCACCTGCTCCGGGTACTCGCGAACCACCTCGACAGCAACGTATGTGGGGAAGCTGCCGAGCATCATGAGGAAGCCATCGGTGGGGAAAGGCTTGCCGGCGAAGCACCCCGCATTGTCGCTCACAAAGGCGAACTCGCCGATCTTGGTAACAAGGCCAGAAAGAACACACTCAGAGGAGCCCGTCCGGATGGAAACTCCACCCAACGCCTCAATCTGCCCCACGGTGGGCGCCAACTGTCGTGGTGGGATCACGGCAGATGCCATGGGTATGGCTTAGTTGGGGCCGAATGGTCGTTGGGGGAATCCGGGGAGGGTTTATGCACTCAAGACGTGCACAAGCAAGAACATGCAAGAAACCACAAGAACATGAACAAGAAACCAAGAAAGCCAAGAACACAAAAGACACCACGATGTACCCAGGTTCGGGGCCTTCGTGAGGAAGTAAAACCCCTACTCCTGCCTTGCCTCTCTCAATATATCAGTGTGTTCTCAGTACAAGGTGCTCCTCGAGCTGTATGATGCTCCAAAGTGAGAGCTCTAGAGAAGATGAAACTATGAAGGGGGAAATGAGCTAGGGTTTTTGCCGTCCTCCTCCTGGAGGTAGAGATGCCATATATACACAGGCCGAAGTACATTTTTACCCCTGCCTACAACTAAATGGCATGGCCAAAAGGTAGAAGACAAGCCTCTGCCTCCTGCCAGCTCAACGGCCGGACTGTCAGGCCAGGCCTAGCTTTCCTCTTCCGGTCATACTTCAGTAGCCTGCCGAGGTCTAGCCTGTAGACCTTTCCCGAAATAGCCAGTCAGCTCCTAGGCCCCCGAGCTTCCGGGAAACCCGTGGACGGACCTCGCCGTCCTCTGAAGCCTCGGGCTACGAGCTCTGCGGCGCCCGTGACCTCTCTGACATGCCTCGATCCTTGCTGCCAACCTCGGATAACACTCCTGATCCTATACCTCGGTAGAGAATACCTTATTCCTGTGGTAGCTAGCTGACTGCCCCGAGGTTGATACCTCGGAGGATATACCTCGGAGAATATACCTCGGACGTACACCTTACGTCGGATGACGCCTCCTGCGTCCTTGCTCAATCGTTACCTCGGACAGCTTACTGCCTTAACCTTACATGTCTTTACCTCATCTTTACCCTACCCGGGGATAACCCCCCGACACATCTCCTTGCACAAGGGTCGAAAGCGATGTGGCAGTGGCAGGTTGCGGGGTGATGAGGCCTTCACTTACATGTTATCTTGGGACTTCTTTGAAAGTGTTCCCTTGAAGCCTCTGACTAGAAGGCGACAATCCAAAGTTTGACCTGTGGTTGGACCCATCAACATCGGGCACGTGTGCCAATCCTTCTTGAATGCTTTGTATTGGAGGCTATCCTTCTTAAACGCATTGCATTGGAGGCTATCCTTCTTGAACGCTTTGTCTTGTAGGTTGTTGATTTAGTACATGTCGGAGAAGACAACTAGTATTGTTTTTGTAAGCTGATTTTATTTGAAAGTAATGCTTACATGGTTCAAAATAAATAACATGTGTTTATGTGTAAAGAGGGCTAAAGTTATCCTCGAAAGAAAAACTGAGACAAATACACATAATTGATGAATATGGTGATTTTTGTAAGTAACCACATATTGCATTGAACAAATGGGGGGGGGGGGGGGGGGGGGGGGGGGGGGGGGGGGGAGGGGAAGGACCAATAGTTCATAATAGGTGCCTTCCATGTAAAGCCAATGGATCTCAATCTTTGTGGGCAAATGCCGAGGATGATCATAAGGTAAAATCTAACGAATCCGAGACCGGCGAGAAGACCGGGCCACCTTCCCACGGTCGTGCAAAGTCTACGATCCCACACGTATCCCATTTGATATCTCTGCTCCGCTGGTCTCCCAATAAAGTAACAAAAATGACTAGCCTAGCACTACAAATAACATGTGACTGGATGGTTAAGACTTAGGAGAGTGCACACATCAGGTTTGACACTGTTTCTCATTAAGATTATTATTTCGGTCGATAGAGATGTGTGGTGACTTAGTCAATTTTAAAACTCGATCCGCCAGCTCAGTATTTTAAACACGGTCATCTCTACTAATATAATACGGATTAAGGTGATGGTCGCCGATGGTCCGTCCGCGCCTATTTGCTAAGGAAAAAAAGGAAAAAAAAGGAAACACGATATCGATCGGGTCTGCCGTCTGCATCAGGTTTACGCATCCGATCTGGATTCATGGAGGAGTCCGTTTCCTTCTGTGGCTAGCTCCTCCCGTGATTCATGGAGCAAAACCAATGGCTAAAGAAACCACACGATCGTTGAAAAAACCAGACGATAGTCCAGGTCGGACAGGTCCTGCTTCGTTGCTAAAGAAACCCAAACAACCGCCCCTCCCACGGCGCCTCCGACGTGAGCGACGCTCCCTGCTATCACACGACCCTACTAAGTCGCCAACTCGCTGCCTTGACTGAAGGTCACCACAACCGTCAGCCGTGAAGCCGCTGCCGCCTGCCGATGTCCCCGGCGATGCGGACAGAGTGTACGTCCCCTGTTTTAGCGCTCGGCGGCAACAGATTGATCCCAGTGGCGGCAACGTCTCGGCGTGATCTCTCCTCGTGCAGCGAAGCCAACGATGACAGCGACTCGGGGTTGCTGGACATACGCTCCTCCGTCGAGGCGTTGATCTCCTGGTCTCCTCCGGCGAGCAGCCGACGACAGCAGAGAACCGAAGAGTGCTCCAGCAGCTGTCTTCGTGGCGGGCCACGAGGGCTTCATAGTTCATAGTCTCCTCAGCCGACCTTCCGTCCGCCGGTCGTGCGCCGTGTACATTAAGTGACTAATCTGGTGGGCGTGGGCGTCAACCAAGCCTTCAGTGCAGGCTTGTTGCCAGGAATACCTGTGCGGGCTGCTGGAGGTCACGAGGCGTCAGAACTGTGACCAGGTGTGAGGGCTTTAGAATTAGAGCATGGACTTCATTCTCCTTGCTGCTGAACCAGACTGACAAAGATGTGGGAGGACAAGCCTGAAGTGCACAATATTGGCCGGCCTAAGCATCTTCAGATTAGAATTTTTCCTTTGCTGTAGGTTGTTGTAGCCTCATGTTCTATTCTGTTCAGTGGTGGTTCATTTGGTTTTTGGGTCAGCAACTACACCATTGGTATTTGATTTGATTGTCATGTAATGTCCATCGCCTATTTGCCTTTTTTCATGTCTTTCCCTTTGCATATGTTGAATCATTATTTTGAGATTCATGTACATGTTTTCGTGTTCTGTAGCTGCGGCTCTGCAATTGTTCATTAGAGCTTGTTTGCACGTATTTTGGAGATTGACCTGCGATTAGTGTTGAACAAAGAGCACACCCAGTTTCAACTTACTTTTTTAATATATTTATGTGAAAATGGAGCTATAGTGGAAACAGTTGTCTTCGTTTCAGCAATCTCATTAAGACTGCCCAACAACACTTTTTGGAACGACCAGAAATTTTCTAGAGCACCAATGGGCTTCTTTGATTCCACTCCATCAAGCCGGATACTCAACATGGTGAGCAAACATTTTTATCTATCCACAACAAAATTTAATGTTGCGTTAGTGTAGAGGCGAGTTTAATTAATATCTTTTTATATAACTATATTTCTTTGTCGAAAAAACTGGTATATGCCCGTTTTGGATCGTGTTCGACTCCTCTGTCATACCACGTCGAAATCCATATAATTTGATATGATTTGAACCTGCTACCGTCCCACTTCGGAATCATAACTTCTTCTATTGAACCCCTGCGTTGCTACAGTGACAGAAATATGTTACACACCCTGTATAGAAAATAATTTGTATGTTTTTAATTTCTTTTTTGATTTCTTGCCTCAATTGCTCAAATTTTCACAGCCTTATATTTCTTGTCGCTTTCTCGATCATTTTCCTTGTACATAAACGCAAAAGAAGATATTTGCTTAAACAACTCGATAGTTCATATTTTTACTTTCATCGCCCGTTGCAACGCACGGACATTTTGCTAGTATAATACTCCCTCCGTTTTTTAATATAAGATGTTTTAGGTGTTACACATGTTGTCTAGATACGTGAGTGAACATTCACACTAATACATGTCTACATACATTTGTGTATATGTCTATGTGGACAAATGTTAAAACATCTTATATTAAAAAACGGAGGGAGTATATATTGTTAGGGGTAGCTGTGAGGTACCGTGTTTCGAAAAACAAAACAAAAAACTGCGCGTACGTCGCCCACGCCTACTCACAGAAACTCCCGACCGCTCCTCACTCACCGAAGTCCCATTTGAAACGGTAGCCCCGCGATAACCACTCCCGACCGCTCCTCACTCACCGAAGTCCCATTTGAAACAGGAGCCTCGAAAGACGTCCTTTTCCCCTCTCCCTCTGCTACAGTAATCGAGAGGCGTCTGAGAGGGCGTTTCCGGTTCTCCCCCATTTCCCCGGCGCCGCCGTGGGTTCCCCTTCCCTCTCTGCCCGCTGCGGCGGCAGAGGGGTGGGGAACCCCGGATCTGTGCGTACGGGTTGTAAATAGGGTGTGGGCGTGTGTCGCTGGCGGCGTTGCTTCTGAGGGACGACGACGAAGCTCTCGGTGTTTTGGTCTTCCCAGGTCCGGTCCCCTCTCACCTCTGCCTTGGGCAGCGGCGATGGACCTGTGGAAGTTCCCCTGCGCGTTCGTCATGGCGCGGTGGCGTCCGGTGTTGTGGGGATCTTGTCCTCGGGCCTGCTTGTCGACGCGTCGTCGTTTCCTCCTTCGACGGTGCGGGGCTGCTGAGGTATGGTGTTTGGAGGTTGGTGGAGGTGGGGCTGCTGCGGAGGAAGCTTACGGGCGGAGTTGGAGGGATCTGGTCTTTCCCGGCCAGATCAGGACGGATCAAGCTCGGCGCGCGTCGCCGGCTGATGTTTCTTTGCGTCCCAGATCCAGTCTCTCGGGGCTGGTGGTTTTTGCGGTCCATCTTCGCCTCTTGGCTAGGGGTTCATCCAGCTCCAAGGGTCGTCGCTGTGGCTGGTGCGTCCCGCTTCGACGGCGAGAGGTTGACGAAGGCGTTGTTCCTCTAGAGTTTCTCCACCTGTATCCACTTTTTCTGTACTTGTATTTGTACGCGTACTGCTGTTGTATCCTTACTACTGTTTTAATTAATACAAGTATATTATCAAAAACTAGTTGAATGCCCGTGCGTTGCGACGGCTCTTATATGTTTTTTTGTAAATATCACATGTGTAAATATTGAAAAGCACACAAATATTCTTCACGTATATATAACAAAGATAGCCATGTGATATTACAAAAATATAAAAATTACAATTCGAATAATTCAGTGTCATGCATTAAAAAGATAGAAACTAACTAATATCTTTTACAAACTAAACATGTACCCATTGAGACGTTTAAGATATTCTTGTACAACGTCAAAATGTCAAACTTCATTTGGCGCAACGACATCAAGCGCTAAGAACTTCCTTGTAAACTATGTTCTGTGTGGTCGTTATCAAGGACTCAAAGGACTCGGATATTTTCCGCTTCTTGGAATTTTTTTGCCTCTTCATTTCTCTTGTCCTTGAATGTGAGGATCTTAATGTTGCGCTTTGCGGTAGCTCTGGACAATGCCACGTAGAGCTGGCCATGTGAGAATACTGGTTCCGGAAGGTACACGCCGACAATCGGGATGGTCTGGCCTTGCGCCTTGTTGATTGTCATGGCAAAACTGAGTCTGATCGGGAACTGTTTCCTCTTGAATCTGAATGGGAACATTTCGTCGTCGGAGGGACATAGCGGTATTCGAGGAAGAAATACCCTACGCCCAGCGTGTTGTCCCATCACAATCTCCGCGTCAATGGCGTTCCTCTGGAAACCACGGACCACAAGCCTCGTGCCGTTACACAACCCATTAACTGGTCGATGTTCCTCAGCAGTATAACGGGGCAGTTTATCTTCAGTTTAAGTGCGTGCGGGGGAAGCCCATTTGGAGTCAGGTCATTCAGAAACTCTTGAGAGTAGTAGCCGTGCGGATCGTCTTCTGCACTGTCAAAGCTGTGGTAGATCTTCTCCTCGCCCTGGAAACGCTCTATCATATGCATGTTTATTACATCGACGTTTTCATTCTTGGTGGAGAGGATTGCTCGAGAGGTCATGTAATCAGGATTGGCCATATTGAGGTCTAGGGCAGGAAACACGTGGTCGATAAGCTTCTCTATGTCAGCTACCTTGCCTGTCGAAGGTACGCATATGTCTTCGGGTAGATGGATGTTCCCTTGCTCGTCAGTTTCTTCGGTGCCATTGCCTACCCTCAATAGGTATTCCGCGAACCACTGGTCATTATGAGCCCTCATGTTGGCGACGAGCCTTTTCTGGCGCATTCCATTCCATAGATACGATCTACGCAGACTCGCATCGACTATCTGACCTCGTGACCTTTCCTTACTACTGGAAGCACCTGCCTGAAGTCCCCACCAAATACGACAGTCTTCCCCCCGAAAGGTATGTCCCGTCGGCCCATGATGTCTCGCATGCTCTTGCCCAGCGCCTCAACCGCCTGCCTCTTCGTCATGGTGGCTTCGTCCCATAGGATGAGTGAAGCCATCCTCAGTAGCTTGGTTGTTCCACTCTGCTTGGTGAAGTTGCACGATCCACCTTCTTCGATGTTTAGTGGGATCTTGAACCTCGAGTGGGCGGTCCTGCCTCCAGCATGATCGAGGCGGCGACACCTGATGTCGCTGTGCCACCGCGACCTTTTTCGCGCCTCGAACCCTAGCTAGCAACGCCCTGTATAGGAAGGTCTTCCAGTGCCTCCCGGGCCATCGACGAAGAAGACGCCCCCTTCGTCATCGTCAACTGCCGCTAGTATCTCGTCGTAGGCTTCCCTCTGCTCGGGGTTTAGTGAGGACTCCAGGATTTGTCGTGCTCGTCAACCTCGATAGTGGTTTCCTCGATGACCTCTCGGGCCTCGCCTTCTGTGCTGTCATAAGTCTCATCGATGTCCGGAAGAGCGAACAACTTTATGTCCTTTCCCATGGACTGCAGCATTCCCCTAATATCAAGCAACACCATCTGCTCCACCGCGGTTGGGCACGTGTGACGTAGCCTGTAGTCATCAGACATCGCCTCAACGTGCCTATCCCAAAGACCGCGCACGTCGCTAGGCTCGCAGAATACCAAGATTGTTGCAAAGAGCCTCCTGAGAGAACCTGGCATGGCCCACTGCTCTGCCTCCGTAAGACACTCGTCGAGGGTGTTGTCTGACTCGATGAGACCCCTCCTCTCGGCGGCCTCACGAAAGGTATCACATAGCACACCTTCCACGGTTTCTCAGGTCTTCAAAGGACACCGAGCCTGGTACGTGGTTTAGAAGCACCCTCAAAAAGTAACGTTCCCCCCTCAGCAGGATTGGCTGACACGATTCGGCCTACTTGGTAACCCAGTTCCCTTCTCCTCCAATACTTTGTTCTTTGCCATGTGAACCTTCCAGGGAAGTCCTTGTATAGAATATCTCGAGCCCACACGTGTGTCTGGTTAGCCATGAAATACTCCGTCAACATAGACTTTGATGCATTATCACTGGCCAGGACGTCATTCAGGTTATCTCCTTCTTTGAATGTGACCCTGTGCATGTTTGGGAGATGTAGCGGCAACTGCAGGACCGACGGGTGGTTCTCACAGAGGGTGAAGCCAAATATCCTCCACATTGCCTCCGGTGGAGTTACCCACCTTGCATCTATGAATCTCTTGATCTCATCTATGTTACCTTGGCTGTCGGGTATGTCGATATTGAACGAAGTCTGATCGTGGCCCTTGTATATGTATTTATATAGGTACTTGACAGCTTTAATGCTTGAGCACACCTCCACGTTGATGTGGCAGTTGAACATCCTTAGGAGGTAAGGGTTGTAAGGCACAACCCATCTATTGTCTAGCGTTTGACCCCGGACCTTCGCTGAGCGACCGTCTTTCCGTCTTCGATAAACGGGGTAAGAGTCCTTTCCCTGTACGGTGGTCTCGTTGAACTCTCGTGGGTACCTACACTTGCACGACCCCTCTTGCATGCACACGTTGTTGGGCTTCAGGACCCCGCATGGGCCATGCATCATATGCTTCACGACCATGGCGTAGAGCTCCGGGTACTTATGCTTGTCTGGGAGCTCGGCAGATATGAGACGGTCGTATTGTTCTGGCACAACAAGCTTATATCTCGAATCCATAATCAACAAGAAATGACATGCGGGAGGCCCCTCTTCTGGAACTCTACCACATAGACGTACGCCTTCACAACTCCTAGGATATGCTCCTTCGTCAGCATATCTTTCATTGTCTCCAGCTTGGCCCTGAACACTCGGGCCACAATATCTGGTCGGTCCTGCGGGGTTTGGCCTGGAAGCAACTCATCCTGTATCTCCTGCCACTTTGGGTTGCAGGTCATCGTCAAGAAGATGTCAGGCTTGCCGTACGTCTGCACCAATGCCATGGCGTCCATATGCCTCCGCTTCATGTCACGGAAGCCCCCCTGGAACGACCATGGGAGAACAGTCCTAACGCCAACAGCGCTCGCTCGTGTCTCCCCTGCCGTGATGCTATCGACAACGCCTTTGTATAAGTCGGCACGTAGCTGGGGCTGGTTGTTCCTTATCCAACTTAACCTGCATCCCTCGATCTTTATGTACATGTCGACCCCCCACTGCTGGAACAGACGCCCTCCATGAAGTATGGGGTTGAATATTGCTGGACGCGTCTGTAGCCTGTAGCAGTAGTAGTCCCTGACGGAGACGCATAAACGACCACCCCCCTCTACGTGAAGGATGAAAATGAAGGTTAGAAAGGATTGGAGGATGATTCTTTCTTTTAAAATAAAACAAGAATCTCAAATAGTCGCACCTCCATCTTCATCATGGTTCGCTCTTGGTAGCTGCGCAACGTGCCAAGACTCATTACGTTTAGGGATATTTGGATGCCATCCAAGCTCCCCCTTGGGAAGAAGAGGGGATACGAGAGCGGGTCATAGCATCCTTGTGTGGCTTGTATGTTGTACCTCTCATTGTTGTTCCCGTAGAGGGTAATGCTGCGCTTGAACCTATTTGCCAGATCGCTTCCTTCAACCCAGATGGCGGCCACCTCCGATGATATTGGTAGATTGTATCTCCGTTGGTCTAGCTTCTGGTCGGTGTTAAGTTCTATCCGGTAATCCTGGAGGTTGTCCCTGTGATCCCCCAATCTCCTAAACTGCTCGGAGTAGGGGTTTCCTCTCATGATGTTTGTCAACTTTCGGACAACCTCCTGGTCTAATTGCTCAGTGGCTTCCTTCCGATGGGTCAAGTTGGGGTCATCATCATAGAAGTACAATTGCAAATGTTCTGGACGAGAGCCTGGCCCGAATGAATGCACGTTGTGGTACATTTTGCCGCTCGCCCGGAACGTGTAAGTACCAGACCTCATGTTCGTGCAGCTGTTGTCGAGGCTGACGCCAAGGGTCGTGAAGGAGAAGTGGCCGTTGAAGAATCGGATGCTCTCCCGAAAATGCCTTGAGTCTGCATCCGCGCTAGACCATAACCTCATCAGCTCTGGGATAGGATCTGGTTCAACCAGGTCGATCTGCCCATTTCGACAGCAGAATCCGTCGCTCTCTCGCTCAAACTTCTTGGCCTTGCAGTGTCCGCAGTCCGGGACTTTCTTCAAGATGTGTGTGCTATCTGGGAGGTTCGAGTACACAAAGTCGAAAGGATCGATAGGGCCCGCGGTGGATGAGCCTGTCTCATCGTCGAAGTCTGCGTCGTCAACATCAGAACCTACAAGCATATCATGTCACAAAAGGGTATTCATATTGTATAACTCATACCAGAGAAGGCAAGGGGAAAGGGTGATACGTACCTTCACCAGCAAATAAGTAGTCCTCGTCCGTGAGGTCGTCTGGGACAGCATTCTCGTCCATGAGCCTACTAAGGAAGGCATCCACGTCACCTGCAATGTTTTTTAGCATGTAAGTAAGGGTTCGACGAAGCTTAACATAGGAAGCAGAGTGAACATGTGAGTATCACCGTCGGTTCCGATGGTGTAGTCTGAAGTGTTCCCCGAAGGGGTGACGGGAGTGAAGCATCTTCATCTCTAGTGGGTGGTGCGCGTGTGCCCGTTGTTCGGTTTCCCGTCGCCAAAGCAGCTGCATTTGGGCACGGCATTGCGATGGATTGAGCACAAGGGTGTTCCGTCTAGCTGCGGCGTTCGCCTTGCGCTGAGCTAGCAACGACTCCCTCTCCTGTTCAGGTATGCTCTGCCTGCATGCTCTTCTAGTGGCATTCATCTCTTGTCTCTCTTCAGGTGCTATATTTTTGCCTAGACCGTCTTTGGTGGGCATTCCTATCCTCAAAGGATAAGTTTTGTCTAGATACCTGCCGACGTGCGTTTTCTTTATGCCTCTCTTCGACAGAGACATTTTGCCGGGTAGCCCTCTGTCGTGCGTTCCTCTCGTCGAGCGCTTTGTTTTGCCGGTTTGCTCTTCTACTTGCGTTAATCTCATCCGCTTTTTTTGTCGGGCTGCTCTTCTACGTGCATTAATCGCCTCCCTTTGTTCGGTCGTCAAGCTATTTCGCCGAGCTCTATCTCGTTCACGTCTTGCTCGATTTTTATCTTCTGAACTGTTTGCAATCGGTTGTCTTTGCTCTCCCATCACAACAGCTGAACTTCCCGCTACATTATTGGCATGTATACTTCCTGTATGGTGTACCAAATTTACAAAAATAATTAGACGTGCAACCAACTGGCAACATTGCATTTGGGTTACCGAACAAAGTGTGTACCATTTGATCCTTCGCCTGGGAGTACAGTATTGGTAAGGTAAATTGAGTTTGAATTGTGTATTGGTAAGTACCTCCTACCCCAATGTGTGTTACAGGAACTTAATGTAAAATCCTGGAAACAGAGAATGGAACCTGCACATATAACATGGGAAAATTATTTTTGTTCGATGTAAAATGCCAGAAATACGAAGCTTCAACTCAATGTGAAATGCCTAAAATACGTACCTTGAACAAGCAATCAAATAATGAGCAACTGGGTATATTTTTCTTGATGCTTGCTGTGACTCCTCCTCCTTACAGTCTTCGGTTGGAAATCTAAAAATTTGGCACAAGTGTCAGTACATAGCGGTAAGAACAACAGGTCAAAAGAAAACAATATAGTGATGTAGTACAATATAGTGATCTAGTACAGTACTTATACACAAGCTAAATTTTTATCATGCAGGCCAAACTTTTGAGATTAGACTAAACTGGCTGTAGTATAGAGGACATTATAATCCAATAGATAAAACAGGGATGGAACTCATTATCACTACTGCACATGTTTTTTTTTCTAGAGCATACAGCGTGTTGCTGTTTCAATGCATCAAGCACAAGTTTCTGTCAAAATTATTTATATCTCATGTTCAGGGGAATGCATCGTACAACAAGCACATCCAACAGTTTTAAGTCAGCCTTATGAAGTACCTATTTCTCATGTTCAAAGGGGTGCAGCGTACTATCTAGAACACATCAGACAAATTCGAATTGTATCAAGTAAGCCCTATTAATGCATCATTCGCATTTGATGCTGAAAATAAGAGAACACGTTTCTTTGCAGCAAACAAAATAGATAACCATGACTCAGATATAGGCACCCAGATACTGAACTTGAGGTGTAATGAATACACAAATTTCTATTACCTATTGACCCAGCTCAAGGAAACGGATCCGAGCAGAAGGCTGTAGCCTAGAATCAGTGTGCTACAGGAACTCAATGTAAAATGTTGTATAACCAGAGAATGGAACCTGCACATATAACATGGGAAAATTATTTTTGTTCAATGTAAAATGCCAAAAATACGTAACTTCAACTAAATCTATATATAGGAAGATTTACAACTCAGATTGAACATAGATCAATGGACAAAATATGCCCACAGCCGCAACAACACGGCTGATCAGTGGTAATAATAAAATGCGTGCAATGTCATACCATGAGCTAAAATAATAACAGAGGAACATTATGCCATGCAATGGCAGAGTCAGTGCACCTATTATGGTTGTCCAGTTCGAACAATGATTATGAGCAAAATCTTCTTTGTGAGACAATGCATCATACAATCATCCGGATCATTAACCACAGAAAGCAAAAGATATTGGAAGCTCGTATGATCAAACCCATGGAACAATTAATCATATGTGTAGCAAAAGATGCATTGAAACTTAATACAGTGGCACGGACACACTGTAGTTCATCTAACAACGAGCCGAGGGCTCTCTGTTTTCGTAACCCAAATTGCGAACAGAGAAATGACACCAAAGAACAAGCGGATCTCCAGTTATAATAAGATGAATTTGTAGACACCAAATCAGCAATAAGAATCTGACAACAAGATTAATGAGCCATTTCTACATACTGAGCCTACTTGAAATACCACAATCAGCACTGAATTATTACCTTTCCTTCTTCACCACTGTTTTTCCTTAGGAGTTGCTCGTTGTTCCTTAGCAGCAGGACCGGAAATATCATAAAAATTTCAGGAACCTGAAGAAGTAGAACATGTAAGAATATGATAAAAATTCCAGAAATTTGTGGAAGAACATGTAAGAAATCGTGTGTATGCAGCAGGCCAAATCTATCGGTTCTGTCATGTTTACTTTAATGTTTCAGGAACCTGAAGAAGTAGAACTGTAATGTTTACTTTGTCAGTTCTGTCCATACGAATCAACCTACGGACATACCTCAATCAGGGAGTCGGCGGTGGCGAGGAAGAGGTCGCTGGCTGTCTCCTGCACGGCTCCGGCTTGTCGTCGAGCAGGTTGTGCAGGAAGAAGTCGTTGCGGTCTCCGCCACAGCTCCGGTGTAGTCGAGCAGGTTGTTCTGGGAGTGACAGAGCTGCGTGAGGGCAAGCGATGATGACGGTAGCCAGAGGCAAACCCTTGCTGGTCGTGATCCCCATGGAAAAACTCACCTTCCTCTCCCTGGAACTCGTGCTCTACGCGGTTGACGGACAAGACGACGGCGCCCGCCAGCTACTTCCGAGCAGAAGGTCACGGACGACGAACTCCGCAATGCTACGATGTCTCCCTCCAGAACCAGCACCTCCACCTGCAAAATCGATACTTCAAACCCAAATAGTAGCATGTAGCAGCAGCGTGGAGAACATATCAAGGAGTGGAGCAGACTAACACTTCGCCGGCAACGGGAGGGCGTGTCTGGTCCCGGTGGAGGCAGCTGGTGCGACGGGAGGCGAGAGGAGAGGAAGTGGCCTTCTTTGAGGGCTCGGGGCATTTTGTACAGGGCGATTTTGAAACCACCAAGACCTCCACGATCGGCAGTCCCCACGTCCTGAGCTGACCGGCGGTTGCACACGCACGGAGCTCCAGCGGTTGCCATGGGAGAAAAAGAGGCGCTGGGGATTGGGGAGGCGACGCCCCTGGACGGTGGAAGCAGCGCCTCGGCCGATGGAGGCGCGGCGGGCGATGGCGAGGCTGAGCGCCGGAGGCAGCGTGGAAGGAGCAGGATCGGCGGCGCGCCGGCGTGGCAGGAGAAGGGGATCGAGTCAATCCTCTTTTTTTTTCTTTCTCTGCTGGGAGGAGGTCGATCGTGGTTTGGTACCTCGATCCCTTTTTTTTTTCCTCTGGTCTATTTGCTGGGAGGAGGCCCGTGCGGGAGGGGGAGGCAGCGGGCCTGCGGGACGACGTACCGCAATCACCATCACCACCTAGCCTGCTTTATATAGTAGAGAAAAAAAGTCCCATTTGAAACGGTAGCCCCGCGATAACCACCTCTGGACGCCGCCAACGCGATCAACTCGATCGCTCTTGCCTGGCCGGAATCTCGGAATCCACGACCACCCGCCCACGGCCACGGCCGTGTCTCCGCCGGTAACCCTAGATCCGCCTCCCCGTCTCGGCGGCGCCTCCCTGTGACCCGCGCCGCCGGCCGATGGAGGCGATAGAGGAGCTATCAGAACTCGCGGATGCCACGACGCAGGCCTCCGGGCTGCTCGCGGACGACGACCCGGTCGACGGCGGGACACGAAGCGGCGGAGGCTCTTCGTTCCTCACCGTCGTCGCGCTCGGCAACGTTGTGCGTATCCTCCCGCCTTGGCTGACCCCGTGTTGTTCGATCGCTGCATCGTTTGATCTTTCTGGCCGTGGTGTGAAGGGGATCTTGTGGTCTGTTTGTGCAGGGCGCAGGTAAATCGGCGGTGCTTAATGGCTTGATCGGTCATCCCGTGCTCGTGAGTTTCAAAAAAAATTCCACATGTTGTTAAAAGTTTTGTCAAGTATCTCTCTCTAGTATTTCGTGTCTCTTTGAATTGGGTGGTGAATGACACTGCTATTTGTGAGTGTAGCCTACTGGGGAGAATGGAGCGACCAGGGCCCCAATCTGCGTAGACCTGCAGCGAGATGGATCGCTCAGCAGCAAAACTATTGTTCTGCACATTGACAGCAAGTCGCAGCAGGTTTCTGCCAGTGAGTTCTCTGTTGAATTTTGGCGACTGTTTCCACTTTCAAATGACAAGAATATTCTGGGACTTATAGAGCTTCTGATATGGGTCATACGTGTGGGTATGTGCATTTGTGTGTGAATATGGCCCAAATCTGAATTGTTACAATGCAGGTTCCCTCAGGCACTCATTGCAGGACCGGTTGAGTAAGGCTGGAAGTTCTGGTAATGGTCGACTGGACGAGATAAACGTTAAACTATCCACGAGCACAGGTTCGTTTATTGTTCCTCTGGTTCTTAATTTTTGCACATGTGCTGAACAAGAACGAAAGCCGTGGAGAATTACGAGGAAGCATATTTATAAATTGTACATTAATAACCAGAATAAATAGAAATGCATAACGAATTAGCAAAGAGGCATCACATATACACATATACATCTTACTGTCACTAACCATAAATACTTATTATTTTGTTTCAGCCCCTCCATTAAAATTGATTGATTTACCGGGGATTGATCATCGTAGCATGGATGAATCAGCGGTAAGCATCCAAAAAGTCCAATTTTACGGATGTGTTCAGCTATTTATTTTACCGGGAAACCATGAGTGCTCTGGCACATTATTAGGATCAGTTTGGTAGTTAGATGGCTTTTGGTTATTCTTATTTATTTTTAGCTTACAGCCAGATTTAGACACAAAGTTTTGAAATGTAGATCTCTCCAATTCTTCTGTTGATGCAGCGATCTAGTTATGTATGAGATTTTGGCTTTTGATTAAATACAGAACATAATACACAAATGTTACTCACACTCAACATTTATGAGATTCTGGCCTAATAATTAGTGCATCTCAACATTTATACATTCCAATTTTTTTCTAATATTTCTATTGATTTAGTTAAACTTACATGCTACCTTGTCCAACTGTCCGTGGCTATTGTGGAAACTGTCAAACTATTAAGTATATCTGCTCGCTTTGCACATATTATGTGGCTTTCCATTGACAATCGTGTCTACAGATTGGAAACTCTGCGGCACGTAGTGATGCAGTTCTGCTAGTTATTGTTCCAGCTCTACAAGCGCCTGATGTGGCATCTTCTCGTGCTCTACGGCTTGCCAGAGAATTGGATTCTGAAGGTTTGTATGATGGACTCAAGTCCTAGTATGATCTGAATTTCTTAGATGTTGACTAATTAATATAAATAAATAATGATTACTGTAGAGTAGATAATCTATTGCCACAATATAGAGCCCACTTTATTAACTATATATAACTTATCGTTACAGTTATTTACTAGTAAGGTTAGGTGAATGCATGTACTAATGTAATTTGTTGGGTTACTAGGTACTAGAACCATCGGTGTCTTAAGCAAAGTTGATCAGGCAGCTGGAGAACAGAAAGCTCTTAGTGCTGTTCAGGCCCTTCTTGCGAACCAAGGACCAAGAACTGCAAAAGACATTCTGTGGGTAGCAACGATTGGACAATCTGTTCCCATTGCGAATGCTCAGTCTGGAGGAGGTTCTGAAACCTCACCAGAAACTTCTTGGCAAGCTGAAGCTGAAAGCCTTTTATCCATACTTTGTGGAGCTCCCCAGAGTAAGCTTGGTAGAGTAGCTTTAGTTGATTCACTTTCTAAGAAGATAAGGACAAGGATAAATGTCAGGCTCCCAAATCTCTTGAATGGGTATGAATTCGTCCTGCCTAGACATCAAGATTTCTAATTTTATGTTAAAGTTCTCCAATCATGTGCGCTATTTATTTTGATAACAACCAGTCTTCAAGGGAAGTCTCAAATTATTCAAGAGGAATTAGCAAAGCTTGGAGAACAGATGGTCCAAACTTCTGAAGGAACCCGTGTCATTGCTTTAGGGCTTTGTCGGGAATTTGAGGACATGTTTCTCCAACACATCGCAGGTGGTGAGGTTAGTGATACCGTTGCACACCCTCTCCATCTTTATATCTTAGATTTTATTATATTTATTCATGTTCAAAGGATGTTGAAGCTGTTGAACTTATCTACACATGTGATCTTAATATTGTTAACCGCTAGTTTGAATTATTCTTATTTTGCTTCGTCACTGTATGTGATCATAGATGGTAGTCAACTAGTCATGGTGTTATAGTATTGGGAATAGGGAAGATAATAGTTACTAAGTGTGTTTAGTTAGCTATGTTCTTCGCCTCCACCTTCATGTGTGTCGGCCTGTCGGGGATGCCACCTAGTTTGTGCTTGCTTAGGGTTATTCTATATCATCTAGTTGATTAACCAAGTTTTAAGATTAAGTTTAGTAAGCACTTATTCACCCCTACCTAGCCGATAGCCGTGGCCCTTTAATTTGTCGGTTTACCCTTGAAGTACGAAGGGTTTCTTTTGTATTGTCTTCTGGAACCTTTCTCCTTTCAACATCTAATGTAATCTAATCATTTACAAATCTTCACTATCAAATATACAGGGTGCAGGTTGGAAAGTTGTGGCAAGCTTTGAGGGAAAATTTCCAACGAGGGTCAAACAACTCCCATTGGACAAGCATTTTGATATGAAAAATGTCAAAAGGGTAATTTGGTTTTATGTGAAGAGAAATTAAAACCTCCTTCCTTGAACTTATCTATTTCATGATTATAATATAAAATGTTGTGCAGATTGTTCTAGAAGCTGACGGCTATCAGCCATACCTGATATCACCTGAGAGAGGCTTAAGGTCTCTTATAAAAGGACTTCTAGAGTTAGCAAAGGAACCATCAACACTCCTTGTGGATGAGGTAATACGGTTGAAGATTTAGTAGCCTTATTCTGAACCAGAGAACTTTGTCATGCACTGCATAGCTAGTACTTTTGTTATCATTACGTTCAGGTTAATTTTTAGATATTCATTGTAATCCTCTCAAAGGTTTTTTCTACATTTATAAATTTACATGAAAAAATTCCCTTGCACATTCGGGTACTCTACTCTTGAGAAAATTGTGTTGCTTATCTATTTGAGATTAACTGGTGCTTGCATGCATATTAGTTCATATAAATGCCTGCAGCCAGGAACTGTGCTCAGGCTATTTTTAGTGTATTGTCTGACGTCATTGTTGTCATGTTCTTACTTCTACAAGCATGTTTATAAGTCTTTACATGCTATCGCCAGTTACATGACTGGTACTTCCTAGTCTCAAATGCATTATTATTTATGTTCATTAGCTGTTGATACATCGAGATCTGTTCAAATACCGTTGAAACTAATTTTCGACCCAAAATTGTATTGTCACCACATTTTCTCCTCAACATATAACTGGTATTAATATTTACATACTGACTTTCAGAATTATGATTGACAGGTCCATCGTGTATTGCTAGATATAGTATCAGCTGCAGCAAATGCTACTCCAGGACTTGGTAGATATCCCCCTTTCAAGCGTGAGGTATACTTGTTTCTTCTCAGGTGTCATAAAGAGGATAATTTATTTACTCAGAGTGACAATTAATCTGTATTGTTCTTCACAAGGTAATTGCGATTGCATGTGCTACTTTAGAGGATTTTAAAAACGAGGCCAAAAAGATGGTCGTTGCACTAGTTGATATGGAGCGTGCATTTGTACCTCCCCAACACTTTATCCGCTTAGTGCAGAAAAGGTTAGTTGGACATGCTTGCTTCATGATTAATTGTTGGTTATGTATACATTCACGTACTCCCTCCGGTCCACAAACTGTCGCTGGTTGTACTACTGACTTGTACGTGATTAGTTGATTTCTGCCGACATTTTTTCCGGATCGGAGGGAGTATTTGATTGCTACTACATGCTGCTATAATTACTAAGTAATTATGATTACTCGTATAACAGGTAGCCCATGGGCTGATGTTAGTAATCAACGTTTAATTTTTTTGACTGAAGACATGTCCAAAACGTCAACTATTTGTGATATGGAGTGAGTGCCTTGATATTGATCGGTTATTCAGTTTTGCCGTTGTATTTATGTTTATGTTTTCCTTTTTTGTTACTGCTATAGTGGGTGTTCTGCATGTGTTGGGCTGTGTGTGGGTGCGCGTGGTACATGTGCACTAGTCTTGGTGGTGGCCGGCAGTGAGAGAGAAAGAGTTGAAGGGGTTTGGCTGGTGCCGTGACTAGCGAGTTGAGAAGATAATGGGGGTATATCATAGAAATTAGAGAGGTAGGGATTAACAATTGAAAGATGGACTGTGCTAATAAGGGCACGTGCCCCAGATCGACATTATGTGGGCACAGAGAGAATATGGTAACAGATCTACGCATGCATGCATGTATGCACCACGTTGATTCCTTTTGGTTTTCAAACTTTAAAATGTTTTATCTCTTAAATTGTAAATCAAAATTCAGATCCGCTTTCACGGTTGGATTTGTCGCGACGAGATCTTCAAAACTAGATTCCATCTTGATATGTTTTGACAACTTTTTTTCTGACTCTAGTTGCCAGATTATAGTCAGTTGGTCACCAGGTATTGTCATGTCGGTTACCAGGTTAAAATCAAATGGTTACCCGTTTTTAAACTTCGCTACTCATAAATGTAATCCTTTCATGACGGTAATTCCATATTTACGTGTTTAGAGTGGATCAAATACTCGCTCTCTGAATATGTAGATCATGACTATGACAAAAAAACATGTAAAAATTACCTGTAACTATGTATTATTTGGATGGTAACTCTTAACTAGTAATATTGTAACTACACTAATGTAACATGGCAACTGGCGACAAAAAAAAGTTCGCCTAAACATATAAGATCTTGTTTTAAAGTACACGTCGAGATGAATCCAGCGGTGAAAACGGATCATCAGTTGGATTAACGGTTAAAAGATAACTCATTTTGAATTTTTGAATCACTGAAAGATTCCTTACGCTTATAGAGACAACTGCTAATTTTGCCGCTGGATTGAACTCGGTGCTAGGGCACGTCTTTATAATAGATTAACCATTGAAAGATTGGGTGTTTACTTCTGCTTGACCCAAAAGACACGGGACACACATCCTCTGATGGGAGGTCCAATGCCAGGAGGCCTGATGCAAACCTACTAGGACTAGTAGTTGTATTCAACTAGGACTCTTTTTTGGTCTGACACAAAATAGCTCCTATTGCAGCTAGACTGATGTAATTATAGAAGCTGTCTATACTACTACCGCCACAACTCTACTCCCCCCATGAAGACACAGCTCGTCCCTGAGTTGTAATTCATGGTGGTTCTTTCTACTCGATGTCATCGATGGCTTCAAGGTAGAAAAAAGCGTTAACAACGATGGCCTCTCGAGAATTTTTTATCGCAGTTGAAAAACAACCCCTTCTCCCTTCTGTCTTCCATCTCTGTTGTTGTCAATCGACGAAGCATCCGTTCTTGCCCAATTGGAATTGTACACTTCAAGGACATACCTTGCGGCTGTCTGTGGTCGTGGATGAATTCTCTTTAGAGGTTGCTGCAATGATAGTTGTGCGCTGCTCATAAACGTGTGCCATACTCATAGTGACTTGAAGGTTCGATGGCTTTTGCATCTCAACGTCCACACGGAGCAATTCGGTAACATTTAAACTTGCTGCTTTGTAGATATGGGGTCACTGTGACCAAGCATGGACAGAAATTTCTCCGCATATTCCGTCACTGTTCCAGATTGTTGCATTCGTGCAATCTCGCATAGAGGACTGCTCGGATTGGTAGCCCAAAGTACAGGTTGCAGCATTCTTTAAACCTGGGCCATGATGGCATACCCTCATCTCGGTGTAGCTGCATATACCACTATTGAGACGCCCAACCAAACTTTGAACGCCTCATGCGTGCACTCCCCCCCCCCCCCCCCCCCCAAAGAAATGGTCACAACGATTCAGCCAGGTGAGCGGGTCTTTCCTTGCCATCAAACTTGGGGAAATCCAATTTATGGTAAAGGGGGTCATGTCGTCTCTGTGATGTTGGGGGTGCGAGGGGTGGGCCAGATCTTTGAAAGCTTGGTTGTTGTTGTTGGGGTGTGTACAATGGAAAACCCGGCTGACGTTGTTGTGGTCCATAGGGCCTTGTCGAGGATGATGCCCTGTAGAAAACCGTGGCACTATCGGCATCTATTGTTATAAAGAAGGTAACTACTGCGAGTATTGTCGCAGATTCATCGGGGGGAGCAGGGTGGTGAGTGTATCTTCAACCTCCATTGTCGTGGGAGTCGCTACAATACCAGATGAGGCGGTCGGCTGGAGTTTTATTGGTTTTATCACGAGGCCGTCATAGATCACCTTCTCCTCCTATCTTCTTGATGATAGCCTCTTGCATTGTAGGGATGGTTCACCAGGGGCAAGAGCATCGCCTGGGGGTTGGTGTGTGACCGGTGAGTTGAGAAGATAATGGGGGTATTTCAAAGAAATTAGAAAGGTAGGGATTAACAATTAGAAGATTGGGGTTTAGTTCTGCTTGACCCAAAAGATACGGGATACACTCTTATAGGAGGACCAGCGCCCGAATGCCTTAAGCAAACCTACTAGGACTAGTAGTTGTATTCAACTAGGACTCTTTTCTTACTCTGACACAAATAGCTCCTATTATGGTTAGACTGCTGCAGTAATTGACCTTAAACTACTAACACCACAACAATTAAAGTTATATTATGTTCCATGTATAGCATGCATATTTTCCCCATTGTACGAGGGGGTTTCCGCATATTTGTCACATGTATATGTATTTATATGTTGGTCTTTGTCCCCGAGGAATACAAGGTGCATATTCCTAACATGGTATCACAACCTTATATTAATTATTTTGCATGCTCAACTCGTGTTAGGTCCAATCTTGTGCGTCGGTGCTGTTCGGGCTGTTGTTTTCCTTCATAGTCCACTCTCGCCTGTCGTCGCTCCCATTCGGCTGCTGCTCCCTTCATCCTCCTCCTGGATACGCCGCCCCACCTATGACGCCCGCCTCCTAAACGCGTTGCCTCCATCTGCCATTGATGCTTGGCCGCCGGCTTCGACCACGTCTTCGCCTCGTCTTGACACTTCACCGGCTTCCTCGGACAGTGTTAGTCGATTTCGTCAAATCCCATGGGGGCTTTCACATGCTGCCATTTCGTGTCAACTACTTTGCTGCTTCCACCCATGTTTGTGCTCTTCGTCGACTCCCTCTGCAGATTTTGCACACGACGGAGGTCACTCTACGTCGACTACTCTAGCGGCTTCCGCACTCGGCTGTGGCTACTCTCTATAGACTCCTTTGATGGTTGTTGCATGTGATGGTGGCCTCTCTACGTCAACTCCTTTGGGGGCTTGTGTACATGGTGGTGGCCTCTCTAGTCGACTCCCCTCGAGTCTTCCGTACATGGACGCTCTATGTTGACTCCTCTCATAGCTTCTGCACATGGTTGTGACTGCTCTATGTCGACTCTACATGTGGCTTCCACCGGTGGTGATGACCTCTCTTCGTCAGCAGGTATTTTTGCCTCAATCCTTTCTACGCATGAGATTATGCATCTCCGATGTCTTGTTGATGCATATGATTCTTCACCGACAGGTTCTGCACTAAATTTTCCAACACTGATGCCACATTCTACTTATTCAGGTACAACCTCATGGATTCTTCATACTGGAGTTGTCTTTTCATATGGCTTATGATTCTTCCACTTGACCTCTGTTCGACTTGTCGAGTCTCTTTTATGTGTTCTCACTTCTTAATGTACTCTACTCCTAGTCGCTAGTCAAAGCATTCTTAGCACTACAACGTTCCATGTTCCTTCTGTTGCTAATGTTCCTCCATATTGTTTGACTCTAGTTGTAGGTCATTCTTCGACTTTGATTTGTGTTCTATTTAGGATCGTTGCGCGGGCGCTCTGCTTTGTGCTAGCTCCAGACGCCATAACCGTATTTGGATCTGTCGGCTCTTTTCAGTTGTGGCATCACCGTCTTGGACATTTATGTGGTTCCCTCGTAGTGTTCTGGGGTCTGTCTCTGGAAATACTTCTTTGGATTGTTTGGGTTGTAGGCTTGGTACACAGATTTAGCTACCCCATCCTCACACCGAGTTAGTGTCTGAGCGTCCTTTTGATCTCGTTCATTCAGATGTTTCGGGTCCTGCTCCTTCGCTTCGAAAGAGGATCATTGCTACCATATTATCTTTATAGACGATTTTCTCGCCACACTTGGATATATTTCATGTCTTTCTCGTAGTGTGATCTTATCTATATATAACCAATTATTGCCATGGTTCGTACCCACCTCTCCAATCCTATTCATGTTTTTCGCGCGGATTCTACTACCGAATATTTCCCGTTCGCTGCAAGGATTCCTTGCTGACAGTTATCTTGTCATGGTGCTCATGTTCTGAATGTTGTTGCTTAACGCAAGCCTCGTCACCTTTTTGAGACGGCTCGTGTGTTGATGATCGTTGCCTCTTTTCTGCCTCACTTCTTGCTGAGATTGTTTCCACTTCCACCGATCTCATCAACATTTAGCCATATGCTGCTCTGCAGGGTGACATTCCTTTCAAGCATCTTTCTGATCGTTCTCATGATTATTTGGCACTTCGTTTATTTGGTTGTGTTTGCTATGTTCTTCTTGCTCCCCATGAACGAACCAAACTTCAAGTGTGTCTTTCTAGGATACATTGATGAGCATAAGGGTTATCGGTATTGGAATATTGTTCGTTGTCGGATGCGTATTTCCCGGGATGTGACTTTTGATAAGTCTCTCCCCTTCGACCCGTGTCCATCCTCGTTTACCTTTTCCTGGAGGATATTTTTTTCTCACATTTTCCGACACATCTCCCCCTATGCCCCATATTCGCACTCCTCCTACTCACCCCATGTCGCAGATTTGTCGTTGTCATCATCTCCTATGGTTTCGTCTCCTGCCTTGTCACACGATTCTCCACCTTCATTGCCAATGTCTTCCCCATCACAGTCACCTTCACGATCCCTCGTAGTATTCCCTATTTTCCTTTATATTATACTTCTCCTCCATGTGTTGTGGATGAGTCTACTCACGTGCCAACTCATTTCGGTGTGCTGTTTTCCTTGTCTTAGCCGACTGATGGTCTTCGTGCTTGACTTTTCCCTCCATCTGAACGCTAGTTTTTTTGTACTTGAGCAAACATCTTATCGTGATGTTGTTGTTCATTCTGAATGGAAGCTTGCAATGGTAGAGGAGATTTTGCTCTTGAGCGCACCGGCACGTGGGATCTGGTTTCTCTTCCTCCTCGTGTATGTCCTATCACTTATAACTCGCTCTGATAGTTCTCCTGAGCATTATAGCAGGAGCATGGTCGTGATTAGGATGAGACTTTTGCTCTTGTAGCTCATATGACCATTGTTTGCACACACTTCTCGATGTGGCCTCTTTTCGCCATTGTTTTGTGTCTCGGTTTGATGTTAAGAATGTCTTTCTTAATTGTGAGTTGTGTGAGGAGGCTTATAAGCAACCACCACCTGGGTATTCTGTTCCTGGACATGGTATTTCGTCTTTGTCGCTCTCTCTATGGCCTTAGGCAACCCCCCTCCCCGCCCTAGTTTGATTGTGTTGCTTCCGTGGTAATGATCATGTTGTTTGTCCACCTTTCATCTCGTGGTAAAACTCTTCTTCTATATGTTGATGACATGATCATCACTAATGACGACTCTAAGTACATAGCCTTTGTCAAGGCATGTCTCAGTTAGTAGTTTTTTACGTCTCATCTTGGTCCTCTTCGCAATTTTCTTAGGATCGAGGATTCTTCTACCTTTGATGGCTTCTTTATATCCTAAGAGAAGTATATTCAGGATCTTCTTACTTTTACTGCTCTCAGTAATTAGCGCATTGATGAGATTCCTATGGAGCCCATTGTTCACCTTTGTGCTTATGATGGTGACCCCTTGCCTGATCCGACGCATTATCGACATCTTGTTGGGAGTCTTGTCTATCTAGCTGTCAGCCTGTCACTCGTCAGGGTATCTCCTATCTTGTCCAAATTCTGAGTCGGTTTGTTTCTGCTCCCACTTCGGTTCACTATAATCACCTTCTTCGTGCGATATCTTCGTGGCACGTTCTATCACTGCCTTTTGTTTTCTCGTTACATCTCGTTACGGCCTATTCGGATGCTACATGGGCTAGTGCTACCATTCACTTTCTGCTTACTGTATTTTTTGTGCGGTTCTCTTATTGGCTACAAGACGAAGCAATAGACTGCAGTTTCCCTGTTGTATTTCTCAGAATCGTGGCCGGGATCCCTCACAGGACCCCCACACACACATATATATACCACATATTAGGGTTACTGTTACAGTACTGGGCCTGGGCCACCATGGGCCAGAATACTACTGGACATCACGGTCCAACACTCCCCCTCAAGATGATCATGGGTAAACAACCATGGTTATCTTGCAACAACTACATAACACAAGCTACAACTACCACTAATGAACATAAAACATAGCATCTAGGATACATGAGAGCAATTTTCTCCTCTTGCCCTCTCCCATCATCTCCATCTTCAATCAGCAATGGACTTCATCTTCAACAGCTCCACCTCATGAGAGCCCCATCATCATCACGGCACATCAACTCTCTTCACCACCTCCAATCCAATTTGCGCCCTCAGCTGCCTCTCCAACCAGGTTCCGCAGAACCCTCCACACATGCCTCAATGTACTCAGCCCATCCCTTGCCCTCAAACCCCAAGCCACTGACCTCTTCCGTCTTCCCCACAAACCCCCGGCCAACTCCGGCCTCAACCGTCAACTCCTCAGGCACGCAGCCTCTCCCCCGGTCAGGCCTCAACCACTCTCACCTCAGGCACGTAGGCCTATCCCCCGGACATCTCCACAAGCATCACCACTCATCACGCAGCCTCATCATCTCCATCACATCTCTCTCAACCTCCATCAACTCAGCTAGCACCAAGGCATCAGCACCTTGTGCCCTCTTCCTTCACTCCTTCTCTCCCTCTCTCCCCCTAAAAGAAAATCCACTTGCTCCCTGCCATCAGTAGCAGCACACAGCAGTAGTACTCCCCCTGAGCACTAGCCTTCTCACGAGCACCTCCTGCAGCACCTCCTTTGCTTCTCCATTTCATTCTCCCCCTCTGCTCCTTGGTCACTGCAGAGAACCAGGACCATGAGCAGCAACAACAGCTACACGCAGCAGCAGCCCTTCTTCTTTCCCTGCAGGAGCAGCTGTAGCAGCAAGAGCCACAGCACCGCTCACCTAGCCCAACTTTGGAGAGGCAGCTCAACCGGCCGGCCCACACCTGCAGCCCAACTCCCGGCCAAGCCAAACCCTAGGAGAACCAGCCGGACCCCTTGGTCCTTTTTGCTTTTCCCTCCTCGCCGTCTTCTCTATTTGCACCCGGGTCCCTCTCTCCTCTCAGACCACACACACAGGCACGCACCAACCACGCACGCATAGAGCGCTCCCTTCCCCTGCTCCTTCTTCCTCAGCTTGGAGCCCGTGCGCAGCACGTTCTCCGTCTGGAGCTTCTCCCGCTCCTCCTTCTGCAGCTTGGAGCCTGTGCGCAGCTCAGCTCCACCGCGCCCAGCTCGACCTCCTCCACGCCCGCGCGGTCGCTCGCCTCCGGCCGCGCGTGCCTCTCCTCCGGCTCCGCCCCGTCCTGGCCGGCCCCTGCGCCCCGGCGCCCGTGCGCCGGCCCCTCGCAGCTGCTCAGGCCGCCTCCGCCTGCCCGTGCAGGTTGCTTCTCCGCGCCCGGCCGCCGTTTCTCCGGCCTCTTCGACAGCGCCTGTCGCGTCGGCAGGCCAGCGCCGCCCCTGGCCCAACACGGGCCCAGATCGGGCCCGCACCACAGCGCCGCCGCCTCTGCTCTTCTCCCGAGCAGAGCAGTTCGAGCTCCTGCTCGCCGGCAGCAACACCAGCACCTCCGCCAGCACCAGCACCGTCTCGTTCCAGGAGCCTCTCCTCCTCCCGAGCTTCACCACCACGCGTCCCCGCCGCCGCCGACGCCACCCGGGCTTTGCCCGGCGGCGCCCTCCGGCGGCGGCGAGGGAAGAGGGCGAGACGGGCGCCCTGGCGGCAGCGGCTAGGGTTTCCTCCCGGCCGCTCGCGGGAGCGACTCGGGAGGTCAGCACCACAGCTCTGATACCATGTTGTATTTCTCAGAATCGTGGCCGGGATCCCTCACAGGACCCCCACACACACATATATCTACCACATATTAGGGTTACTGTTACAGTACTGGGCCTGGGCCACCATGGGCCAGAATACTGCTGGACATCACGGTCCAACATTCCCGTTCTAGTGTAGAGGTTGAGTTGTGAGCTATGGCTCTCTTACGACAGAAATCACTTAGTTATGATGGTTACTTGAGGAATTTAGTGTTTATGTTCTACACCTACTACCCCTTTATCATATAATACACGTCATATAAATATTGCGTGTGGCCCTGTGAAGCATGAGATCACCAAGCATATTGGTGTTGATGCTTCTTTCTTGTGTAGGATAAAGATACTGTTCTTCGGATGTGCCTTCCAAATTACCCTTGGCGGATTGTTTTACGAAATCCCAGACTAGAGCACATCATGGATTTTACGTCCCAAACCTCATTGTTGTTGACCGACCCTGAATCTGAGGGGTGTGTTAGAGTTATATTATTTCCATGTTATAGCATGTATATTTTCCCCGTTATATGAGGGGTTTCCTCCATATTTTCCACCCATACATATATATCTTGGCATTTGGCCCTGGGAATACAAGTTGCGTATTCCTAACACATTGCAGTTTGTTGTCATCCCAAGAGATGGGAAAGAAGCAAATCAAGACCCGTGGTGGCATGAGGCCGTGATAGAGGAGTTGAATTCTCTCAAAGAGAATAAAACTACGAAATTCGTGCCTCCCACAGGAAAGAAAATTGTTAGTTGTAAATTGATCTTCATAATGAAGCAAATTCTAGAAGGGAAATTTTGGAAGGTACAAAGCAAGTAGTCACTAGAGGATATGATGAGACAGATGGGATTGATTATGACGAGACATTTGTATTGATGGAAAGATGAACTCGGTGAGAATCTTGATCTCATGCACAACTAACTTCGAAGGCATCCACATCAGTTGGATGTTAAGAATGCCATCTTGCATGGCAATTTATAGGAGGTGTACGACATGGTTTCTCAACTTCTTAAACATTAGGAAAGGTATGCTTGTTGAGAAAATATTTATATGGCTTCAATTAATATACACGTGCATGGTTTGATAGTTCGACATGGAGTACAGAGTATGGGATATAAGCCATGCGATGGATACTATGTTAGAACATGGGCAAAAAGTTTTAGACCAACGGGCATTCGAAATTCTAGATCTCCTAGAGAGGGGTAGTTTTTTTGCAAAGGTAAGTATTCCGTAGACTTACTTAGTGACACCGGTATGTTTGGATATCAAGCTGCAACAACAACTTGATCAAAATACGAAGTATGTGCCCAAGTGGGAGATCCAGATAGAGAGAACTACCAAAAACTTAATGGACGACATCCATATTTGTGTCATATATATAAGGCCTACCATTTCCTATGTAGTAAGTATGGGAAGACGGTAGATTCATGATCCTAGCTTGGGTGTCATTCTGCATTGATACCTTGATCGAAATACAGTTATGTGCTCGAGTGGGAGATCAGCTAATAAAGAGAATTACCAAAAAACTTGATGGACGACTTCTATATTTGTGTCATACAAGGCCTACCATTTCCTATGTATAAGTATGGTAAGTCAATACATTCATGATCCTAGCTTGGGTGTCAAGCTGCATTGACACCTCGATCAAATTACAAACTATGTGCTCAAGTGGGAGATCCAACTGATAGAGAGAACTACCAGAAACTGATGGTTGACTTCTATATTTGTGTCATATAAGGCCTTCCATCTCCTATGTAGTAAGTATGTTAAGCCGATACATTCATGATCCTAGCAGTGGTGACTTGGAGGTTGTTTATCAGGTCTTGCATACTTGAAGGGCAGTCATAGGAAAACACTGGTTTATGAAAAAACGTCACCTGAATGTGGATGGGTTATAGTGAGGCTGATTGGACTAGTTGCCTTGATGATAGAAGATCAACTTTGGTTAATGATTTTTCCGGAAATCTTGTATCATGGAAAAGCAATAAAGCAATCACTGGTGTTGAGATCAACAACCGAACCTGAGTACAGAACTATGTCTCAAGGGGTTAGTGAGATGTTGTGGGTGAGAAATCTTACATAACTGGAAGTGTTGACGAAAGAGCCACTAAATGTATGGTGTGAAAATAAGTCAGCAATTAGCATGCATAGCAAGTAATCCGGTCCAACATGACAGAACCAAGCATGTGGAGATAGATCCCTTCTTCATCAAGGAGAAATTGGATGATGGTACAATAAGGATAAATCATGTAGATTTGGGAGGACAAATAGCTGTTTGTCTAACTAAAGGTTTAGTTAAAGAGTGTAGTCTAGCTTGCGAGAAGATGAGAATGATCCTCTTGACTTGGAGCGTGCGTGTGTGCGTGGCCCAAGTGGCCCATGTGTACTTGTATATATCTATGTGTACGAAAGGAAGGAATGAAGGATCCATAAATTTCCCACAAATACCACAATATACTTTTGCGGCATTTTGACCCTCTTCTACTAATACAAAATAATATGCATTTGAGTGCATGATTGAGAAAAAACCTTTAGCCTTTCTTCCTGCTACTACGATAGTTCAATATGTGTTTGTGTTCTAATATCTGTATGCCCACTGCTACATCCAGAATGGAAAGGCAACGTCATGAAGATGAGCTGAAAAATCGTGCTACAAAGAAGAGTTCAGATGCAGACCAAAACAGAGTATATATTATGCCTAGTTTTCTTTTTAAACTCATCGATTCCTCTATAAATATAACCCACTACCCAAATTATTAGGTATATCTTTCAATTTCCCATTATTTCTGATAAACCAGCGTTGTTCTTGTCAGGCCACAAGCCCACAATCCGAAGCAAAAGAAGTATCAAATTTACAAATTTTAGGACCTGCCGGAGAAATTACTGCTGGTAAGAACCTGCTAAACCAGCATATCTGAAGGGATGCAGTTTAAATGCAAGCAGCACTTGTTTTTAATCTGTTCTATATGGTTTCTAGCGGATGTCTTTCTCATATGTAAGTCCATTGCTCTGTTGAAGGTTTTATGTTTAAAAGGAGTGCAAAAGGAAATGACTGGAGCAGGCGATGGTTTGTTCTAAATGAGAAAAGTGGAAAGGTTGGTAGTTTTTCCGTTGTGCTAAGTTTATTTCAACCCATAAGATCACTTAAAAATTAATATTGCTTCTCTTTTTGTTGATAAGATGTAGCAATGCTTTTGCATTTTTCTAAAGATTCTCTTACTAATTTGATGGTTGTACTGAATTCTTTTCCAGCTTGGATACACTAAGAAACAAGAGGAGAGACATTTCCGGGGTGTCATTAATTTGGAGGTATTTAGTGCTCCTTGGTTGTGCTTCTTCTATTTCAATTTGGATAGTTATTCAAACAAGATTACCCCACTTTTCTTTACTGAAGACTGAAATGTAAGTTCACAGCCGACAAAGGGATGGGCAATTAGTTCTACGCACCTTATCAGTCTGGCCTCGATCACGTCGATCCCCAAAGGACAATGTTGCGCAATGTTTGTCCTCTAGATTTCTAGCTTTAAACTTCGCTAGACACCTAAATGATCTTGTGCAATCGAACTATAGCGCCTTCATCATGGGTAGAAATATTTTTTTAGAGGAAACTATGGGTAGAAATATCCAGGACAACAAAGTATGTTCACTCCTAGGAGAAGGTAGCTGCAGAGCATCTCTTCATGATTCCAGAGACCGTGACTCGGCAAGTTCTGCTCAGCTTCCTTGGCTGGCTTTGGCCTCCAAGCCTGTAGAATGGAGGAGAGGTGGCAAGCTTGTCACGATGTAACTCTCAAGAAGAAGACAAAGGACTTTGACGTATCTCCATTATGTAGGTTTGGATCTTGTGACATGAGTGCAAACAGTAGGATCTTCGATCTTTGAGTCATTGACACGCTTATGGGCAATGCTGATGTTGAGCTAGCATGAAAATATTGTTGATCTTCCGCGTGAGTAGTACACCTAGGAGCCGTGTTTTGTTGGTCCTGGGATGGTTGCATGCGGTAGCCATTTCTCTTTCTTTTTTTTCAGTAGCAACTAGTTGCAAACTCTTGTAACTGTTGGCCGCTTCTCTTCTCAATGAAAGACATGCAAATGTTTCATATGTTCTCTAAAACAAAAAAATCCCATCAATATGCATCGTTACTTAGACCAATGCATTATGTGGTATATATCTTCTTCTTTTTTAATCTGAGAATTTCTAGCTTCTGACGTTCATGTTTCCTCTTAAATTTTAACATCATATTTACAGTACAATATAACAAAACATTGCCCAATCTTTTCTTTTTATTAAAATTTATTGTCTGCAACTTACAGGAATGTAATCTTGAGGAGGTTTTAGATGAGGAAGACCCTCCAAGAAGTGCCAAAGATTCTAAAAGGTCAAGCGGGACAGATTTTGGAAAAGCTCCTAGTCTCATTTTCAAGATTACTAATAAGGTTGCTTATAAACATGTTTTAAAAGGTAATTTTACATCAGTTTTCTATTGTATGGTTGATAATTTCATTGCTTGCTCTACTCATTGTCCATGTCACTGATAATTATTTCGGCAGCTCACAGCGCTGTTGTACTGAAGGCTGAAACTATGACTGACAAAACTGAATGGGTTACTAAGATTAAGAGTATTGTAGCAAAGAGAACAAATGTTTCAGAAGGTGGTTCACTAATGAGGCAAAGCCATTCAGATGGTTCTCTAGTTTCTGTTTCAAAAAAAGAAGGTTCTCTAGTAAGTCTGAAACTTCACCTGATTATTTTATCCAAAAGTCTCCTGATGCCTGGACTGTTTAAGCTTTGTTTTACAAAGATCAGATTTCATCAGCGTTCTGGTTCGATGAAAGTTTGGTTCTAAAATTAGCAAGGGATTAGTTACATGGCATTTTTTTACAAAATTTCATCTTCTGTATACTATCCAACTAGGACGCGATGCTAAGAAAACCTGCGGATCCTGAAGAAGAGCTTCGATGGATATCTCAGGAAGTTCGTGGATATGTGGAAGCTGTTCTCAGTAGTCTCGCGGCAAACGTTCCCAAGTTAAGTATCCTCGATCTTGTTGAAGCTTACTAATATTTTTCACATCTTCCAGTGTCTTACTAATAATTTTCAACAGGCTGTCGTTCTTTGCCAAATTGAGAAGGCAAAGGAAGACATGCTTAATCAGCTCTATACTTCCATAAGGTTGGTGATATGAACACTATATGTACTTGAGCATACTAGATTATTTTGGGACACATGTCTTGCTCATTTTGTGATCTTTTGATAGTCCATGATAGTCAAAATACATGTATGTTCTGTTCCGTTAAAAAAATGTTGATTCATTTGCTGGATGTAGTAGTAAATGTGGTTCCATTTGAATTATGGAGGTAAAAAATACAACCTTCGGCCTTTGCTTTTGGATAAAGTTGGCCGACTAATTAGGAAAGTTCTTCCTTATTGCCTTATTGGTATCTTGACCGGGTGTCAGTTGCTGGTTGCTGATGTTATGTATTATGTATTAGTGTCTGTTTGCTTTGGTTCAAATTCTGTGGCCCTGCTATGTTGTTGCACATCCGCTATATTTCTACCTGCAGTTTGGATAGTGGCGGTCCCCAAGTTTTCTGGCTCCATCCCTATCCGTGGATTGAATAGTACCTGTTGTGTGAGCCCCTGCCTAAGCAATAGATACAGATGGCTTGCATTTTTCTTTGGTTTATATTTTTAGACGATTGGTGCGTAACCTACTAGCCATGTTTACAGAGATCATAAATTGACGCCATACACATATAAATTTTGTTAGAACTAAAGAATTGTTGTAATTTGTGGTTAGCACGCAAAGCATTGCCAAGATTGAAGAGCTAATCCAGGAGGACCATAACGTGAAGCGCAGCGTAAAAAATTTCAAATGCAATCATCCCTTCTCTCCAAGGTTACGCGCCTGCTCAGTATCCATGATAATCGCTCAAATGATTCTGCTGGATCAGGTAAGTGTATCCTTGGTTCGCTCTGTGAACCGATGTAGTACATTTTGGGAGTACTCCCTGTCCTGCATGACATTTACTCTATTGTGCTTTATCATTCATTGCCCTAGGCCTAGAGCCTTTGTAAATTTTGGTTGACTAATTTTCTTCTATGTATTTTTTTCTTTTTTATGCTCTGGTACTGCTTTCGTTTTCCTGTCTGTTTTGTCTTGACAGTGAATTATCCTTACGTTACTGAAAAGCAGTTCAGCCTTTCACCAAGAAGAGAGAAGAATAAAACTCGATAAATAATCCTTGGGTTACAATTTTAGAGGCATGCTATGTGGATTTTTTTCAGCTGTCTACCGCTAATTCTAGAAGGCTATGCTTTTGTTACCTCATAAGCATTGGTGTAGCATTGCACTGGTACCTTGAATTCTTATTGGCTGCCTTATTACCATATCCTAGTTCAAATTTATTTTTGTTTGCTGGACTGGCAAGGACCAGAACTATATAGTTCAGTCTGGTTATTGCACTGCCAGAATACTTGTTCTTTTTTTAAGCATTGTTTATATTCCGTGTGGAGATAGTGAGATGCCTGTTCATATCTTGCAGATATTAGCCTGAGCACCGATGTGCAGTCCGGAGAAGAATGGCGATCTGCATTTGATGCTAGTAGCCATGTCGGTCAAAATAGTAATACATCACAAGATGGTGACTCACTGGCCGGAACCAACTCTGGAATTCGACGCATGCCAAGTCGAATGCCGCCACTGCTGCCACCACAGGACGGTCGCTCGGGGTAGAGCTTCTAATTAAACAAGTCCAGTGGGGAGGAGCCCACTGAATTTTCATTAAGGTAGAAGCGCTCATTGGTGAGAATTCCTTAAATTTTTCCCGACGGGACTCAAACTTGATCCTCGGGGTGCGCCACAGTAACCCGACCATTGGGCTACTGCCCCGTTCTCATAGCTTAATTATGTGCTTCTGATTATTTGCAGGGAACACATTTCCTGGCTCCACCTGCTCTAATGTAGAGTTGATTCAGAGTTTTCAGAAGAAATTGAACCATTAGAAACTAAGAATGATGCTCGACTGCAACAACACGCATCCTGTGTATCAGATAAGATCAGAGATGTCGATATATATTTCTCTTAGTGTTGTCGAATCAGGGTTGTAGGATTTACCTAGGCTATCTTAATTCGTTTTGTTTTTACCGAAATGTAGGGTTTCACTTCTGTAAATTGCTTTCAGAAAAAAATTGAGTAGATGCAGGAGCAGCAGAGACAAAAGAGACAAGGGTGTGTTGGTTTGAGCTATGGATTCTGAAAAAGCTGTTGTGAACTATGAACTGTGGTAAATCTGCTGTGAGATATGAAATGTGGACTATCTGGAAGTTGTTTGTAACAACTCTGAACTGTGGGTTTGGTTAGAAACGTCTGTAATACCCTTGACCCCTACTTCGATTGTGGTGACTTCCAACTATTTAAGAAAACTAAGAGCATCTCCACGTTGCCGGGCGCTCCCAATAGACGCTTCCAGATTACAAATTCAAATAAAAGTGACGTGATGGTCAAGTTCGAATAGCGTCGTTCAAGTTCACACACCCAAAAGTATCGCCAGATCCAGCGATCATATTACAAAACCTCGAACGCAAATCAATTGATCGTCAACACCGGCTTCTCCGCCTCCTCCTGTGTCTAGGCGTCTTGCCAGCCTGGGCGCGGCGTTGGCTCTGGGTCGGAGTACGTCGTGCTTGTTGTTGGCTCCCCCGTCGTGTCCATCGGCGCGGTGGTCGTCATTGCTCTCGTCGTGTCCATCGGCGTCGGCTCCGACGGTCGAAGACCCATCTCACGCAAGATGCGCTGTTGGCTGAGCTGAAACCAAGCCCTCACCGCCTGTGTACGTGGAGAGGTCGGCGGTCAAGATCTTGGAGTCCTCCTTCATCTTCCGAGTAACGGATTGCGATGCCTCCGATATCGCATGACAGTTGTCTAGGCCTTCTCCCACTCGACGCCGAGCCGCTCCTTCTCGAGGGTGATCTTCTCCTTCTTGAGGGCGACCTTCTCGTCATGCTTGCTCATCAAGGACGAGCAACTCTCGGCGAAGGTGCTTGCGTTTTGCTTGGACATGGTTGTGATATCAGCGAGGCACTTGTCGATGGATGCTTGCACGGACGATGCGCCGGCCTTGTCGGATTTGGCCATCTTGTTCCCAACATGGCGCCCCTCCGACATTGGGAACGTCGGGTCATTTGGCCCCTGGGCGCCGTGGCCGCCGTTGAGATCGATCTGCATCTTCTCCCACTTCTTGTTGTTCTGTAGCTTCATGAAGCAATGCATGAACTTGAAGTTCTTGTGATTGTTGTTCTCTCGACAGAACGTTGTAGCGTCGCTCAACAAGTCCTTCACCGTCTTCGCTTGTCTTCTTTGGATTTGCTCAAGGTCGATGTGGAACTTGTTGCATTCGGCTTGGATGGTCCTTCACCTATGCGACATTCCATTCCAATTGCAATCCATTGGCATCTTCGCATAGTCACCATAAATCATCGTCTCATGGAATTGTTCTTCGACCCTCTTCCAATACCGACCATAGGTTTGGTTGGAGCCGACGATGGAGTCGTTGGTCACAAGCTTTCATGCATCTCATAGGCACTTGTCCTCCTTGGTCTTCCACCTCTTGCCTTTAGTGCCCTTCTTCCTCATCTTCCGGACCTTCCCGGTCTCGGTGTCATGTAGTTCGGCCTCCACATCCTCACCGCCGCCCTCCATATCCTCACCGTCGCACTCTTCCTCCTCACCGACGCCCTGCTCCTATCCTTGTTCGTACCATCCCCCGTCCACTTCTTGCTCTTCCTCTTCCGGAGCGCTGGCCATGGCTGTCCCACCACGGATCATCTCACACAACACTTTCGAACCTTCGAGCTATTGCAAAGAACAACGCGCATGTCGGTTTCATGTCTTGAACACAATGTGAATGGGGCAAATGACGTGGAATCTACCATTTCATGGTCCACGCCGTTCAGAATTCCGTCGAACATGTGGGCACCATGCCCATCGCCGTCTGCGCCAAAGAGGCATTGGCGGCCGCACGCATCGACGCTTGGGCGTGGCCGGCCTCTCTGCAGGGTCGGCGAGTCAGTGAATGCCTGGTTGAGGTTAACGCGGAGGCCGACGGTCGATGACTCGGAGCAGCTGCCCTCACCGAATCCTGGCGAGATCCGTAGCCCGGAACGCGGGGTGGCTCCACCACCATCAAAGAACGTTGTGTTCGACAGCGATGCGCCACGCTCCCTTGACTTCCGCCGCAGTGTGACACCCCTCCCTGGCACATATCACCAGAGAGGCAGTCATCCCGTGCGCCATCCCAAGATAACTGGCCGCACGTCACAATAGTGTAACATAATGGAAATCATTACACAATCAGGCACATTAGTGCTACAAATGGTTTACAAGGCCATCAAGGAATGACGAAATATCAATCCCAGCATGGCACGATACAGAGTTTTTAACTGGCAGCGGAAGACATATGAGAGGCTACGGCTTGGAGCGGCTCCACTCCACAGGTTCTGGCTGGGCTACTGATCCTAGCACGCTCTTGTTTCAAATCCTTCCTAAGGTGGAAGATGAATCCTCGACAAAACCTGGCCACAATCACAAGGCCCGTGAGTACATTTGTATGCACTCAGCAAGAATTCGCCACTTACTACAAACAATCCAACAATCATGCAGCAAGATACACACTGGAAAATAAACTCCTACAACATGGCAAGTATATACTCCAGTATCATAGCATAAAGGTAGCATGGCATCACAAGCAAAACATGGCATAAGCGAACAATGGGGTATCACCAGTACAGAGTCCAAGCCAGGTGGGGTTGGATTGTATACTGGTAATCATACAAAGAAATTACCTGTGATGAGTCTAATCGAGTATGCCAGTTGGTACCAAATAACACACACGGCACCTGTGATCACTGCTAGGCTCTCTGGCCTCATCATTTCACTCTGGGCACGCACGGTTGATGTGGGCTCTGGCCTAACTATAGGCTTCCCAACGCATCACACCGCCATACCACATCTCGGGTTACCATCGATATCTCAAGGCAATATTCCCTGCATCATCTAATTTGTTCATTTAGTGTAATCCGGTCGTTCATTAATTATTTCAAACAAATCTTAAGTTTAACCTCCGGACACGACAAAGACACACAGTGTGACCGACACTGAACTGTTGTTCCATATCCCAGGAACGGGGCTAGCTTGCTAGGTTGAGTCTCTCGAGAGTTTGCTTTACCACCTATCAGAATGCACCCTACTCAGCCGACGCTCCAGGTTTCTCACGCCCAAAGTCGTACTAAGCAAAATACACTCACATGATGGTCCACTTGCTAAGACACTCTCCTGCACCACCCTATGCGCGTGGCACAATGGGCAAGTAAATCCGGCACATCCCCCGCGCTACGGGTATGCCTAGCTCCGGACTCCCTATCACAGTCGAACCCGTGCCTGTCGACCACTCCCCTCGGACAGCGCAACCGAACGACTGCGCCCAATGGATGGCACAAAAGGGGCTCAACAACCTACTAGGTCACGGTTTCCATGAGACGATGATGGTTCTGCATTCAAGGTTCAGATTAGTGGCACCATGGACTGACCCTATCGTTGTTTGGAGGGGTGTTTCATTTAATCAAGTTTCATTAATCACCAGTCCAAATAACAGAGGATTAGTCCAGCATAATATTCACGACATCAATATCATAAAACATCAAACAGCAAGGCATTAGCAACATACAATAACAGCACAGAATAACCATAACACTTGCAGGTATAGATATCAACGTAACAATAATAACAATGCCCGGGTGACTGTGGCGGGAGACCCGGCCGGTGTCACTCGGGGGTTAGTGTTCACAGAATAATAGCATAATGTTTCAAACGGATGACGGTGGCGGGAGACCCGGCCGGTGTCACCGTAAAAGAATGAACCGAAAAGCACTCATAAAATGAGAGAGCATCCATTCCACTCGAGGGTTACCCCGACGTGGTGTCAGCAATCTCGGCAAAAAGAACCAAATGGAAAGTCAGCTCCCAAGCGTCGCAGTCCGGGTGGTCTACGCCAACCATATTTGACGGAGGGACAAGGCAAATAACTCTTTTGGCAAATGCCCCCAACTCCGAGGATCATAAGATGACATTCGTCCGCTCCTCACCTCGGCGAAGAGGAAAAGAACCAAACAAAGCCCCGCAAGCGCGAGACGCACAGTTGTAATAATTCCCCCATTCCTTTGACTGAGGCGGTACCACCGGCCATTGTCTCGGGAATGTGAGTGATGCACAGATAAGCAGTTATAAAGTAGTGCAATAATTAAAATGCAACATTATATATATACAACAATACAAGGCTCATATAAAATATGGACAACATACAGACATGCAACGATAATAGCAGACAGACATAACAATCTTAACAGTAGACAGACATAAACACCCGGCATGGTATTAAGCAATCAAACAAACAAGCATTGCGGGATGGCTCATAGCAAGGGTTAGCTTGCCTCTGGAGATGGTCTTGAAATGGTTCGGAAAGTCTCGGACTCGCCGGGGGTCGGGAATCCCGGAGAAAGCCTAACCCACGAAATGACCAACGATGTATTAAATAAAGTCCGTGAAACTAAATTGCTCCAAATACAGCAAGACTGGTTCCACTGGTTAGGTCTCTCAAAATATGAATTTACAAATTTGAAACACCTAAATCGGAGCTACGGTTTAGAAACTACGGGCGTTTGAATTCACTCACCAGAAGAAAAGGAAAAGAATTCCCGGAAAAAAAAACGGAACGGGCCACTCCAGTGTGCGGCTGGGCCGCAGATGGGCCAGCGCGCGTCCGCGCGTGCGCGCGCTGCGCCGTGCCCTGGGCTGGGCCGCTGGCAGGCCGAGGCCGCTGCGCCTTAGCAGGCCATGGCTGGGCCGCTGCCGCTGCTGGCCCATCGGCCAGAAAACGCTTCGCTGGAAAAAAAACGAAGCGACAGGAGGGATCAAAGCTGGTCTTCTTCCTCCTCCCGATCCGTACTGGGCTGAGCGGAGACCGGCCGGGATTGGCCATGGAGGACGCCGGGAGGGAGGCTGGCAGTGGGGACGGCGCGACGGTGGCTCACCGCGGCCAGGGGAGAAGGATTAGAGCGCGGGGAGGCTGGGGGCTCGCTGCGGTGCTCGGGATCCTCGGCCATGGCTACAGCCATGGTTCGAGCTCGGGGAACCTTCGGTTCCTGGCGACGCGAGGAGGTGAGGAGGGATAGGAGGGATGGTGCGAGCTAGAGAGGGCTCGGGGGTGGGCTTTTATAGCCCGGGGGAGAGGTAGGTAATGGCCGGTGCTGCCATTGAAGGCACCGTGAGGTCACGGCTCACGTCTTCCGGCCACAGTGAGTGGATAGGGTCGAGCTCGAGCTTATCCTGGGGAGCAGGAGAGGGCTGGGTCGCGGCTGGGGTTTGGCGGAACCAGGGAACAGCGCGGGAACCGGAGGAACAGCACGGCGGCGCTGCTGGGCTCGGCGATGCCGGTGGTGACCACACCAAATGGCATGCCAGCATCGGCAATCGAGATGGTTCTCTTGTCCCAGGGTTCTAGAGGAAAAACTACCCGTGTCACTTTGCTCCAAATTGAATTTCCAGCAACTTTGCTGACCAAAGTTTTTGTCAAATCTCAAGTTGGCGCGACTAAAGTTTTTGAAAAACAATACTGGTCCAATTTGAAAACTGATGTTTGGAGAGGCAAACCATTTTTGGTTTGACCAAGACTTGTTCCAGGGGTGTAGGATCTCCTAGTGCTTGCATCTAGGTTCTCACTTCCCACTACAAAAATCATTTGGTGTGTTTTTTAACACAATTGGATTTTAGGGCAGAAACTTACACAGGGAAAACGTCCAACATTTTTCTAGCAAGACACCAAATATTTTTGCATAAATGGGGTACACACTGCCTAGGGATCATCCCCTAATTTTCTTAGAATTTTTGGAGACATACAAATAGGGGTTCCTTTGGGAATTGCAAAAAGGCATGAAAAGGGCATTACAAAGGAAGTACCCCAAATATTTCTCAAATGAGGTTGGGGCAATGGAGTGAAACGTTCAGGAGGTGAAATCATGCACCTCCCAAAATGGCAAAATTTCTGGATGAGTGTAAGGTGCCTAGATAGTTTCTGGATCAGAAATGGCATTTTGGAGAATAATGTCTAACTTGGAAATATTGCATTGGAGTATGCAATATTTTTTCATGGAATGTCTTTATATGGATGTGGGAGTACTCTGGTATTTTAGTGGAATTTATCTGGCTATGGAAACAGGTTTCCCTTTTGTAGGTGGAGGAAAAGGGTTTAAAAGGTTTAATAGCCGGGGCTAGGGTTTTCGAGAGAAAACTTAAGCCACAAAATTATCACGGCATTGGAGAGGTTCATGGATCACCGGGAAATTTTGGGAGAGCAATTCCAAAGTCAAATCATCCCCAAAAGATTTGAACAAAACATTTAGGAACACAGAAAAAGTTTTTCAGGCGTCAGAAAACACCGCTAAAATCAGGTTCGAATTTTCGGGGTGTTACAGACCTTCCCCCCTTAAAAGAATCTCGTCCTCGAGATTAAGGAGGTTATACAAGATAATTTTTGAGCGATCCATTTATACCCTATTTAAAAACTTTTTCTGCAAAATATTAGAGTTTAACATACAAGAGATTAGCACTCCACAAGATTTTATTTAAAACAGTATGATATTTCTACCATACTCAATGCATTTAAAAGATGGCGTGGCAGGGGCTCACTCAATCAATCAACATAGGATCTACCACCATGGTTAAAAATTTGAATCTATGGTTTTGCTCAACTCAACACAAACATGGCAAGATCAACCAAAATCTACAACCAAACTATCAACCAGCAACCAAAGATTTTTCTTGGGTAAAGAATTACCCACCATTTTATAGAACCAAATTATTGAGAGATATCCTAATCATACCCCTTGCCTAGGGTTTTGTTTTAGAAAAGCTGCATATACATTTCCACGTTTACACAGGTTTTAGAAAACCAAAAGGTTTCTTTTTTAAAAGAAAACTAGCTGGGTAGCCCGCGCAAATTGCGCGGCTAGCAATGAGATGTTATAATAATTATCTAATTTACTTATGTTATTTTCTATACTATTCGTCGAACATTTTAAGAGCACCAATAAGTGAAATGTAGGTTTATTCGTAATTTTAGTTCCAGAGCTATTTTGGTACTCACTCTTTTCAATTTTGGTGATTGAATTTTTCCGCATGTTCTAAATGTAATACGTTCTATTGTGCATAAGAGGATTATGACATTCAACTCGTATTCCTTTGCCAAACTTGAATAAGCAATTATGTCTACAAAATGCTTACATAATTTTCTTGTTGACTGAGTTTGTATGGACACATCCGTGTTGTCCTGGGTGTATGCAGTATATTTTCATGTCCTTGAAGAATTATGCTCGCCATATAATTGATCGACCTTAAATCTTAGCCTATCTTTTCCCTATTTGTCTCGCTCACCTGTTTTCAATTTTTGGCAGTAATTTAAAAAAACATTAATGCTTTTTTTGAGTCACACTTAATCATATAAATCTATGCATACCTGAAGGTAAAAAAGACCCGCAAAAAAAGAAAGTCAAAAAAGAATATTTCTGTGAACTACCTACTTGAATTAACCACTCTAATGTGTATGCATTTTTATATTATAAGCATTCATGTGAAAGAGTATACTTTCCCGTCCTTCTTATTTAACAACGAAGAGCCTCAACAACTACTCCCTGTAATCCTTTTACATGTTTATTATGGGAGAGTAGGAATAAGCCTGTAATTAGTTTTTACTAAATTGACCTGCCGATTGAGGAAGTAGAAAAAAGTTTATATATCTGCCCAAATGATTATACTGATATATAATTCGATTGCCATGTACTGGACAATGCATTATCTAAAAGGATATGAAACCTGCAAGAATGAAGAAATGAAATATTGTTAACAACTAATGCAATGTTTTACATGAATCGACATAGTAAGCATTAGTTAATGTTTCAAGCATAGATGGCCAGGCACAGTAGCAGCAATTTGCTTTCTTGTGCAACCAAAGGATTTTTATGTGCAATATATTTATGAAAAATAAGATTATTATGAAATTAGTGGCATCATTAGTCGAGTGTTTTAAAACAACAATTTGAGGAAAAAGTGCAATATATCACTCAGAAGTCAGCACTGTTCAAATTACACTTAATGGTGAAATTTGTGTACTTCTGAGTTCTCACAGATCTGCTACCGTGCTTTATGCAGCTCATCTCACCAGGCCACCATGACACCGTGAGTTAAATACGTTGGATAGAAACACAATAGTCAAGAGAAAAGTTTTCTTTTAGTTTCATTGTTGTGCTCTCCATCTGGTCTTGCATAGAGGGGGCCATCTTACCAGCTTACCTCGAATCGATCCTTTCATCATGCAGCAACATTGTCGTGCAAGTACACACTACACACAGGGCTGCAGGCTAACATGCGTGGTGGTGTTGGTGGTCGTCAGCTAATCAAGGGTTCAAAGTCCGTCGTCAACGGCCATGCAGTCTCTGCTCCTGTCACCACGGCCTCTCTGCGCCAACATCCGGCTCCACGTTCCGGTCTTTCTGCTGCTGGTCTCGGCGTGCCAACTTAACCACCTGGTCTTGACGATGCCTAGTGGATTAAGATGAACGCCTGCATCGTTTCCTTCTTTTTTGTTTGTTTTACACAGGATATCCGCCGATTTGCTGGACCTCGTGCTCCGGCTGGACGACAACGCGTTCCGCGTCTTGACGGCAATCTGCACTACCTGTTCATGCTAGATGAAGTAGAATTGGTTACCCAGAGTAGTTGTGTATCATGTGAAAGAATTGAGGCAGGAGGACACGCACGCCCTACGGTCATGGACTCGCACGTCCTTACACTGGCCTGGCTTCGTAGGGAGTACGTGACACCAAGAACCGGCCTTCGGTCTCGCTTGTGTGTGCGCCTTGCCTTCCGTTTTCATCACGACATCAACACTCGGAGGAGTGAATGGACCTTGCTATTGTAGACTCAGCGGCGACTGAGTTTCACGGGCCAGTGGACCAGCGGCGACTCCGCGCGCTATGAGCGGCGTCTGAGCCAGCCGCTGTCAACTTTTGCGACCTGAACACGTGAGTCGATTGATCACCTGAAAAGCTGCCCCTTCTACATCGATTTCCAAGCTTTTCTATCTTTGTTTGCGCTTGATTCTCATGGAGAAGCCCGCGAATGCAAAATTGATCTTGTGACGGTGCATTAGAGGAGTAGATCGAACTGGAGTATGACGAACATACCACAAGCACCGTCGATGGAACATGGCGGCCGGCGGGGGTGCAAGGCGGAATACAAAAACGAAAACGAAGTGACGATCTGAAGCATCAATTCCAAACAATGCTAGAGATGGGTAGGAAGAGTTGAATCGCTCAGTCCCTCTAGTGCTGGTATCTCGCATCACCAGAAAAAACTGAACTGAATATGCAGGGGGGAAGAAGTCTAGCGATGCCAAAGAGGAGAGACATGGCGGCGGCTACATCCTTGCGAGGCGAGATGGAGAATGCCGACTGGATCCAGATCGACGCCTGCGTCGATTTCCTGCTTTTACCAGTTTACACGACGATGTCGACCAACGACGATCTCGACCCAGATCGACGCCTGCGTCGATTTCCTGCTTTTACCAGTTTATTACACGACGATGTCGACCAACGACGATCTCGACCAACTTGCTTGATATCGTGCTCTAGCTGCCGGTTGGTTCTGTGTCTGGATTGCAATCCGCACGATCTTCCTCTCTAACCGGAACCAAAATCCGTCTATGCACGCCAGGAATTTCACGGATTGTTCAAGGGGCGGCATGACTGTCCACGCGGTATAGCCGTCTCAAGATCCTCGCGGGCACGCTGCATGCTTTTGCCATCCGATCTTCTGCAGCTCTCGGCGGATCCAGATCGACGCCTGCGTCGTTCCAGAAATCTCACGGGCTGTGGTGGTTACATATATACGTGGGTGGTCAGATGCCGTTATCTCCCATGGAGGAGTTTTGCTTTGATTAGGTTTTCCTTTTCCTTATTTTTTATTTGGAGAAGAGTTCTTCTTTGGTTACACGTGATGGGCCCTAGTGTGTAGATCGTAAGGAAGAAGGACACTATATGCGCAGACATATAGAAGTGCTGACGGGATGTTATGAAATTAATCTTGGCCGTTAGTGTTTAGTCTATTTTGCCAAACTAATCTAAACCGTTGGTTGTCTTGTGTTTTAATTATATAACTAGCTGGGTAGCCCGCGCAAATTGCGCGGCTAGCAATGAGATGTTATAATAATTATCTAATTTACTTATGTTATTTTCTATACTATTCGTCGAACATTTTAAGAGCACCAATAAGTGAAATGTAGGTTTATTCGTAATTTTAGTTCCAGAGCTATTTTGGTACTCACTCTTTTCAATTTTGGTGATTGAATTTTTCCGCATGTTCTAAATGTAATACGTTCTATTGTGCATAAGAGGATTATGACATTCAACTCGTATTCCTTTGCCAAACTTGAATAAGCAATTATGTCTACAAAATGCTTACATAATTTTCTTGTTGACTGAGTTTGTATGGACACATCCGTGTTGTCCTGGGTGTATGCAGTATATTTTCATGTCCTTGAAGAATTATGCTCGCCATATAATTGATCGACCTTAAATCTTAGCCTATCTTTTCCCTATTTGTCTCGCTCACCTGTTTTCAATTTTTGGCAGTAATTTAAAAAAACATTAATGCTTTTTTTGAGTCACACTTAATCATATAAATCTATGCATACCTGAAGGTAAAAAAGACCCGCAAAAAAAGAAAGTCAAAAAAGAATATTTCTGTGAACTACCTACTTGAATTAACCACTCTAATGTGTATGCATTTTTATATTATAAGCATTCATGTGAAAGAGTATACTTTCCCGTCCTTCTTATTTAACAACGAAGAGCCTCAACAACTACTCCCTGTAATCCTTTTACATGTTTATTATGGGAGAGTAGGAATAAGCCTGTAATTAGTTTTTACTAAATTGACCTGCCGATTGAGGAAGTAGAAAAAAGTTTATATATCTGCCCAAATGATTATACTGATATATAATTCGATTGCCATGTACTGGACAATGCATTATCTAAAAGGATATGAAACCTGCAAGAATGAAGAAATGAAATATTGTTAACAACTAATGCAATGTTTTACATGAATCGACATAGTAAGCATTAGTTAATGTTTCAAGCATAGATGGCCAGGCACAGTAGCAGCAATTTGCTTTCTTGTGCAACCAAAGGATTTTTATGTGCAATATATTTATGAAAAATAAGATTATTATGAAATTAGTGGCATCATTAGTCGAGTGTTTTAAAACAACAATTTGAGGAAAAAGTGCAATATATCACTCAGAAGTCAGCACTGTTCAAATTACACTTAATGGTGAAATTTGTGTACTTCTGAGTTCTCACAGATCTGCTACCGTGCTTTATGCAGCTCATCTCACCAGGCCACCATGACACCGTGAGTTAAATACGTTGGATAGAAACACAATAGTCAAGAGAAAAGTTTTCTTTTAGTTTCATTGTTGTGCTCTCCATCTGGTCTTGCATAGAGGGGGCCATCTTACCAGCTTACCTCGAATCGATCCTTTCATCATGCAGCAACATTGTCGTGCAAGTACACACTACACACAGGGCTGCAGGCTAACATGCGTGGTGGTGTTGGTGGTCGTCAGCTAATCAAGGGTTCAAAGTCCGTCGTCAACGGCCATGCAGTCTCTGCTCCTGTCACCACGGCCTCTCTGCGCCAACATCCGGCTCCACGTTCCGGTCTTTCTGCTGCTGGTCTCGGCGTGCCAACTTAACCACCTGGTCTTGACGATGCCTAGTGGATTAAGATGAACGCCTGCATCGTTTCCTTCTTTTTTGTTTGTTTTACACAGGATATCCGCCGATTTGCTGGACCTCGTGCTCCGGCTGGACGACAACGCGTTCCGCGTCTTGACGGCAATCTGCACTACCTGTTCATGCTAGATGAAGTAGAATTGGTTACCCAGAGTAGTTGTGTATCATGTGAAAGAATTGAGGCAGGAGGACACGCACGCCCTACGGTCATGGACTCGCACGTCCTTACACTGGCCTGGCTTCGTAGGGAGTACGTGACACCAAGAACCGGCCTTCGGTCTCGCTTGTGTGTGCGCCTTGCCTTCCGTTTTCATCACGACATCAACACTCGGAGGAGTGAATGGACCTTGCTATTGTAGACTCAGCGGCGACTGAGTTTCACGGGCCAGTGGACCAGCGGCGACTCCGCGCGCTATGAGCGGCGTCTGAGCCAGCCGCTGTCAACTTTTGCGACCTGAACACGTGAGTCGATTGATCACCTGAAAAGCTGCCCCTTCTACATCGATTTCCAAGCTTTTCTATCTTTGTTTGCGCTTGATTCTCATGGAGAAGCCCGCGAATGCAAAATTGATCTTGTGACGGTGCATTAGAGGAGTAGATCGAACTGGAGTATGACGAACATACCACAAGCACCGTCGATGGAACATGGCGGCCGGCGGGGGTGCAAGGCGGAATACAAAAACGAAAACGAAGTGACGATCTGAAGCATCAATTCCAAACAATGCTAGAGATGGGTAGGAAGAGTTGAATCGCTCAGTCCCTCTAGTGCTGGTATCTCGCATCACCAGAAAAAACTGAACTGAATATGCAGGGGGGAAGAAGTCTAGCGATGCCAAAGAGGAGAGACATGGCGGCGGCTACATCCTTGCGAGGCGAGATGGAGAATGCCGACTGGATCCAGATCGACGCCTGCGTCGATTTCCTGCTTTTACCAGTTTACACGACGATGTCGACCAACGACGATCTCGACCCAGATCGACGCCTGCGTCGATTTCCTGCTTTTACCAGTTTATTACACGACGATGTCGACCAACGACGATCTCGACCAACTTGCTTGATATCGTGCTCTAGCTGCCGGTTGGTTCTGTGTCTGGATTGCAATCCGCACGATCTTCCTCTCTAACCGGAACCAAAATCCGTCTATGCACGCCAGGAATTTCACGGATTGTTCAAGGGGCGGCATGACTGTCCACGCGGTATAGCCGTCTCAAGATCCTCGCGGGCACGCTGCATGCTTTTGCCATCCGATCTTCTGCAGCTCTCGGCGGATCCAGATCGACGCCTGCGTCGTTCCAGAAATCTCACGGGCTGTGGTGGTTACATATATACGTGGGTGGTCAGATGCCGTTATCTCCCATGGAGGAGTTTTGCTTTGATTAGGTTTTCCTTTTCCTTATTTTTTATTTGGAGAAGAGTTCTTCTTTGGTTACACGTGATGGGCCCTAGTGTGTAGATCGTAAGGAAGAAGGACACTATATGCGCAGACATATAGAAGTGCTGACGGGATGTTATGAAATTAATCTTGGCCGTTAGTGTTTAGTCTATTTTGCCAAACTAATCTAAACCGTTGGTTGTCTTGTGTTTTAATTATATAATAGATGGAGTGTTTTTACCCTCTTCTGGTAAACTTACTAACTTCTTGTACACTATATTATTGCTGCCTTCAAAAGATTTTTACAAATAGTTCTTCACTCTAGGTCCCTTGTTAAAAAAATTAGAAAGTTGTATCTACATCTAAAACACACATGGAGTGGGGTGTCTGGGTGATCGATGGGATGCCTATGGTGACGGCGTTGCTTCCTGTTATCCTTCTTCCGATCTGTTCGATGCGATGCTGTCACGGGTCCGTATTGACTGTGTTGCTGTTGAAGCATGGGTCAATCTGACTTCATCCGGCGGCGTGATCGCGTGCTGTATGCATCATTGTCGTGGCGTAGATCCGCCGGGCTTGTGCCGTCGATCAAATGAATGGCGCCATCACATGTGTTTGAGCTCTACTGCTCCACCTGTGAGACGCAACCGAAGGACCACTCTCCTGCTGGCGATGCAGTGGACGCCGCCCAAGCTTTCCAGCGCAATGTTAAGTATGTGGATTCGCCTACCTTCAATTTTGCCACAGACGACGTTCATGCTTTTCCCTCCGCCCATGTTGTGGGCGCCCTCAACGATCATGCCGCAAACGCGGAGGAAGATGGCGCACACGACGATGCTCGCCAACTTGGATGTTAACACCTTCACTGTATGAAATCCAAAACAAACACTCTTGCAAGGTCAGTGCTATTTTAATTTGATGTCTCTGATTATCAACTTTTAAAATTTACTTCAAAACATTAGCAACCGAATTATTTCCTCTCAGATGAAAATATATCATACAATTGTAAAGTTGTTTTGGGACTAACAGGAGAGAAAACATTAAGCTAGCATGAAACATATTGTTGCAATCACACATCCCAAGACCTACACATTGCCTCGCCGTCTTTGTTTCTCTGCTTCTCAACTTAAAAAAAAAGTAAAGTACTTACCTATAGTTCCAATTCTGTAGGCCGCATCCCCCGACGCCGCGCACCGTTCCAACAATGTGGTTGTGTTCCTTTTGCTCTTCAGTACTGAAGGTTATAATATGGTGGTTGCACAAACGGCCATATCTGCCTCAGCTTTAAAACAGCAACAAACAGACTTGGAACAAACTTCAGTAACAAACTTTAGACGTAGTTTTTCACAGTTATGAATATTTAGCTACATCAGCAAGCAAAATCACCACTATTCTGTTAGAACAATGATTAAAAGCAGGTGAAAAATCACAGTAGTGCAAGATTGTTACAAACAAATTTAGAGCATGCATGTTTGTTGCATAATCTTGTACAAAATTTTACATTTACATGAATTAGCAACATTTAAGCTTATTAAGCACTTTAGGTAACACAAATTCTGAATTTGCACTGTTTAATTTTTTTTTTGGAGTTGCTCTTTACAGATTCATAAAAAAAATATGTTAGAATATCATGGATTTTGTAGACCCCAAAAGATATTTTACTTTCTTCAATTGCTGCAACTCTTATTGCATCGGTCAAATCATGAATATAGGTGGCATAATCGGCAGAAAAGAAGATAGCTAAGTTTTTACAAAAAAATAATGTAATATCATACATGAGAGATAATGTGAACTACTACTCATCTAGAAAGCACCTCTATGCTTGAAAAGCTGAAGCCGTGATTTTGACTGTCTTCTTTATCTTGGATCTCCTTAGTCACTCTTCTAGGCGATGCATCTAGTGCATCACTGCCTCTTGCATGTGTTGGCTGAAGAAGAGAGCAGGGTCATGTTTGACTTGCCTTGAAGAATTGAGGATCTCTAATTAAGAACATTATTTGTAGATTATGGATTGGACCTGCAATGTATGACGAAAAATAATCAGAATCCAGCTAATGATTCCATGATAACGCAACGGCTCACCAAATCTAATGTCTTGCTGCTATATTTGCCACCGTAAATATTGATCGTCTCACGGCGGAGACCTGACCGGTGGAGATCTGAGACGAAGAAGATTATTTATATTCGTAGATAATTAAAGTTCGAACCAAGATATGCAATACGGTTTTGTGGACTCGGGATCTAAAAATTTAACCATGTAACAAAACACACATGCGATTTAACTTCCTATCGAAATAATTAATCTAATATTACATCAAGAATTCAAGAAATATTTATCTAATATATTTTTAATCGTGTGTAATAATATATTAAATTCAGAACTTGAACAAAAAAAAAGACAAGATGAATGATTACCATGCAGCATAAGGATGTGGGGGTGTCGGCGTCTATTCTCACGCCCTCGTGGTCGCCGGCCGCTGGCGAAGGGCGAATTGTCTGGTATGTGGGGCTCCGGCGAAGGGCAAACGGCGATCCGCGCGGCGTTTGTGGCGTGCGGACGTGAGGTTCCGGCAATCCGCCAAAACGGCTCGGTAATCTGATCCTGCATGCTACTCCTAGCTGCGCATGGCTGTTGCCGCTCTCCATCAGATCGAGCCGGAAGCTCCTTTTTTCTTATCGATCGCTAGCTCGAGAAAATTGACCCGCGCGACTCCGCGTTCTTCCAATGGAGGTTGACAATGCTCTGCCGTGTGCGCGTCTCTCTCCATGGTAGCAGATATGCATACGGAACGCCGGCCAGAGAAATCGCACCGCGCGACTCCTTCCAATCGATGTTCACGTACATGTACGCAATATATATGTTCGGAAGGTATGATCTATACTTTCGCAAAAAAAAAAGGAAGGTATGATATATACCCCGAAAAAAAAAGGTATGATCTATACGTGTGCATGCAAAACTCTTATCCTTCCTGTGATCGAGCATGGTTACGCACGTTACGGGAGTATCAAAACTTTTAAATCTGGGCCGTTAACTTTTAGTTGGTTAATCTGAGCCGTTCATTATCTTGTGTTTTAATTATATAATAGATATCTGTGTCACCAATAATTGGTTCACAGACACTGTGGAATAGGCCATTTCCCAAAATCATTTTGTAAAGATTTTCCCTAAAAGAAACACTGGAGAGACGAGGGGATGATTCCCTGAGAAAAGGATAGAGGCACACCGTGGCTATCGGCCTACTCGCTGACGTGTGGGACCGGGGTCCACCTGGCAGTCTCCCTCTTCCTTTCCCTCTTCTTCTTCCTCGCTCTCTCACTCTGTACACGGCGGTTCCCAGTGCGTGGAGCACTCCACTGCGGCACTGCTGCGCATGCGGTCCGTCGACGTCGCGGCCATCACGGCTTTGGGGAACATGTCCTCGATGGTTTGGCGCCACCGCTCGCGATTCTTTCCCTTTTCCCGCGTGCGGTGTCGAGGAGCGGCGTCCGAGCTCCAGCTATAAACCAGATATCTCCGAAAATCCTTTCTTCTTTCATCGCAACCATGGGCTTCGTTCGAGATTTCTTCAGAGCCTATGTCGAGATCATGGAGGATGGGGACTTCCTCGAGCGTGTTGCTGCCTTGGTGTTCTTCGTGGTCTTGGTTCCGATGGTGGGAGCACTGTTGTTCGCGGCGGTGGTCCTCCTGATCTTCGGCCTGTGTAACTGGTGGTCTGGCGCTGGTGCTGATGCTGCGGCGGAGGAGCAGGCTGCGGCGGTGGGGCAGGCTGCGCCGCCGGTTGCTGAGGTGGCCGCTCTTCCAGCTGGAGGTGAGCCAGTCGCTCGAGCCGTCCGTCGCCGTCGCGCGGCTCGCGACTCGGCTTCGGGTGAGCCAGGCTCATCTTCTAGCAACACCATTGAGCTTGAGAGGGAGTAGGATTTCTGGGGTGCCTTCGCATCTGCACTGAGGTAGTTGTAGTGTTCTATGTTGGAGTAGAACTTGTATCCTTCGATTCTGTAACTTCCCTTCTGTACTGAACTTAGTAGATGTATCAAATTTGTCTCCTCTGATGAACTGGAACAAGATTTTCACTTCTGAACTTTTCTCAGCTGCAACAAACCTGGTCTTGCAGCACAGATAGAATTGCAGAGGTACTAGCATACAGATAGAAGAACTTGCTGCACTGAGAAAATATCTTTTAGAAAATTGATCCTGCATTTTATGGCCCAAAGCATTTACAGGAGGGTGGCATAACATCTCAACCCTAATGGTTAACAAGAGAATTAGAACACCAAGTTTTATTCCGGGCTGATTCATCATCATCCAGAAAGCATACAACAAACTTACATTACAAGCTAACACAAGAAAAACAAACAACCTCGCTGATTCTCCCCTACCAACACACAAGCGCCACTCGGGCTAACTAAACAGGGTTCTACTCAGCTTGACAACCTCTGGTAGTCGGTGGAGCGCGGCCGAGACGAAGAATGGTGTCCACATCTCCATCTTCCGCGGGGTGGGGAATTGCAGGCACTCCTTCGAGGATTATACCTCCTGCTTGGAGGTGTTGCTGGACTAGGGCTAGTGCTTGTGTCCCAGAGGCATCAAGACTGGATCCCGGCAAATCACCTGTGAACGGGAGTCCTGTACTCTGAGCTGGCCCAAGGTTGGGGTTAGGTAGGCTCCTTACTCGACACAGTTGCAGGTGAGCGCGACCAAGGTTGCGCCTTGTGATGAAGAGTTCATCGCTCAGGGATTGGCAAAACTTTGTCATTGCCGCTCCATAGTTGACCAGGGTGATTACGGCAGGGTCGGCTTCCCTTCTAGTGGGAGTTGGGATAGCCTCCGCACCATCATGGGGTCTGGCTGGGAGAAGGTGGAAAGCTCGACTTTCCGCCATTGCCGGTTCCGAGTACCGCAGGCGGACGAGACCTTCCCAGGCTGCTACCTGGATGGCTTGAGGAAGAGTGGGCATGCTCCTACCTTGGATCACGTAAGGCTGGCTTGTGCCCAACGGGCATGAGCCGACATGTACGTCTGCTTGAAATTCACTCCGGCAGGTGAGAGTGAGTTCTCGTACACCACATATCGGGGCGAGCAGGCCTGCCAAGAAGATCACAGACGACCTCCAAACGCATCAGTGGAAATCCGCCGTGGTCCTCTGTAGTGGTTTCCAGGACGACCTTGGGGTTCGCCATCGGATTATTTTGGCTCTGGGTGTAGGATGAGATAAGAACGCGGGATTCCTTTGCGGGATCCTGCTTCAAAAGAGCTAGGTTGCCAAGGATAGCAGGCGAGGGTGGGGATAAACGGCAGCTAGGACTGGGTCTCATACACACTGGGTTGTGTCGGCTCCTTCTCTTGGAAGAAACCGGCGAGCCTCTCTCAGGGAATGGGACACGTCCTACTGCACCTTACTGTGGACCGACACCAGCCATGCCGGTTAGGCGGAGATGGGTTAAATCCATCGGGCTCACTGTCGGGCAAAAGTAAGGTGGGGCTTTCCATGCTAGGGTAGTCTACAGCCAGCCTGGTGCTCTGATACCATGTCTGTGACACCCCTCCCTGGCACATATCACCAGAGAGGCAGTCGTCCCGTGCGCCATCCCAAGATAACTGGCCGCACGTCACAACAGTGTAACATAATGGAAATCATTACACAATCAGGCACATCAGTGCTACAAATGGTTTACAAGGCCATCAAGGAATGACGAAATATCAATCCCAGCATGGCACGATACAGAGTTTTTAACTGGCAGCGGAAGACATATGAGAGGCTACGGCTTGGAGCGGCTCCACTCCACAGGTTCTGGCTGGGCTACTTATCCTAGCACGCTCTTGCTTCAAATCCTTCCTAAGGTGGAAGATGAATCCTCGACAAAACCTGGCCACAATCACAAGGCCCGTGAGTACATTTGTATGCACTCAGCAAGAATTCGCCACTTACTACAAACAATCCAACAATCATGCAGCAAGATACACACTGGAAAATAAACTCCTACAACATGGCAAGTATATACTCCAGTATCATAGCATAAAGGTAGCATGGCATCACAATCAAAACATGGCATAAGCAAACAATGGGGTATCACCAGTACAGAGTCCAAGCCAGGTGGGGTTGGATCGTATACTGGTAATCATACAAAGAAATTACCTGTGATGAGTCTAATCGAGTATGCCAGTTGGTACCAAATAACACACACGGCACCTGTGATCACTGCTAGGCTCTCTGGCCTCATCATTTCACTCTGGGCACGCACGGTTGATGTGGGCTCTGGCCTAACTATAGGCTTCCCAACGCATCACACCGCCATACCACATCTCGGGTTACCATCGATATCTCAAGGCAATATTCCCTGCATCATCTAATTTGTTCATTTAGTGTAATCCGGTCGTTCATTAATTATTTCAAACAAATCTTAAGTTTAACCTCCGGACACGACAAAGACACATAGTGTGACTGACACTGAACTGTTGTTCCATATCCCAGGAACGGGGCTAGCTTGCTAGGTTGAGTCTCTCGAGAGTTTGCTTTACCACCTATCAGAATGCACCCTACTCAGCCGACGCTCCAGGTTTCTCACGCCCAAAGTCGTACTAAGCAAAATACACTCACATGATGGTCCACTTGCTAAGACACTCTCCTGCACCACCCTATGCACGTGGCACAATGGGCAAGTAAATCCGGCACATCCCCCAGCGCTACAGGGTATGCCTAGCTCCGGACTCCCTATCACAGTCGAACCCGTGCCTGTCGACCACTCCCCTCGGACAGCGCAACCGAACGACTGCGCCCAATGGATGGCACAAAAGGGGCTCAACAACCTACTAGGTCACGGTTTCCATGAGACGACGATGGTTCTGCATTCAAGGTTCAGATTAGTGGCACCATGGACTGACCCTATCGTTGTTTGGAGGGGTGTTTCATTTAATCAAGTTTCATTAATCACCAGTCCAAATAACAGAGGATTAGTCCAGCATAATATTCACGACATCAATATCATAAAACATCAAACAGCAAGGCATTAGCAACATACAATAACAGCACAGAATAACCATAACACTTGCAGGTATAGATATCAACGTAACAATAATAACAATGCCCGGGTGACTGTGGCGGGAGACCCGGCCGGTGTCACTCGGGGGTTAGTGTTCACAGAATAATAGCATAATGTTTCAAACGGATGACGGTGGCGGGAGACCCGGCCGGTGTCACCGTAAAAGAATGAACCAAAAAGCACTCATAAAATGAGAGAGCATCCATTCCACTCGAGGGTTACCCCGACGTGGTGTCAGCAATCTCGGCAAAAAGAACCAAATGGAAAGTCAGCTCCCAAGCGTCGCAGTCCGGGTGGTCTACGCCAACCATATTTGATGGAGGGACAAGGCAAATAACTCTTTTGGCAAATGCCCCCAACTCCGCGGATCATAAGACGACATTCGTCCGCTCCTCACCTCGGCGAAGAGGAAAAGAACCAAACAAAGCCCCGCAAGCGCGAGACGCACAGTTGTAATAATTCCCCCATTCCTTTGACTGAGGCGGTACCATCGGCCATTGTCTCGGGAATGTGAGTGATGCACAGATAAGCAGTTATAAAGTAGTGCAATAATTAAAATGCAACATTATATATATACAACAATACAAGGCTCATATAAAATATGGACAACATACAGACATGCAACGATAATAGCAGACAGACATAACAATCTTAACAGTAGACAGACATAAACACCCGGCATGGTATTAAGCAATCAAACAAACAAGCATTGCGGGATGGCTCATAGCAAGGGTTAGCTTGCCTCTGGAGATGGTCTTGAAATGGTTCGGAAAGTCTCGGACTCGCCGGGGGTCGGGAATCCCGGAGAAAGCCTAACCCACGAAATGACCAACGATGTATTAAATAAAGTCCGTGAAACTAAATTGCTCCAAATATAGCAAGACTGGTTCCACTGGTTAGGTCTCTCAAATATGAATTTACAAATTTGAATCACCTAAATCGGAGCTACGGTTTAGAAACTACGGGCGTTTGAATTCACTCACCAGAAGAAAAGGAAAAGAATTCCCGGAAAAAAACGGAACGGGCCACTCCAGTGTGCGGCTGGGCCGCAGATGGGCCAGCGCGCGTCCGCGCGTGCGCGCGCTGTGCCGTGCCCTGGGCTGGGCCGCTGGCAGGCCGAGGCCGCTGCGCCTTAGCAGGCCATGGCTGGGCCGCTGCCGCTGCTGGCCCATCGGCCAGAAAACGCTTCGCTGGAAAAAAAATGAAGCGACAGGAGGGATCGAAGCTGGTCTTCTTCCTCCTCCCGATCCGTACTAGGCTGAGCGGGGACCGGCCGGGATTGGCCATGGAGGACACCGGGAGGGAGGCTGGCGGTGGGGACGGCGCGACGGTGGCTCACCGCGGCCAGGGGAGAAGGATTAGGGCGCGGGGGAGGCTGGGGGCTCGCTGTGGTGCTCGGGATCCTCGGCCATGGCTACGGCCATGGTTCGAGCTCGGGGAACCTTTGGTTCCTGGCGACGCGAGGAGGTGAGGAGGGATAGGAGGGATGGTGCGAGCTAGAGAGGGCTCGGGGGTGGGCTTTTATAGCCCAGGGGGGAGAGGTAGGTAATGGCCGGTGCTGCCATTGAAGGCACCGTGAGGTCACGGCTCACGTCTTCCGGCCACAGTGAGTGGATAGGGTCGAGCTCGAGTTTATCCTGGGGAGCAGGAGAGGGCTAGGTCGCGGCTGGGGTTCGGCGGAACCAGGGAACAGCGCGGGAACCGGAGGAACAGCACGGCGGCGCTACTGGGCTCGGCGATGCCGGTGGTGACCACGCCAAATGGCATGCCAGCATCGGCAATCGAGATGGTTCTCTCATCCCAGGGTTCTAGAGGAAAAACTACCTGTGTCACTTTGCTCCAAATTGAATTTCCAGCAACTTTGCTGACCAATGTTTTTGTCAAATCTCAAGTTGGCGCGACTAAAGTTTTTGAAAAACAATACTGGTCCAATTTGAAAACTGATGTTTGGAGAGGTAAACCATTTTTGGTTTGACCAAGACTTGTTCCAGGGGTGTAGGATCTCCTAGTGCTTGCATCTAGGTGCTCACTTCCCACTACAAAAATCATTTGGTGTGTTTTTGAACACAATTGGATTTTAGGGCAGAAACTTACACAGGGAAAACGTCCAACATTTTTCTAGCAAGACACCAAATATTTTTGCATAAATGGGGTACACACTGCCTAGGGATCATCCCCTAATTTTCTTAGAATTTTTGGAGACATACAAATAGGGGTTCCTTTGGGAATTGCAAAAAGGCATGAAAAGGGCATTACAAAGGAAGTACCTCAAATATTTCTCAAATGAGGTTGGGGCAATGGAGTGAAACGTTTAGGAGGTGAAATCATGCACCTTCCCAAAATGGCAAAATTTCTGGATGAGTGTAAGGTGCCTAGATAGTTTCTGGATCATAAATGGCATTTTGGAGAATAATGTCTAACTTGGAAATATTGCATTGGAGTATGCAATATTTTTTCATGGAATGTCTTTATATGGATGTGGGAGTACTCTGGTATTTTTAGTGGAATTTATCTGGCTATGGAAACAGGTTTCCCTTTTGTAGGTGGAGGAAAAGGGTTTAAAAGGTTTAATAGCCGGGGCTAGGGTTTTCGAGAGAAAACTTAAGCCACAAAATTATCACGGCATTGGAGAGGTTCATGGATCACCGGGAAATTTTGGGAGAGCAATTCCAAAGTCAAATCATCCCCAAAAGATTTGAACAAAACATTTAGGAACACAGAAAAAGTTTTTCAGGCATCAGAAAACACCGCTAAAATCAGGTTCGAATTTTCGGGGTGTTACACGCCGGCAGCTGCGTACGCCAGGGGCGCGTTCAACATGTCGAGCTCCTTCTGCCTGACCTCCGCACTTGTCCGTCGTCCTCTCCTGTCGACGGTGGCTGCCGATGGACTGTCCAGCTCCTTCGCCCAGTCTTCATCTATCGTATTCGGCGGCCACGCGCATGATTTACGAGGGATGACATAACTGCGAGCAGCGTTACCTCGAGCAGCGCCCTGTCATCCTCCTCCACCAGAGTACCACCACGGTTGCGCTTGATGGGAGACATCGGCGGTGGACGTGGATCGCCCAAGCTAGGAAAGGCAGGATGGAGGTGTGCAGGGAGGTAATTGGCGGGAGACTGAAAATGGAAGGGAGGGAGGGAAATTGACATAGAGTGTCCTATGTCGTTGGCGCGTCGGGCCAGCCAGTCGGGATCCGACGTGGTGTTGTCGCGGGTTGCCGGCGCGCCTGCTTGCATCCATAGAATCTGGACGCGAAACGGGGTTGCGGACGCTCTATTGAGACGTGTCGGCAACTTTTGGACCGTTGAGCACGCCACTGGGTATCAATTTGGTGCCAACGCGCTCAATATGCCTATTGAGAACATTATTGGGCGCGCAGGTTGAGATACTCTAACCACCACACCACCCTGGTAAATCATACCGCTTCGGTTCTATTTCTTTAGCCCTCGCGCGACCCCTCCCTGTCCTGTCCTCTCCTCTCGAGTCCCTGTCTGGTCCCGATGATCCTAGACATGGAGGAATCACATAAATTGGGGGAAATTGGAGCTCGGGTGCTCAGATCCGATAAAAACAGGAAATTGGAAATAAATTGCAGAAAGATAAATTGAAGAAAATAAAGATAATAACTAGGGTTCATATTTCTTGGTTGCAATCACAGGATACAATATAGCCTTATATAGAGCTAGGCACTACATATATGAAATACCTACTATGCTCTCACAACTACCACATATTACTACTCCTTGCCACTAAAGATACCTGACATTACTCCCCCCTGAAGCCATTGGTCACCAATGGACAAGTTTCTACAGAAACTTCTCATTTTTCAATTATCCTTCATAATTCATTCACTATGTCAGGGAGGTAGAAATGTAATGAAGATAATTTCCAGTTCCAAGATCTGCAGATAGTTTGGTGAAGACATCAGATTCTTTGCACTGTAATTCTTCTGGACACCTTCGACACCTTGCTTATGTAGAAACTCCAATTGGTCAATAATGTAGTCCATGGTGTATGCATATTCAGATGATGCGATACCCTTAAGTGATGTGCTACTCCATTTGGAACTCTGTTGTAGATGGAAACCAACACATTATGATGTAACCTCATCAAGTTCAGTGTTGCTGGGAGCCTGGGCTATGATTTGGAAAACATGGTACACAACTGCAGCTTTCAGATTACTATGCAGTAGCGAGACTGAAACAACAACTGATAATTCACTGCAGTGCATTTCTGAAAAATTTGGCAACATTGCATAGCACTGAACCAGGAACTCCCTTGTTCAGGAATCAGTGTGACCACGTCCTTTCTTGCCGTGAACAGAAACTGAAGTAACAGAGTAATACCCATTGACTGATTTGGCTCAGCTGCTATGTCAGTAATATGGGTGCAAGGAAATTGTTTATCAGTTGCACTCCATCCTGTCAAGATAGTCAACCAGCTGCACAATACTATTTTAACTCCAGGATCCCAAACGGAAGACATTTTTAGCACACTGTCGCAGTACAATGAGCAGATGTAACTACCTTGAGTTGAATTACGCCAGAGAACTGATACAGCAAAAATTCCCAGACTAAAAACACTTCTTCTCCAAGATGGAATGGCTTCAAGTAAGACACAGATATCCTGTACAGCTTGTACAGCTGAGAATTGGTGACTGTTGCAGCACAAGAAGTTAAAGTGAGTGTGGGCAGATGAATTTTCAGACTTCTGTACTTTTAACAACATAACCTGCAGCGATGAATCAGCAATACCAAATCTATCGGGAGGTTTAGCTGGTGGTTTATCTAGTATAACTTCCTCAAATAATACCCGAAGCACAATGAACTGATGTTCAAATTGGGACCATAGGTCAGCCTTATCATGGGGGAAGAAATAGTTACTGCTGTCATTCTTCAGAGGGGTCACTATAACTTCTGAAACTCCCGGATCCCACACTTCTCTTCCTTCTTCACTTAATACCATATTGCACTTATATGCTTTAATGTGTTGTACATCTCCCATTGCATAACCAGGTGCAAGGTCAGACACAACAATTTCTTGGATGCATTGCCCGTGTGTGAATTTGATGTATCTTGATACATGAGCCTCGCCATCATCTGAGAATGCTAACCCTGTAACAGCTTGAAACAATGAATCTTTTGATGACTCGCTCGAGCACTTCGGGGGTTGTTCACTATCTGTTTGCTCCTCTTCAAACACATCATGCGCAGGCATTTTCTTTAGCACATTGGGCACATCTTGCATAGTGATTGGCAGTTTCAGGTGGTGACCAAGCATCGGCTCATAATCATCTGTGTTGTTAGTTTTGGAGCAACTAACTGGAGCCAGACCTGCTGCTTGTGCTGCTACAGACCACTGAGATGCCTTGGCACCAACATTTTCAGCTGCTGAAGGTGATACCAGAGGAGTAGCCAGCTTCAAGGAATAATCATCTGGTAGTGCATAGTAGCGGTGCTCAGTTCCATCGACTCAGAACACACTCTTGCGATTGAGATTGTGAAAATCATATTGTTGTGGCAGTTCATCAAGGTTCTGCTCACTCAGGCTGTTGTTTCCATCGAGCAAACCTGTACTCCGAATTGGAGTGTGATTCCCAGAACGGTAGGCAGAAGTTGTACCATGAGTACCTTGCCAAGAGATTGGTGTTGGCATTTCAGCGAACACCTTTGGGGCGATAGGATCAGTAGCAGGAACTCCCCATGGTGATGAAGCTGGAGTTGTTGAATTCGCTTGCTTGCCGATAGAAACTGCAAGTTGTGCGGCCATAGACTCTAGCTTCATGAGCTCACCTTGCAAACTCTCGAAGGAGGTCCGGTCTCTTGTATGTTGCTCGTCCAATCGCCGCTTGAGATCGAGGACCACACAGGGCATATGCTTCCTGACAGATGCTTCCGCACGAGCCTGTTCTTCTGAAGTGGTAGCACAAGAAAAAGGGTCCTGCTTGGACATGGTGGTGAGCTTGGCGGGAGCAGACGCGGAGGTGGCCTTGGGCTGTTGATGTAGCCCGAGTCACGTCCATCACTATGTCAAGCACTCCAACACGCCACAAGTCACCATGGACATCAAAGGTGAACTCCTTCCTCTACGGGAACCCATTTTGTGCACCATTGGATCGTATACTACGTGAGCATCTATCCCTTTACTATGCTAGGTTTCATACGACGAGTACGGATGTCAAGGGAGATGCCGAGGAAGCCCAAGACTCAAGATCACCCAAGGCATATGCATGGAAGAGGAGGAGAAAGTGCAAGACGAAGGAGAAGAAGCGGAGAAGACTGGCCAGCCGGCCTCCCAGCCGGCCTAGGCCGGCCCCTGGGCCGGGATGCCTCCAGACTCGGCTGGCCTCCCAGCTGTCCTAGGCCGGCCCCAGGGCCGGGCCACCGTCTGCACCAGCCGGCCCCCAGGCCGGTCTCCCCGACCCAGCGTGTCCTGTACCCGTTTTGTACTAAGACTATAAATACCCCCATGCTCCTAGATCTAGGGGTAGACTATGTTTTGAGATTAGATTAGAGCTGTGCTCCTTCACCTCAAGATGGTCTCCTTCCTCCCCTTGTGGGGATGGTTCCTCCCCTTGTGGAGAAGATCCCTCTTGTGGATTCAAGACCTCTACTTGTAGTTTGACTACTTGCCAATCTTTCATCCTCGGGTGACTTTATTGGAACGGTTTGGTTGACCGTTGGAGAAACAACCATCCAAGATCCCTTCTTATATCTACTTGCCGTTCTCCCACCCTCGTGTGGATTCTATTGGGCCGGTTCGAGCGACCAGTAAGGGAAACGGTTATTGTATCGTGTTTGTGTTCGTGTATTCTTGGTGTTCTTCATGTTTCTCCGTGTTCTTGCGTGTGTTCGTCCACCTCCGTCATCAATCCGTGAAGATCGGGCCACCCTAGAAGTCCTAACTTCACCATATGGTATCAGAGCAAAGGTTGCCACGGATTTTACTTTGTTTCCCTCACAAATCCACCAAATTTTTCTTTGATTTTGGGAAATTCAAAAATTTCCACAAAAAATAGCCCTAAATTGTTTTTGGATCGATCTGTGAATCTTGTGCATTTTGGTAAGTTTTGATCCGTGGATCTATTGCTAAACTTATTGATCTTGCTTCCTTTGCGTTCTCATGGCCAAATTACATTGATTTCCCCTTCGATTTGAGGTTTTTCGGGCCGTTTTTCCGCCAAAATCGCGGATTTTCGAGGGTCAACTTCGTGTGGGTCAACCGGCCTCCAAGCCGGCCTCAAATCGGCCTAGGCCGGACCACAACCCGACCCCGCCGGCCTCACAGCCGGCCAGGGCCGGCCTCCCCGAAAACTGAAAATTCCAGATTTTGTTTTGGCCATATCTTTTGATTCCGGACTCCATTTTTCATGTTCTTTAACTCGTTTCGAAGCTACGATCAAGGCATACATCACCATTGCGGTTGCTCCATCATCTACCACCACCAAAATTCATGGGCAAGCATGAAGCTTCTACAACTACGGGTCAAGATCGTCGATGAAAGGTATAAACATCACGAATCTTTTCCCCCTTGCCATTCCTTTGATAGCCATCATACCCTTGTGTTTATCTTGTCCTATTGAGTCTAGCTCTTGATGATTGGTTGGGCTTTGCACATTTTCACCATGTAGTTTCCGAGCAAACGTTGTATGTGCTAGTTGATATATCTTGTTGGCATCAAAAAGTGGGTGAGCAAAAAGAGAAAAGAAGCAAAAAGAGCAAGAAAGAAAGAAAAGAAAGAAACACCACTTGCCATATCTAGTAGGAAAGCGCAAGCTCGATGAACATCTTGTATGTGGTGCATTGTTGTGCAAATCTAGTAGCCCACAAATAATTTGCAATCGAGATAGTGGCTCTCCTTGTACTTGTGCAACACGAGCTTGTAGTCTTCGCTGGAAACATCTTGGTTCTTTAGCTCACTTCTTGGTTGCATGAGTCCCATTTATCTCTCCGTGCGTGTGTTTCCTATCTTTTAGGATTGACTTGTGTTGGCTTTGTGATCATCATGGTTCTCTACTTGCTTTGACAATATCTTGGTTTCCGGTTGGTTCAATTTGCTTTCCATCTACCATACCTCCATATACACTTTTAAGCCGTGTGTGTTTTGGAGATTGCTTTGGATACTTGAACACAAGCACTTTACTTTGTGATCATTCCCTTGGTTGTCCACGACGTCCAATACTATCTACAAAGGTGAGAGGTTGTGCTCTAGTTTCCTTCCACTCCACATATATACACTTGTCTTGTGAGTTAACATATCTAGGGAGAGTGAATGTCACTATGGAGGCCAAGATGATATTGAGTACACGATGAGCCACAACAACTATGATGCCTCAAACTTTGAGGACATGGGGTACTACTACAACGACAATGACCCCCATGACATGATGGATCATCACCGAGACTTCCGCTACAACTACTCCGACTAAGACTCCGTGAGCTTGGATGACTTGGTGGAGCCATACATCGACGATGATTGCTCAAGCTTCACCGACATGGAGAACTACTACGACTACTACTCCAAGTACTCCAACGAGAACTTTGGGTCTACCATGGTTAAGAGAGGCACCACCAAACATCATGGCACAACCCACTATGGTTCAAGCTCAAGATTGAGCAACAAGAAGACCACCATGCGTCCATCCTATGAAGCTCCATCAACTTCTCGAAGGCGCCATGACAAGGACATCGCCAAGAGCGCTAAGCATCGACATTTTACATCAACAACAAGACGGCGCCCCAAGAAGTGCATCGACAAGGCCAAGCCAAGCCAAGGCCCATCTAGCTCATCAAGGCGCCACAAGAAATATGCCACGGTGGACCACAACATGTCCAAGCTTCAAGACGACATGGACACACTCGCCAAGCTTCGGAACATATCACCAAGTTCGAGTGGGAGCTCCAAGACAAGGTCACCAAAGCAACAAGCACGCCGACGCCAACATGAGGAGAAGCATCCGAACGACTTTCGGCGACACCCCTCCACTCAAGAGCGTCAACGTCGACATGAGGAGAAGTCAAGAACCTCTACATCCAAGATGTCGACAAGCGCACATTCTATGGTGTCCCCTCGTGCTACCACTTCAAGTGCGCCAACAAGATCTACAAGTCCAATCTTTGATGAGATCATGGCCGACTTCGACAACTTCGTCGAGAAAAGCCTACGTTGACGCCGGAAGAAGCATGGTCACAAACATGAGGCCGCAACCCCATTGGCGCCTTTCTCAAGCACTTCTCTTGATATGACCTCTACACCAAGTGCCACCACCACATTGGCCCCCATATGGCAAGATGAAGACCTCATATGCGACACTTTCCAAGGCCAAGACCATGATCCACGAGAATGTCCCAATCTCTTGTGCCCAATATGCAATGGCCAAGGTCACTTGATGTGGGAATGCCAAGTTGGTGAACAAGACGGTGACCACGGAGATGACAAGATGGTCGAGCATGGGATTTTCCCTTCGACCAAGGAGGCGAGCATGGATGATGCTATCACTATGGTTGATACACCAAGTGAAGTTGCCAAGTATGGGATGTTCCCTTTGGCAAAGGAGTCGAGTGATGATGCCCCTACTATGGCATTGACCTTTGGAGGCGAGATTGTTGAGGAGGTTGCGCATGGGATTTTCCCTTCAACCATGGAGGTGTTTGGAGTTGAGAACATTGAGCCTACCCTCATGAGTTTGAGTTATGCGATGGTACCAATCTCATGTGAGAATGAGAGCCACTTAGCCCACTTGAGTGAAAGTGAGAGTGAGTTGAGTGCCTCCACCATATGTGAGTTTGAGTGCTTTCACTTTGAGGAAATGAGTGATACACCACATGAGTTGACAGAGGTAGTTGATAGGTCTTGTGAGGCAATTTCGATTTTTAACAACTTAACCTTTACTTCTAGTGTGTCTTCTCATTGTGTGCTACGTTCCATGGATGATGAGACGTCACTCCTCGACATGACGGTGCCTCAAATGGAGAAGATGTACATGGAGGATGATGATGATGCCACCCCATGTATACTTCAAGATGGACAAGTCGGCTACATGGAAGCCCCTACTACTTCAACACCTACTTCACATGAGCGGGAATACAAAGGTATGGGTGTTGATGTGACCAGGATCCCGCTAGTGGACATGATGACCTATGATTGTTTGCATGCTATGGATGATTTTCTTGACCCATCATATGATTCGTTCTTATTCCCTTGTGATACTTTTGAAACCAATGTTGATCATGTGGAATTACCTATTTGTGATGATTTTGCCATGAGCATGCCTTGTTATGAATGTTTCCACTTTTCTCCCATTGTTGCTTGCAATATGTTGAACAATTCTTCTTTCACATCTGTTGCTTGCAATAATGTTGAGATGCTTGATAATGAGATTGCCCCCATAGCTTTCTCACTTTTTGGAGATGTTTCGTTTTCTCTTATGGACCTTGTTCCATCCTTCACTTTGCATAGTGACTATCCACATATGTCACATTTTCCAATTGATTTTTGTGTGGGTGGTGATGCGCAAATGAAGAGACACTTCATGATGGATGATGTCTTCATATACCATGCACATAATTTCTTTATATGGTGTCTTGTGTGTGCCGGTAAACGCATGATAATGTCAATCTCAATTGAGCATGAGTTGACAATAAGAGCTCTTGAGAGCATACATGTGAGTTGTGAAACAAATCCAACTCTAGAATTTTTCTCATGTTTTGCATCAAACAAATTGACCAATTTCTCTTGCTTTTGGTTTGTTTGCAAACATGTTTGTGATATTGGTTTCCCCTATGGCAAGAATATATCCTTCATCTTTCATATGAATGATTTATTTGTTGCACCAGGTATGATGAACAATTGTTCTTTCCAATGGCTTGTTTGCAACCATAATGACATTTTAAGCATGTCTTGTCATGAGTTTATTGGTTTGTACCAATTTGGTGTTGCAACAAATATGTTGAAAACATGCACTTTCATGTGCTTTGTTCGCCACCATGATGATATTTTGGACATTCTACATTGTGTGTTTTTGCCAAATTCTCCTCTTATTGCCTCAAGGATGTTGGCAAATTTCTCTTTCCGATGCCTTGTGTGCAATGATAATCATATGGTTCAAAATGAGATATCTAGATGGCATCCTCATATTTTCATGGAGTTTTTGTGTTCTCACATTTTGAAGATGTTCCATTGGATTGCTTGCACATTGACCTTGCATTTGCACTACATTTTCATATTATTGTGTTGTGCTAACGGTGCTATGACAAAGAATGGACATGTCATTATTGATATGCTCCTCTTTCTTGCACACACATGTTTTGCTTGGTCTTTAGTGTTTGTAGGCATGGCGAATTCCAATTCTTCGACAACACATCTACCTCCTTTGCAGGGTGATGAAGAGCAAGAGTCGAGGATGACTCTTTTTAAAGGGGGGGAGATGATGTAGCCCGAGTCACGTCCATCACCATGTCAAGCACTCCAACATGCCACAAGTCACCATGGACATCAAAGGTGAACTCCTTCCTCTACGGGAACCCATTTCGTGCACCATTGGATCGTATACTACGTGAGCATCTATCCCTTTACTATGCTAGGTTTCATACGACGAGTACGGATGTCAAGGGAGATGCCGAGGAAGCCCAAGACTCAAGATCATCCAATGCGTACGCATGGAAGAGGAGGAGAAAGCGCAAGACGAAGGAGAAGAAGCGGAGAAGACTGGCCAGCCGGCCTAGGTCGGGCCACCGGCCGGCCACCCACCAGCGCCAGCCGGCCCCAGGGCCGGGCCACCGTCTGCACCAGTCGGCCTCCAGGCCGGCCTAGGCCAGCCCCCAGGCCGGTCTCCCCGACCCCGCGTGTCCTGTACCCGCTTTGTACTAAGACTATAAATACCCCCTGCTCCTAGATCTAGGGGTAGACTATGTTTTGAGATTAGAGTAGAGCTGTGCTCCTTCACCTCAAGATGGTCTCCTTCCTCCCCTTGTGGGGATGGTTCCTCCCCTTGTGGAGAAGATCCCTCTTGTGGATTCAAGACCTCTACTTGTAGTTTGACTACTTGCCAATCTTTCATCCTCGGGTGACTTTATTGGAACGGTTTGGTTGACCGTTGGAGAAACAACCATCCAAGATCCCTTCTTGTATCCACTTGCCGATCTCCCACCCTCGTGTGGATTCTATTGGGCCGGTTGGATCGACCGGTAAGGGAAACGGTTCTTGTATCGTGTTTGTGTTCATATATTCTTGGTGTTCTTCGTGTTTCTCCGTGTTCTTGCGTGTGTTTGTCCACCTCCGCCGTCAATCCGTGAAGATCGGGCCACCCTAGAAGTCCTAACTTCACCAGCTGTGCAGGCGCTGTTGACTCCGGACGAGCTTGTATGTGGAGGACCTCACGCTGCAGCCGGTGGTGGATGATGTCCTTCACCGGCACGCGCTCGTCTGCCACTGCTTGAGCCGATGCATCGTCCTCCATGACGAAGCGGTGGTTGAGGTAATCGTCGGCAGAGGTGAAGACGGCGGTTGATGTCGCCATGGATGGGGTGCTCGAGATTGGGGAATTCCATGCGTGTGGCGGCTGGGAGAGGATGGGAACGCCAAAGAAGGTGTGCTGGATGTCACCATGGATTTGGGTGGCTGCGGGTGTTGGCTGATTTGGGTCGTAAGCTGGGGCTTGGAAGAAGGCAGGCGGGGGTGCCGGGTAGGGAAAGGGAGCGGTGTGATTTGCCGCGTAGGGGTAGGCTGGTGGCGGCGGAATCGGAGGGGAGCCCGATGCGGGTGCTCCGAAGGCGGATGGGGCGGTGGAGGGTGTCGGGGTAGGCGCAGGCGGTGGCGGTGGATAGACAGCTGACGCGGGCGTGTACGCGGTGGGGAATCCGATGGGAAAAGGGTGGTGGTAGGTGGCAGCGGAAGAGTGGGAGGAAAAGTACGGCGCGGTCGCCATGGACGCGAAATCAGATCGGAAAAGAAGGGAATCGCCGGTGCGACCAGAAATCGAAGAAGAAGAAGAAGAAGAAGAAGAAGAAGAAGAAGAAGAAGAAGAAGAAGAAGAAGAAGACGGGAGGGAAGGGTCGGGAGCAGGCCGATCGATCGACCAGGCTCTGATGCCACTTTGTCAGGTCCCGATGATCCTAGACATGGAGGAATCACAGAAATTGGGGGGAAATTGGAACTCGGGTGCTCAGATCCGATAAAAACAGGAAATTGGAAATAAATTACAGAAAATAAAGATAATAACTAGGGTTTATACTTCTTGGTTGCAATCACAGGATACAATATAGCCTTATATAGAGCTAGGCACTACATATATGAAATACCTACTATGCCCTCACAACTACCACATATTACTACTCCTTGCCACTACAGATACCTGACAGTCCCGACTAGGTCATGACGACGCTCGTCTCCGGCTAGCGCTTCGGTGGTGCGCCGTCCCCACAACGCTCTAGATCCACCAAAATAGTGGCACATCCCCAGCCCCTCCCCGACCCTCCACACGTCCCGGCCGCCGGCTGCCGCAAAATTCCGTGGTGCCGAGATGCCGAGAAGCCTCTTTGCTTTGCCCGATCATTTTTTCTTTTTGTCATCCATAGTTTCGGCGCAGTGCTTCCGGCAGGACGGGCACAAGAGCAATCCGATTGGAAGCAAATTATTTTGGGACGTACTACAGGCTAGCTAGATGCGACTGAACTTGCATAGGCTAGCTAGCACTAGCTTGACTAGATTGATCAGCAAGCACCCAGCTGGCACGTACAATCTGGCTAGCTTGCTAGGTTGTCTAGAAAGTTTCGGGGTGGTTCTGATAATATCCGGTCGAGGTTTTGACCATCTCCGACGAGGTTTTGGCAAGTTCTGACCAACTCTGGCGAGGGTCCGGCGATAATTGAGGTGGCCGGAGGTGGTCCAGAGCAGGTGCGGCGAGGTACAACGTGTCTTCGCCGATTTTCGGCGAGGTTTCAAAGAGGTCCGGCCAACTCCGCGAGGGTCTGGTGATAATCGAGCTGGCCGGAGGTAGTCTAGCATGGCTGCGGTGAGGTACAACGTATCTTCGCCGATCTCCGGTGAGGTTTCAGCGAGGTTCGACCAACTTCGACGAGGGTCCAGCGGTAACCAAGGTGGCTGTAGGCGGTCCGACGCGGCTCCGGCGAGGTACGACTGTCTTTGGCGATCTTCGGTTTTGGCGAGGTGCGGCGGTTCGGCGTGGCGTGGCGAACTCTGATGTGATTCTTACCAACCCCGGCGAGTTTCAGCGAGGAGCGAGGTGGCCGGAGGTGAGGCCTAGATTGTCGTGGCGGGGTTCGCACAAAATCCACAGATTCACAGTTGGTTCAGCCAAACAACTTTCAACTTTATCAAAGTTCTCATCTCTCAGCAGGTTTTTCACAATTCACAGTTCACAACAGATTTTTTAGAATCCACAGCTGAACCAAACACACCCTAGGAATTTAGACGACACAGTTTAGCGAAGCTTGCTGAAACTCTGGAAAAACAAAAGGAGGATGCACAAAAATCCTCAGGTCGACCCACTGAAGGCAAGATCCCTAGAGCGTGTCTAGTTGTCTGCATGGGGGCAAACCATGTCTGTGTGATGCAAAATCGAGTGATTAGGTGCCTTAAGGAGAGACTATGCAAAACCTGCACGCTTTTTATACCACCTCTTAGCATGCCCATGGGAATGGTCGATTCAACCGTCCAATCCCTTGGGGGGAGCAAATACCTCCGATCTCTACCGCGGTTGCCAAAGAAGAATGGGAGGCTCAAAAAGGCAGAAGGGAACATAAGCTCCCTTTTGTAAGCCATTGTGATACAATAGCTTTGGACATGAGTAAAACTTATAATCGACTTGAATAGCCTTTTTTTGGAAAATATGATGAGAAAGATGGGCATTGATGAGCGATGGATTGAGAGGATCATGTTATGTGTGTCCATAGTGACATACCAATTTAGAGTTAATGGTGATTGTACGGATGTGATCATACCTTAACAGGGTCTCCGACAAGGAGATTTTTTATGGCGTTGCTTAACCGGGCGGAAGCATCCATTAAACTCCCGGGTATACACAATTTTCACGGAGGTCCACATTTCAATCATTTACTTTTTGCAACGACTTGTTGATATTTGTTAAAAGCTTCTAGTTCTCTGCAAAGGGTACTACAAAATTATGAGAGATGCTCGGGTCAGACTATCAACTATGACAAATCTTCCATCATGTTCAGCCGAAACACGAGTAGTACGTGTAAAACAGGTAAGTATTTGGAGCTGCCTATCTATATTGGAAGATCAAGAGCAAAGACGTTTAAGTATCTTAAGGACAGAATTGTGAAGCGGATTCAAAGTTTGAAAGAGAGGTTCCTTTCAAAGGTTGCTAAAGATATCCTTATCAAGGCATGTGCACAAACGATTCCCACATTTGCAATGTCATGCTTAGATCTTACTAAATCCTTGTTTAGGGAGATGGGTGCCATGTATGCCCTTTTTGGTGGGCACGACGAGAGAAAGAGAATAAAGTGCATTAGCTAAGTTGAGAGAAACTAACTTCGTCACAGAAAGATGTGGGCTTCCGTGATCTCCATGGTTTTAATCTTGCAACGTTAGCACGTCAAGCTTGGAGGATGCTCACAAATCTGGATTCCCTCTGCGCATGGGTCCTAAAAGCTAAGTATTTCCCCAATACTTCCATCCTATATGCAATTCCAGTAAACGGTGTTACAGTATATGTCAATTGCATTAGCCCTTTTTATGTATTCGAACTTTTGGTTGCGTTGTCTATTGCATTGAACGTGACAGAGTTCGGACTTTTAATTGTGTTGGATGAAACATGATATGGTATCAGAGCCCAAAGTCTCGAGTCCGATTCCTGACTTTCACAGTTTACTAAAAATTGTTTTTATCCCCTCCCTTTGTGTCCATGTATATGTTTCTTGAGTCATACATGTGAGTCCACGTATAGGAATCTTGAGTCATATCTGTGAGTCCACGTGTTGGCTGAGCCATACCTCTGAGATTTCTATGCACGTGTTGGCCTCTCCAAGTCACACGTGAGACGGGTGTTACGGTATATGCAGATTGCATTATCCTTTTCCATCAGTTCTAACTTTTGTTTCGGTTGGCTACTGCATGAAACACGACATGGTATCAAAGCTAACGTCTAGAGTCTGAGTCTTGTGTTTCACAGTTTATTACGAAAATGCTCATAGCACCCCCCCCCCCCCCCCCCCCCCCCCCTGTGTCCACGTATATGCTCTTGAGCCATACCTTCTAAGTCCATGCATAGACCGAGTCATACCCTACAGTATATGTGGATTGCATTAACCCTTTTCATTAGTTTGACCTTTTAGATGTGTTGGCTAGTGCATGAAACATGACATGGTATCAGAGTCCGAGTCTTGGCTTTCGCATTTAATTAAAAAGAATGTTCTTACCCCCTTTATGTCCCCATATAAGCCTCTTGTGTCATACCTCTGAATCCAAACATGACAAACAGTATGTATTATTCGTGGAGAAGCATCCTCGAGTGCCTAGAGTTGGTGATGGAGGGATTATCTGGCGCATTGGGGATGGAACAAATGTTAACATATGGTCAGATTCTTGGTTACCACATGATGGTGCCGGCAACCTATCACCCTGCGTGGACCGTGCAATTTTAATGGAGTCATGAACTGATAAATCCAAACACTATGCAATGCGATGAAGATCAAGTGAGGGACGATTTTATGAAATTAGATGCTGACACGGTCCTCTCAATTCCCATAATAGAGGATTTTGAGGATTATATTGCTTGGCACTATGACAACAAGGGGCTCTTCTCGGTTAAGTCAGCGTATAAATTGTATGTCAGAGAGGAGAGATGGACCCCTGGAGTCTTCATCAAGGCCTAGTGAGGAATGTTTCCAATGGAGAAAATCTGGAAGTTGGCGTGTCAACAGATAGTGAAGCAATTTATGTGGAGATTTTGCTCACAATAGCCTGCCTCTGGAGCTGAACAAAAAAGAGGCGAGGCATGGAGTGCGACACTTTGTGTGTATGCTGTCGCAGACTTGATGAGGACGGTGCTCATTTATTCTTGAAGTGCAAAGAAGTGAAACAGGCATGGAAGGAGCTGAACATGGAGGAGTTCTGCCAGCGTGTGTGTAAATGCATTGATGCAAACGAAGTAGTCCAACATGTACTAGAACTGGGTGAGGAAAAGAGCAGCCTCGTGAGTTATTTTCTTTGGCGGTGGTGGTCTCGCCGGAATAAAAATAAACACAAAAGAAAGTGTGTGGAAGAGCGCTGAAGTGATGAATCAAGCCAGGAGCTGGTCGGCTGAAGCCTTGCAGTAATATAGGAAGCAGAAGCATAATAACGGGGCAAAGAAGATGACAGTTTGGAGGAAGCCAATTGAAAACTATCTGAAGATCAATACGGACGGTACCTTCCATGTTACTGACAAAACTGGGGGACTGGGGCTTTGTTATACGGGACTCTGACCCCAGGAAGGCGTCGTTTACAGAGATATTTGGGTCTTCCTGAGGTTACATTTTAACGACGTCATTTTCTCATTTACTCCACGGAGTTGTAAATAATATTGCCCATGACCTTGCGGCTTTTGGAGCTAGTAGGCAAGTCACTAAGCAACTATGGCTAGATGCTTTGCCAAATGACGCTTGTGTAAACTAAACAACACAAAAGAAATGGCAGGTTTGCAAAAAATACTAGTATCAACTTCACTGTAAGCACAGTGTGCAACAATAGAACAGTTACGTGTCAAAGACAGAATTACTGAAAACATCGGTAATTCATTCTGTCTATAAAACCACAAAACCTTCAGCAGAACTCCAAAAATCGTTCAGCAGGACAACAGCTTGGCAAGGATGCAATGCCACCATATTGCACCTGAGTGGCTTTTTACTACACCTAATTACCCAAGATGATTGTGCTTGTTTTGCTCCACCGATGCAATCCGTGGAAGATGCTTTCGGATCAGCTTATTAGAACCATCACTTCGAAGAGGGAAACAGATCAACTTGGGGAGCACCGCTGACACCCTTGCTGCCTTGAACAGTTTTTGATTTCAGGCGCAGCTCAGGTGAAGATGCCAGGGCGTTGATGGCTTCTTCCGGAGGTAAACATCGCTTTGAGAAGTACATCCCTATTCCTTTCGTCTTCTGGGAAAGATTGGCTGTTGCTTTTGTCTTCTGGGGAAGATTGGCTATTGCTTTAGTCTTCTGAGGATGATTCACTGGAAAAGCAAAAATTGTTGGTAAGGTTTGCAATGACAATGGTGCAACATTCTTACTGACAGAAGATCAAGTAGAGTAGTACCAGGTGAGTTAGTTAAGCCAAGCTTGTCAAGAACCTCTTTCTTAACCTGCAGCCAAACAAAAGCAGCTTAATACAGCCAATCTTTCATCCATTTTAGTCTGTCATCAACTAGTAATCGTGCTCCTAGAACATGAACAGTAATGAACCAGTTAAGATGTGCTAGGTGTAAACCTGCCAGTGGTTATCAACGAAGTCAGATATCTCCCTAACTTTGCGGTTCAGTTGAGTCTTTGTAACAGTTGGAAATTTCTGATGCAGTAACTCCACCAGCTTGTTGATACCATCTCGACTTGACCGTATCACCTCAACCTAGGTTGGAGTTAAACAAAGAATAATTAAAAATGTCTTCAAAATGTTATCTCCAATACACAGATAATACAGATGAGTCATGAGTACTTACAATTTCAGGCAGATCTGTATCCAGTATAGAGGATGCAGCAGCAGGACTACTTTTCACATTTGAGTGATTGGTTTCTTCAGCAGTTGCAGAACTGTCGATGACTGGTACATCGACAACTCCACCCCCTGGACAGATACGCATTGAAAGAACTTGCAGACAAAGCTGCTCAACCTTAGCAGTTACCATGAGATCTTGGGCAGTCAACAGTTCATCCTTTTCATGAGTTAAGTTGGATATCACAAGAGGTTGACTCTTACGGAGAGCCTGTTCAGTCAAATTGTTCAGCACTTTTTGCTGGCGTAATAAAGTTCTGAATTCCTCAATTTCTGGACACTGGCTAGGTGGCAAACTACTGGCATCATCATCCATATCATCCAATAGACTTTCTATCTGAATCCCCTGCAGGAAATAAACTCCAGATGTTGAATTGTATGATGGATACTTGGGAATGAGGTAGCATACTTAATAGACAAGAAAAAAACTAATGATCTCACATACTTCTTTTATTTCGTTTATTTTGTTTAAACGAACAGGAAGTTTATCAACTAAGAAGAGAACATGTATTTCTTTTATTTCGTTTTTCTAGATGAAGTTGCAATCTCTGCTATTATCTTTTAATATAATAGGCATTGGCAGAAGTTGGTTGTTCAAAAAGACAAAAGGGATTTAGTTAAGTGCTGCAGGTTAGACTAGTTAAGTTTCTATCACATAATGCAGGTTTAAGCCTGTCTGGCTTGAGCTTTGTTAACACAAGTTGGTAGTTGCTTGCTTGGATGTACGCATACAGACAAAAACAGTTGTGAAATATAAAATCCATCTTATGTTGGCAAAAAAAACACTTATTCAGTGTTATAACAATATACCTCATTATCTGACAGGTAACCATCAGGCACGACAAAACTATCTTCCTCTTCTTCATCTGTAATCTTGGAATCTTCCTCCACAACCTCATCAGTGTCCTTTTCACAGTCAGAAAGGCTCTCACCAGGATCCTCCTGTGCAGCAAACATGACATGAGTATCTCTGAGGAGAAAGAAAGGAAAAGAAAGCACATCACCAGCAATTACCTCTTCCCATTCATCATCACTATCAATTTCATAATCAAGATCAGGGTCCATCTTAAGTGGGCACTTTGGACCAACAACAGCACTGCAAAATTATACAACATAAAATTATATGGCAGTAGATTAAAAAAACAGCAATAACTTCTAGGTTAAGTTTCAACCTTTTCTTCCTCCAAGTGCCATAATATGCTGGTCTGTTACTTTTGGCAAATTGCAGAAGCTTTCTCTTTATCAATCTAGTTTGCAGAGGATTATTACTATTGGTGAGATGACATGACATCTCGCTGGCTGGAAGCATATCAACATCATTTCCTAGTTTATCTGATTCATTCTCTTGACTTGAGTTGTGGCAAGTGTCTTCATGTATTTCATCAAGCATGTCATCTGAGGTTTTTTGAAGCTTCAGCGCTTTAAACACCTCCTTCTTGGGTTTGTGTCTGATCCCCCATCTGCAGGACCTGTTATAGCTTGATAACTTTTGCCAACCAGTGATCTGCAACCTGAGAAGTATTTCCAATCAACAATGTCAGCGGCATATCTAAAACATGTAAAGAGCACAATAATACATGATCCAAGTGTCAGCAACTACATCAGTTCCATGAATGCTAACTTTCTCTGGGAAGGCCTCATGCAATGTGTTTTTTTCAACGACCTCATGCATGTTTTAACTTTTAACAAGTTTAACCTACTAATGAGAAATTATATTGACCAGGAGCCAATGCTCACCTCTGAAGATACTCCAAAGTCCAGCTTTCTTTCAGAGAGAAGGAAGAATCGATTATTGATGTAGCAGCTGATACCATCTCTTTATTGGTGGTGCACAGATCAACGGAGCAAGCAGCTGAGTTATCCTCTCCAGATTTATCATGTTTTTCACTGTCCTTACTTTTGAAAAAGCGCTGCATCAAAGAAGCTTGCTTCTGGATTGCCAGTTGTTTCTTGAGTTGTGCAGCTTCCTTCTCAAGATGCTTCTGTTCTTTCTCAGCTTCCTCTTGCTGCCTCTTTTGTTGTTTCCTCATTTCAGCTTCTTCCTTTTCACGGCGCTTCTGTTCTTTCAGTGCTTCTTCTTCCTGCTTTTTTTGTCGTTTCTTCGCTTCAGCGTCTTCTTTTTCACATCTCTTCTGTTCTCTCAGTGCCTCTTCTTGCATTTTCTTTTGTTGTTTCATCAGATGTTGTTCCTCTTTCTCCTGCCGTTTTGTTGCCTTCTCAAGTTGTTTTTGTATTTTCTGAACCATCTTTTCCTAGAATTCAGTAGTATAATCAGTGGATAAAATAGGCATGCAGTTAACTTTCTACACTGATATCACACATTGCTCTCGCTAAACAACAGATAACCTAATTTATGTTGGAATGTTATACAAAAAACAATATATCTACTGAACCATTATAATTAGTTCAAACGTTGAAACCAACAATCCTTGCATTGCAGGTGAATTATGATATCCTAATGTATTGTAACAAACTAAGCTGCTACCTACATTCCATAATTCTTGTCATGGTTTTAGTCAAATTTGAACTAAACCACTATAGAATTATGGAACAGAGGGAGTATAATGCAAAGTGGTAGAGCTACGAATAAATACTGCAATAACCATTACAATATAACGATACATTGGCTATGTATATGTATTGAGAGTTAACATAACAAATTAAACGTGTCACTGAAACATGCAGCAACTTCATGCATAAGAATTTAGCAGCATATTCATAACAATTATAGAATATATACCTGGCAATGTATCTTAAAATTCTTTAAATATGTTAATGAGATATCTGAAGAAATAATGCAATGGAAAGAGATACTAACAGTAGTAGGGTCATTTCCATTTGGCAACTGAGAGCCATGTACAGCCTCTATTCTGTCAACAGTTCCTTCATCTTTTCCCGTTGCTACCATTGGCTGATTAGCTGTTGATTCTACATCTTTGGCACCCCTTTGATCACAAATACACATATTAGGTCTTCAAGGGACTAAAGGTTTAAATTAGATGTGCATGTCAACGCCTATAAAAAACAGAACACAAAAGATACACACCGTTGAATGTTGTTCTTTTTTGCCACTCTTTCAACCATTGATCTGATCCCTTCCAAGTTCAATCCTTTGTTTAACTTGATAGATACTTTTTTAAGTTCGTTTACTTGAGCTTCGGCTCCTGGAGATTCCAGGACTGACAAAGTTGCTGCAATAGACATTCACTTAGTGGGCACAAAACGTATGGAGTAGACAATTTAACTGAGTTCACAGTTCTTGTAATTAGAAGTCAAGATCAAAGCTAACTTACAACAACATTAGGAGTAATTTAACAGCAAAGCATGTTGTATGTTCAGAGATTGGGCACAAATTCAGCTATTCAGACAAAAAACTGCAAGTTCGCGTATAAACTACTTTAAAATATTGACAAGTGGAAGTTCAGACATAGTGGTAACAAGAAATGTCTTACAATGTATAGTGTTGATCCTCTCATGGATTTTCTTTCTAGCAGTTCTTCGCGCACTTAAAAACCCACGTGTTTTCACAGGCATTAACTTCAAATCTCTTACCTGCCAATTAACAACAACCAAGTGAGACGCCACAAAGAATCAACACATAATTTAAAAAGAACCAGTTTCCCAAGAGAAAATGGCATTGAAGTGAATTAAATGGCACCAATCAAGCAACATATGGGATTTACCTCCCAGCACCAAAGAGAGAGCTCTGATTCATCTTCCAATACATCAGCATCCAGGCTAGACTGTCCATACATCATCCTCTGCCCAATGAGCAGCACAGAGCTGCGGACCGAAGCCACCGAGACACCCTCCATTTCCTTCAGCTTCTCAAATGTCTGGTCCACCAACTTGGACAGTCCAAGAGTGCTCTCCTCCAGCAAGCAGCCAATCATCACGTTGCCCGACAGATTGCCGCCTTGGAGCTGCATCTTGTGACCAGAAACCTCCTTGTAGTACTCGAACAAGCCCTGTAGCTCCTGGCGGCACCCAGCGACAAGAGCCGCCTTCTCTGTGGCAGCAATCACCGGGCTGTTGGAAGCCCTCTTCCGCTTCAACTGCTTCTGTACTTGCACGATGGTATCCGTCAGCGTAGCTGGAGACTGCGTCGCCGTCAGTGGCGCCATCTGGTCCGGCGCTAGCACTGCTGGGCCATCATCGACATCCATCGCATAGCCCGATTCGAGCTCGGCAGATCGGTTAAGCACGACGGGGCCGTCGACCTGCATCTGCGACTGCGACTGCGACTGCTCCTGCACGTCGCGTCCCCTGGCGCCTTCGCCGCTAGGGGATTCGGGGCGAGCGGCGTCGTGAATCGCGCCGACACCCTCCATTGCGGGGATTGGCGGCGGTTAGGTTCAGATCGCGGGTTTGAGGGGGTTTCAGCTTTCGCGGCCGTCAGCGTGGGAATAGCGGCGCATTTCTCGACCCGGTCGCTTCAGCGAGCAATCTTCTACCCCCGACCTGGGCAAACAATCAGGATCTGGTCGGGTTCGGATTTTCACAGCGAAGGAAAGACCGAAACGAAACGAACGGAAACACAGGAAATCTAGGGTTCCTTACCAGCAGGAGGAGATTCCGCGCCGGTCGCGGCAGTGGACGCCGCCGCTTCGGAGAGAACCGGGCTCCTTCCCGCGGAGGCGGCACGCGCGCACGCCTCGGTGGGGACGAAGGGGATCCGGCGGCGCCGAGGGCTGCCTGCGAGGCGACGGAGGCCGGAACCGCGCTGGGGGTGCGGCGGCGGGACGGGAAAGGGGATGAGATGAGCGCGCGGGTTTGGAGAATGGGAATTGAGATTGAGATTCAAGCTGGGTTGTGGTGCGCATTAGTACGCGGCTTTCCCGCTTCTCCGTGCCTCCAAACGAAACGATTTCTATTCCCCCGCGCGCGCGCCGCATGTTTGGCCCGCGCGCTCTGTGCTGGCGTAGCGTGCGCTCCCCCGCCAAAATGGAAAATGGGAAAAACTGCGCGCCCCGCCTCCGTTTTTTGGTGGGCGCCCCGCCAAAGATCGAAAGAAGCGTGGCGGCCGTACAGTGAACCTGATTATGGCAACAAATCGCACGTGTACATACTTAGAGCATCTCCATCGGGCTGCCCAAATAGCTGGCCAATTCATTTTTGTCCAACATTTTTATTATTGTTATATTTTTATTTAATTTTTTGGAGTAACGTTTGCCCCCGTGTCGCTTTCCTGGAGGGCGGCTTAGGTGGAAACCCTAGCCGCCGCCCCCAACGCCTTCTCCCATGTCTCCCTTGTTGCCGCTGGAGGACGCAAGCGGGCAAGCCCGCTCGGTCGACGGCGGCGGCGGGTTGCCTTCTCGCACGGCGGCCCCAGAACCTCGTTCTGTTACTCCTATGGCGGATGGCGGCTCGGTTCGTCCCGCAGGGAGCCGGCTGGCGGCGTGGGGATGCTGGTTTAGACAAAATAATAGTGGTTTGGTCCTATCTTTTCTTGCGCCAAGATGCTGTTCTATCTAATGAAGGCCTCCTCAATCAGGCTGCCAGCGAGTTTCGGTATTCTCTGTTTGAGATCTACGCCGACTGCGCATGGCGCTCCTGGATATCTGGATCGAAAAGGATCCAGTCGTGTGCGCCCATATTATTAGCCACTACGGCTTCAAGTGGGGGCAGTGTGAAGCTTCACATTCTTGTCGGTATCATGGGACGTGTCTAAGTTTAGATTCCCATGGTATTGGCAAAGGTGGAGAAAGTCACGGAGACTGCGATTGGAGGAAATGAAGCTGCGACTGGAGGAAATGAAGTTATGGCGAAGGAGTGAACTGGACGCAGTGAAGACTATGTTGCATAGGTTGTTTTACGGATTTGGCTTGCGGGTATTGTTCATGTCCATTCCCGTACATGGTACATGTGTGTCTGATGTTTGGTGACTTGCAGCAGCAGCCTTGCCCAGCGGGGGCGGCAGCACGTGAGGATTTCAGTTTTGGTGGTGCTACTCGAGTACTGAGTCTTGATTTCTAGGGTGAAAAAACAAGATCTGACCTTTATTGGTTGTAGTGGCAATGGCCTTGTTGAACGGTTTTGAGAGCTTGGAGTTTCTCCAGGGTGTAAACGTAATATCTTTGGCCGGGCGACAATGACGCTTGTGCATTGTTCCCTTCTTGAATGTGTTACTTTGGAGAAATCTATTTTGAAGTATGGGTGATGTCTTGGTGGTGGTTAAAGTGTTGCTGCTACGACTATTGATCATCGTGGCAGGGTCTTTCTTCTCCTTTTATTCTTTTTGGATTGTGTGCATCTTTGATGTCTTTGGGCATCATGTTGATGTAGAGGATGGGTGTAATTGGTATATTTGCGATATTAATATATTTTCTTTATCAAAAAAACCAATATGTTCACGCGGAAAACATGATTGCATGATCCAAGAATAATTTAGACATAGGATGTAGTTATTTCAACAATCCAAATTAAAGTTAAAATTTGGTAAATTCAAATAAACAACGCAACACTTGAACTACTGATACGTGCATTTTATATCATCATTTATACAACTTATATTATCATATTAGAATGTTATTGGCATTGTTATATCATTGTTTTTACATGTTTTAGATGATTTATGGGACTTTCATACAAAGTCCCTATTTTTTGTATAGGAATTGTGCCCGTGCGTTGCAACGGAAGGCTAAATGTGAGGACCGCTAAAGATTTGAATATTGATCCTTACTTCCTATTGGACGTGACGATGGAGTCGTCGTGTTCTTTATAAGTTTATGCTTAAAAGAAGTGTCCTGATATTTAAAACTTATCATAAAAGATTGTACATCACATATTTGTTGATATGAGAATATGATAGTGGATAATCTACTGTGCAAAATACAACTCATTTGTTATTTTTCCTAGAGAGGAAGAAACTATTGTTTTTCAGGCTCCGGTTGGAACAATTAGAGAGGAAGAATCATGCTCTTATGACGAATGATTTTTGCTTTGCTGCTGAACGCAAGATAATATAGCTGGCCCACAACCCAAGCGAAGCCAAGAAGGCACGTGGTCTCCTTCCTTTGGCCACCAGCTAACTACAGATCGGCGATTAGAGCTCGGAGCACCATGGCCGCATGGCGCAAACCGAGGTAAATACACGGAATCAGCTGGCACGTCCAGGCCGTTGATGGCCTCAGGAGCTTTGCAGTGCACGAAACCCTCTGAATCTTGATGTGTGATTGAGCAAACTCTTAATTCGAACAGATAATTCCAGCGCCAGTTCATCAGACCACAGGCATATGCCACTCCTAGGACACCTATTTCAGCAGCGTGGCCTTGCCCTTGTACTGCTGGGGTCGTGTCGCCGGTTGCCGTAGACGGCGCACTCGGCGCTGGCCATAAGAAGGGGCTCATCCACCGCGCGGCAGGATACGGAGATGCATCACGGAGCGCGAGCATGAAGACTCGCCACCGAAGCGAGGCGGATGGTTAGGCTTGGCCCAATTGCGTGCATGCTAAAACAGATCTAAGCGGTACCTGACGGTGACAGAGGAAACCACGGAACGCTCGTGCCTTTTAATTCGAATCGTTTTTTTCACTTACGGGTGGCACACGTGGGTAATTATTTACAACTTGAGGGGCAAATCGGATGACCTACCAAACCAAACAGCGGAAGCCTTATCGCTTTTATTATTAGGTATAGATTTTATTTCTGGGAGGCAGAAAACCTTCTTTTTCTTGTTTTTAATGTTTCAGGAGCTACAGGGACCCAAATGAAAAAAAAATTGCACAGCTGGTTTTTCATCGGAGAACAGCAGTGGAAGAAGATCGAAGGGAGGAGAGCCATGAGGCCCAAAAGAGGGGGGCCCACGCGGCCACATTCTTTGGCCGTGTGGAGCCCACCATCTGGAGCCTCAGGCACTTCCTCGCCTGGGGCTTTTTAGCGAGGTCTCCGTCTCGCCCAAAAAGTAACGCCCTAATTTTTACGAGACTATCCGAGGTCGCGGCGGCGGCAAACTCCTGATTCCCTCCGAGGGGGATCAGATCCTGCTGCTTCGGAGCTCCGGAGAAGGGGGAAATCATCGTCATCGTCATCACCTCTCCTCCTTGGCATGGGAGGGGGCCTCTACATCATCACCATCACCAAGACCAGCACCATCTCCATCATCATCTCCGTGATCCACTCCGTCCCCCTCGTAGTTTGAGAGTTGCTATACCCTAGATACTTGTATTGTGCTACTATTCATGTTTGTGATTGAGTACTTGTCATTATTTGGTGGTGAAGTTATATTTTCAGATTGTGTTGTACCACTTATGCCATTGAATATCACCATGTTTGCACGTTGTGAGTAGTTCCCGTATGTTCCTGAGGGCATAGGATGAATTGGAAATGATTTATATATGACATGTGTTGGTATTTTGTCTAGTGTTTATCTTTTTGTGTGATTCTATGATGGTGTTGTGCGAACGTCGACTGCACAACACTTCACCTATATGGGCTCATAGGAGAACACCGTAGTGTTGTTTCAAAGATGGATAATTTCGTATCTAACTCGATAAAGGCAGGTGCAGATCTATGAATAGGGAACGTCGCACTACTATCTACAGGACCCAAATTGTCAACAGGCTCCCCAAGAACGTTGAAAATTCGTCCGAGAGTAGCTCCACCGACTGGAACACTGAGCGGAGCTCCCGTGTCAATCACTTCCATTCCTCTCATCAACCCGTCTGTAGCACTCATAGCTACAGCTCTAACTCGATTATTTCCTAATGGCGTGAGGGAGACTTGGGAGGACACGAAAGCCTGAGACCGAATCATTAAGTTACTTTACGGGGTATTAGTATCGGGGACCTAGAGCGTAATGCTATGGTGGGATTTTATATCTTAATAATTCTTGTGCTGTCATTTAATTGGCCACATGATCCATCATAAGGGGTTTAGTCTATTTATTTAGCTGTACCTAATAATAGCTCCGTCCGAAGAAGATTAAAACTAGACAAGATATTCAACGTGTTGTTTAATAAATCTATATGCCTAGCAATATCCATGCCGCCCTCGGGAACGTTTTCCACATATAAGTTACACATCACTTGAGCTTGTCCTCTTACACATAGAGGATTGGGCTTTCTCTCTCTTTGAGAGCTTTTACTTGTTACCATTTACCTGCTGCATTGTTACTGTCTTGCAATTATACAATCGAAAATACCAAAAACACTTGCATCTTTTATTGTCTATTTATCATTTCTAATAACCAATACCTTCAGCTCCTCGTGGGTTCGACAACCTTTTCTATTCGAAAGGTACTACAATTGATCTCCTGCACTTGGGAGTCATCAAGATACTTTTCTGGCGCCGTTGCCGGGGAGCGTAGCGCTATTGGTAAGAAGTTTGGTAAGGAAACTTGAAAGGTGAATTTTATTTACTGTTTTATCTCATTGCTACTATGGCATTTATGAATCGTGCCTCGCTGCATCTTGCTCTATATGAAAGTGCTTATGCTCCTAAAACTGTTGAAACTACTGTGCCTGAGATACCTAAAGTGGGATATAAAATTCCCGTTGGTCATGTTAAAAGAGTTATGAAAAATCCATTTACAGGAGATGGAACTAAATCTGCACGTGAACACATGGAAACAATTGAGGCTATATGTGGTTTATTTAGACTTCCTGGTATTTCTGAAGATCAGGTAAAAAGGAAGCTGTTATATCTGTCTTTATCTGGTAATGCTCGTATTTGGTTCAGGTCTTTAGATGAAGAAGTCACTATGGACTGGAGTATTTTGAGGAAGGTTTTCTTTCTTAAGTATTTTACTCCTAGAGAAGCTTATGAGAACCGCTGCTATATATTTAATTTCTGGCCACATCTGGGAGAAAGTATTACTCAAGCTTGGGGGAGGTTAAAGGAACTCCTCCGCAAGAATCCTTGTCATGATCTTACAAGGAAAATTATTCTGATAAACTTTTATGTGAGGCTACCAAGGCAACAAAAGGAATTTCTGGATAATTCATCTAGTGGAAGCTTTACAAATAATACTGAAGAAGAAGCATGGAATTTATTGGAGACTATTTCTGAGAATACTGGTCATTGGGATCTTGATAAAGGTAATGAGCCCTATCTGGACTATGAGTATTCATGTGTAGAGAATTTCTCTACTTCTACCTTGTTTAAAAATCTGAGTGATACTTTTAATCTTGATCCTTATGTTATAATTGAGGTAGCTAAATCTTTTGCTAATCATATTGGTATTCCTAAAACTGGGTTTGAAGCTTATGTTGAACCTGTTAAACAATCTATTGTTGTACCCAAAGTTATTAAACAGGTAGAACCAGTGTCATCCTTGACAATTGAGGAGTATGTTGAGGCACCACCATATCCAAACCAAGTCAAGGAAAATTTACTTATTGCTGTTTCTAACAAGAGTAAAAGAAGAAGATCTCAGCCTTATGAACAGATGGAAGTCAACAGTCAAATCTCTATTATCAAACAATTAAATGAAGAAGATCCTGTTGATGTTTATCTATGTGAAGATGCTACTAAAGTTGTTAAAGGCAATTCGGCCAAGGTTGGTAAGCCTGTTATATCATGCACTATTGGGACTTCTAGTTATCATGGCTTATGTGATATTGGAGCAAGCATTAGTGTCATTCCATATTCTCTGTATCTTGAAATCAAGCCTGATATTGATCCTATCAGTATGGAAGAGACAGGTATGACAATTCAACTTGCTAATAAAGATTATATTAATCCACTTGGAATTGTTAGAGATGTTGAAGTATTGGTAGGTAAAATTAAATATCCTGCTGATTTTATTGTGCTTGGTTGCCCTCAAGATTCATTTTGTCCTATCATTTTCGGTAGACCTTTCTTACATACTGTTGGTGCTGAAATTGATTTGCTTAAAGAGAAAGTGTTTATTAATTGTGCTGGAGAAAAACTTGCATTCAACTTTTCTAAATTTTCTGATAAGCATTCAAAGAAAGAGCCATTTTCTCATGTAGTTGTAGCTTCAACAGACGTGGTGGAAAGATACATGCTTAATCAAGATGAACCATTTAATGAAGAAGAAAAAGATGCTTTAGAACAAATACTTTCACAACAGCCACCACAATTACAATTGCATATCCCACCTGATAATTTAGGAGTGCTACCACCACCTAAAGGGGATCCTAGCTTTGAATTAAAACCTTTGCCTACAAATCTGAAATATGCATATTTGGATGAGAAGAGCATATATCCTGTCATTATTAGTGCTAACCTTTCAGCTGAAGAAGAAGAGAAATTACTTGATGTGCTTAAAGCTCACCGACCAGCCATTGGATACTCTCTTGATGATCTTAAAGGTATAAGCCCAGCTCTATGTATGCATAAAATTAATTTGGAAGAGGATGCAAAACCTGTTGTTGATTATCAACGCCGTCTCCATCCAAAAATGAAGGAAGTGGTAAGGAAAGAGGTAATAAGACTTATTGAAGCTGGTATCATTTATCCCATAGCTGATAGTAAGTGGGTTAGTCCAGTTCATTGTGTTCCTAAAAAGGGTGGAATGACTGTTGTTCCAAATGATGAGGATGAACTTGTAGCTCAACGCACTGTTGTTGGTTATAGAATGTGTATTGATTTCAGGAAGTTAAACAAAGCAACTCGTAAAGATCATTACCCATTGCCATTTATTGATCAAATGTTAGAAAGGTTATCTAAACACTCTCACTTTTGCTATTTAGATGGTTATTCAGGTTTCTCCCAAATTCCTGTTCATAAAGATGATCAAGAGAAAACCACTTTTACATGTCCATTTGGTACATTTGCTTATAGGAGAATGCCATTCGGTTTGTGCAATGCTCCTGCTACTTTTCAAAGATGCATGAATGCTATATTTGCTGATTATATTGAAAAGATAATGGAAGTCTTTATGGATGATTTTTCTGTGTATGGTACTTCCTTCGATAATTGCTTGTTCAACCTTAACAAAGTTTTGCAGCGTTGTGAAGACCAACACTTAGTTTTAAACTGGGAGAAGTGTCACTTCATGGTTACTGAAGGTATTGTTCTTGGGCATAAGATTTCTGGAAAGGAATAGAGTTGACCCAGCAAAGATAGAAGCTATTGAAAAGCTCCCATTCCCAAGGGATCTCAAAGGTATAAGAAGTTTTCTTGGGCATGCAGGTTTTTACCGTAGGTTTATTAAAGATTTCTCCAAAATATCAAAACCCTAACCAATCTTTTGCAAAAGGATGTTCCTTTCTCTTTTAATGATGATTGTATTGAGTCCTTTAATATTTTGAAAATGCTTTAATAAGTGCCCTATTATTCAACCACCTGATTGGAATTTGCCTTTTGAAATTATGTGTGATGCTAGTGATTATGCAGTTGGGGCTGTTTTGGGCCAACGTGTTGATAAGAAACTGAATGTCATTTATTATGCTAGTAGAACACTTGATGCTGCTCAAAGGAATTATGCCACAACTGAAAAAGAATTTTTAGCAGTGCTATTTGCTTGTGACAAGTTTAGACCTTATATTACTGATTCGAAAGTCACATTGCATACTGATCATTCTGCCATTAAATACTTAATGCATAAGAAAGATGCTAAGCCTAGATTAATAAGATGGGTACTTCTATTGCAAGAATTTGATTTACACATTGTTGATAGGAAAGGGGAAGATAATCAAGTAGCTGATCATCTTTCTAGAATGGAAAATATACCTGATGATCCTATTCCTATTAATGATAGTTTTGCTAATGAACAACTTGCAAACATTAATGTTTCTAGTGCTAAAGTTGCATCTCCATGGTTTGCCAATTATGCAAATTTTATTGTTGGTAAAGTTTTACCTCCACACTTCACTACTCAACAAAGAAAGAAATTCTTTTATGATCTTAGACATTATTTTGGGATGATCCTTTCTTTATAAGAAAGTGTGGATGGTATTATTAGACGTTGTGTACCTGAGTATGAACAACAGGCTATTATAAGAGATTGTCATGACAGTCCCTATGGAGGACATCATGCAGGAGATCGTACAGGTGCAAAGGTATTACAGTCTGGTTTTTATTGGCCTACTTTATTTAAGGATTGTGCTGAATATGTTAAATCTTGTGATAAATGTCAAAGAGTAGGAAATATTGGTAGGAGAAATGAAATGCCTATGAACTATTCCTTACCACTTGAACCATTTGATGTGTGGGGTTTTGACTTTATGGGACCTTTCCCCGAATCAAAGACAAAGCATACTCATATTTTGGTTGCAGTGGATTATGTTACAAAGTGGGTGGAAGCAATTCCAACCAAAAGTGCAGATCATGCCACGGCAATGAAGATGCTTCAGGACATCATTTTCCCCAGGTTTGGTGTTCCTAGGTTTTTAATTACTGATGGTGGTTCTCATTTCTTACATGGTATTCTTAGGAAAACTTTGGCAAAATATGATGTTAACCATAGAATTGCATCACCTTATCATCCCCAAACTAGTGGACAAGTTGAATTAAGTAATAGGGAAATTAAACTCATTTTGGAAAAGACAGTGAATAAGTCTAGGTCTGATTGGCCACTTAAAATTAACGATGCATTATGGGCTTATAGAACTGCTTTTAAAAATCCTATGGGAATGTCTCCTTATAAAATGGTTTATGGAAAAGCTTGTCATTTACCTGTTGAATTAGAACATAAAGCTAGATGGGCTATTAAACAATTGAACTTTGATTTTAAAACTGCTGGAGAGAAGAGAATTCTTGATTTAAACCTACTAGATGAATGGAGAAATGAAGCTTATGAAAGTGCCAGGATGTTTAAAGAAAAAGTTAAGATTTGGCATGACAAGAAAATTAAAAAGAAAGAATTCAAAGTAGGTGATCAAGTGCTATTATACAACTCTCGTTTCAAGTTTTCTGCAGGTAAGTTAGCTTCAAAGTGGCAGGGACCATTAGTGATACAGGAAGTATACCGTTCAGGAGCTATCCGTCTTCATGGTGATATGAAAGGTAAACCTCATGTGGTTAATGGACAACGCCTTAAACATTATATTGCAGGAAAAAGCTTCATTGGAAAGGTGGAGGAATTCATTTTACAGACACCGGAGGAGGTAATTGCAAAGAAGTTTGCAGTTTCAGAAATCCAAAATCAATAAAAGGTAACTTTTACTCTGGAAAGTTTCTCGGAATTGCGTAATATTTTACGGACATCATTTTTTATGGAAATTAACGTGTGGGACAAGAAAATTGGAAGGAACGGAGACCGAGGAGAAAAGAGGGGGTCCCACGCGGTTAGATGCTTTGGCCGCGTGGGCCCACTCCTTTTGCCCCTCGGAGTCCCGTTCCGTCTCGTTTTCGACTCCGACGCTTCGTCTTGACCTAAAAACCGTCAATATATACCCCTTTTCGTTGATCTAATCTCGCACCGAGCTTCTCGAGCGATCTTTGCTTTTGCTGTTTCTGTCTGTCAGGTTTTAGCCATGTCTAGCTCCGGATCCGATCATGAGGGGGAGAGCTTCCCCAAGGGAGGTGTTGTGAACCGCTACCTCAACTCCGTGATGGCACCAATGAAGACCTTGTCCTTCAAGGAGGGCGCGATGCTCATAGAGGAGGTGAAGGCTCCCAAGATCATTGGCACGGTGGAGGAGAGGCTGGAGGACCTGGAACAGAAGATCTTCAGGTATAATACTGTTGTTGAACGCAGCCTTGATGCTCATCACTTCATGAACCTGGAGCTGGAGAAGAAGGTTGAAGAGTACAAGGAGAGGCTGGAGGACTTGGAGAAGAGGTATCTACATGTCACATCTGAGTTGGACAAGCATCAAGCTCTACTGTGGGATGTGGAAAATCAAAACTGTGAGTATGAAGAGCGCTTCAAGAAGATTGCAGCAGCTGCTACCCTCAGGTATAATGATCCACCTAACTCCTTCTACAATGGGAGGCCTTTCCCATGGAAGAGGGCTGAATGGGAGGAAGAATATGAGAAAGAAGAGGCTGCAGCAGAGAAAGCACTGGCAGAACGTCAAGCTTGGGGGAGTTCCACCTAGTCTTTATCTTTACTAGTTTATCATATCTATCTAGTCATGGTGTGTTTTGCTTTTATCATTTAGTTATCAATCTCTTTTAGGCTTGTGTGAGCTCATGGAGCATTATCATGTATCCCTATCTTATGGTTTATCAATGAATATTAAAGTATGGTGTCATCCATGATTCTCTTGTTTGGAGATTTATGGGTAACACTCATGCAAATGAGCGTGGTTTATTTTAGAGGTTTCAGTCACATCTTGCCTTGAATTTAATTAACTTGAGTATGTTGGACAATTGTAGAATCTAGCTCAATATAAATAAGAAAAGAGTGAGTCATTATGACTTGAGAATTAATAAGTTTAAGGTTGAGATATAGTCTTGTAGCATAAAAAGTTGGGAATAGTTAATGAAAAGGATATGAAACACTCTTGTTAGAATCTAGTATCTTTTGAGCAAATGAATGATCATGGATGTGTCAATACTTATGCTCTTGTAAAGTGTATGAAAGGAAGGCACCCGAGGATTCGGTTAGCCATGGAAAGTGTGAGATAAAGGTTGTTTGAGCATAAGAACTTGATTGAAACATCCATGACTAAAGTTTGCACTAGTTACTAGTGAAGCAAGGGTGCAAATAATTTTATATCTGTCTTTTCATTTGTATTCTTTAACTTATTATTCAATGAGAGTTTATCTTGATGCTAGCCATAAGAGCAAAAGCATGTTAAAAATAGTGTGATTCAATTGTCCAACATACAATGGTTATTTGCTTTCAAAGTGTAAGGGGTGATTGCTAGAGCTTCTACTTATGCTGCCCTTATGTGTATGAGTTTTAATTCATTAATCTTACATTGCAATTGAATATGATGATGATACAATGCTCGTATTTATTTATCAACCATAAGTCCATTGATGCATGTAATGATCTATGTCCTTACTTACTTGAGGACAAGTAAGGGTTTAAGCTTGGGGGAGTTGATACGTGCATTTTATATCATCATTTATACACTTATATTATCATATTAGGATGTTATTTGCATTTTATATCATTGTTTTTACATGTTTTAGATGATTTATGGGACTTTCATACAAAGTCCCTATTTTTGGTATTTAATTTCTGGGAGGCAGAAAACCTCCTTTTTCTTGTTTTTAATGTTTCAGGAGCTACAGGGACCCAAATGGAAAAAGGAAAATTGCACAGCTGGTTTTTCATCGGGAGAAACAGCAGTGGGAAGAAGATCGAAGGGAGGAGAGCCACGAGGCCCAAAAGAGGGGGGCCCACGCGGCCAGATTCTTTGGCCGCGTGGGGCCCACCATCTGGAGCCTCGGGCACTTCCTCGCCTGGGGCTTTTTAACGAGGTCTCCGTCTCGCCCGAAAAGTAACGCCCTAATTTTTACGAGACTATCCGAGGTCGCGGCGGCGGCGAAACTCCTGATTCCCTCCGAGGGGGATCAGATCCTGCTGCTCCGGAGCTCCGGAGAAGGGGGAAATCATCGTCATCGTCATCACCTCTCCTCCTTGGCGTGGGAGGAGGCCTCTACATCATCACCATCACCAAGACCAGCACCATCTCCATCATCATCTCCGTGATCCACTCCGTCCCCCTCGTAGTTTGAGAGTTGCTATACCCTAGATACTTGTCTTGTGCTACTATTCATGTTTGTGATTGAGTACTTGTCATTATTTGGTGGTGAAGTTATATTTTCAGATTGTGTTGTACCACTTATGCCACTGAATATCACCATGTTTGCACGTTGTGAGTAGTTCCCGTATGTTCCTGAGGGCATAGGATGAATTGGCAATGATTTATATATGACATGTGTTGGTATTTTGTCTAGTGTTTATCTTTTTGTGTGATTCTATGATGGTGTTGTGCGAACGTCGACTGCACAACACTTCACCTATATGGGCTCATAGGAGAACACCGTAGTGTAATGGCGTGAGGGAGACTTGGGAGGACACGAAAGCCTGAGACCGAATCATTAAGTTACTTTACGGGGTATTAGTATCGGGGACCTAGAGCGTAATGCTATGGTGGGATTTTATATCTTAATAATTCTTGTGCTGTCATTTAATTGGCCACATGATCCATCATAAGGGGTTTAGTCTATTTATTTAGCTGTACCTAATAATAGCTCCGTCCGAAGAAGATTAAAACTAGACAAGATATTCAACGTGTTGTTTAATAAATCTATATGCCTAGCAATATCCATGCCGCCCTCGGGAACGTTTTCCACATATAAGTTACACATCACTTGAGCTTGTCCTCTTACACATAGAGGATTGGGCTTTCTCTCTCTTTGAGAGCTTTTACTTGTTACCATTTACCTGCTGCATTGTTACTGTCTTGCAATTATACAATCGAAAATACCAAAAACACTTGCATCTTTTATTGTCTATTTATCATTTCTAATAACCAATACCTTCAGCTCCTCGTGGGTTCGACAACCTTTTCTATTCGAAATGTACTACAATTGATCTCCTGCACTTGGGAGTCATCAACTACTCACGTCCTCTGTATTTCAAGAAGTGCTCGATAGATCATCTTGCAGTTGATCATTGTCGTGTCGCGTCGCACGAACACCGGGACTAAAGGATACCCCTTTAAGTTGGTTCATCACGGGGCGTGAAGGAGGCTTGGAACGCTGCTTCCGAGAGAGAAGAGATTCGTCCCTGCCGAAAGAACTCGCACGGGGCGCGAAGGATCCATCCAAATCCATTGGACCTTCTCTGCTAGCGGTTAAGTCATTGTCCACGAATGAGATGGGCACCACGCCGCCTGGCATCGCCGGTCACGACGTCCTTGACGGGCCGCGGTGGGAGCGACTCCTCGGCGCCGACGCAGGCAGGTGTGTAGGAAGCCATAAACGTCGCCGTCACAGGTGGCGTGGTGTATGGTGACGCCAGAGGTCTGTGGAGGAGGCCCAGACGCCGGCCTCGACGGCGAGCTATGCGCACTGGTCCTGCTCGTGGAGCACGGTGTCGGCAAGCGGTCCAAACGCGGCGAAACGCGTGTCGAAGACGGCGGCGAGGAACGCCGACAGCTCGTCCGCGTCCAGGCCGCCCGTCCAGGAGCCGACAGTGAAGAGAGCTCGTCGGCCAGGTATGCTCGAGCTGCGGCGGCGCGGTGGACTGGTGGCGGCTGATACGTCCCAAACGTATCTATAATTTTGATGTTCCATGCATGTTTTATGTCAATTGGCACATGTTTTATATACACTTTATATCATATTATGACATTTATTAGAATAACCTACTAATAGTTGCCAAAGTGCAAAATCTTCTTGTTTTCCTATTTGTTGTGTAGGAATTATCAAAAATACAAAAGGAAACCTTGTTGGAGTCAAATTGGGACTTTCCTGAAATCTGTCTGAGAACTTTTTACGGAGATTGTCAGTTTGACCCTCGAAGATGGCGTCCGATGAAAATCAAATTAAAGAGAAAGTTGTCACAATTTTCCATACGAAGATTTTAAGCCCGAGATCAGCCCAATCAGAGTTCGGACGCGGCCTGTAGGCCTGTTTTGGTGGAACCCTAAAAGGGGGTGACGGAAATCCGAGAGTCCATATAAAGAAGGAAACCCTAGGTCGTGAGAGGCACCCAAGACCACGAATTTTCCTCCTCCCAGGCAGCCGTCTGGGGGAGGAGAACCTCCTCCACACCATCCTCATCACCAAGGGCAGCCACCACCGCCGCCGTGGGCTACTGCGGGTCGCCGCCTCCACTCCGGGCTGCACCTCTTCATCGACCTCTCCATCTTCTCCAACGACTTCTCCACCGTCTCCATGATGAAGGGGGAGTAGTCCACCCCCTGGACTTTGGGTTTGTGGTGGTAACTTGATCTAATCTCTCTATGTATGATCATTGTTGGAGTCCATATGATGTGCTTTGCATAAGTATGGATCTATCTATGTAATTCTTATGGTGGATATTGTGGTATGAGATGATTTGTTATACATTTACCGTTGTGTTGGAGCTTTTATGATTTTTCATACTTTGGAGATATTCTTTGATGCATGTGATGGTTTGATTTATGCATAATGCCTTGTTTATCCTTGTCATGAGGTGATTGACACCACCAAGTGTGGATATATGAGAGAGATGTGATCATGCACACGAATTATGAATCATTGCACTAGTGTTTAGAATATTGTCCATTATGAAGTATGATGTATGTAGATATGGGATGGCCGATGTGACAGCGGCATATGTATTGAGTGACATGTGAAATACAACCCAACATCCTTTATCTGGGGCTAAAAAGGAAGAGTATGATGTGGGAGTGAGAGCAACCACGCTAGCCTTACGAGGGTGACCTAGCAACACAAATGAGTACTTCTTTCAACTATGTGTTTTAGGACATATAGCCGTTATAAAAGCTACCATTAAAACATGATAATTGTGTGTACTTTATCTATAACATGATAATCACCGTAGATGAGAGAGAGGATTAAGTGAACCCATGAACCCATGTCCATTGTTCCTATAAGAGAAAACCTTTGTCTTGTCCTCTTGCATTGAAGAGGATTGAGACACTTTTACATTCGTGTTTTGTTACATTCCCATCCATTGAATCAACCATCTTGTTCCTTAAACTTGTTTAGTGCATAATCAACTAAAACTTGTGACACTTTAGTTGTAGGGAATAGATAACTTTTCCTTCTTGCTCCTGCGGATCGATACCTTACTTCCACATTGAGAGGTGCTACAGTGATCCCCTGCTCTTGGGGGTTATCGGCGGCTAGATCTGGCTGAGCTCGGCCGGTTCAGGCTTCCCGCTGTCATGTGGCTGCGGTGGCAAGGCTCTCAGCGCAACGGCGGCTGTTCATGTCCATGAGGGCAGCGCGGAGGTCCGATCTGGCCGGCGCCGCCGCGGCAGCTGAGGACGACCCCGTCGTCGTCTCCCGCGTACGGCAGCAGTCTGCTGCCGGTACAAGTCGCAACGATTTCTAAAGTCCAATTGGACTAGATGAATTTGAACAATATAACTTGGACTTGGATGAATTTGTGCAATACATAAATAGTTGTAGACAAAAGATGGATTGGATCAATTTGGACCGGACGCTAGTTGGACTTCCGTGTTTTGGACTTGGACTGTGATCCAGATCCACATATAGGGTATACCCTCCATTTCCGAAAAAAAGAACAAATGGAATGCCATAACAAAAATATTGCAACAATACATATGCAATGTTTCACTTCTGCTCAAATTGGTGGACACTGCGAGTGACGAGGAACTGCGAGTGGATGTGATCCAAGCATTCCATTCTAGCCCAATCGGTGGACACTCAGGATTTCTTGTGACCTATTAAAAACTTGTGTCGCTGTTCAAATGGCCAGGGATGAAGAAGTCCGTCAGAGAGTTTGTTCGCCATTGCCACACGTATCAACAAATGAAACCCGAGCGCACATTGTCGGCTGGATTACTGCAGCCGCTCCCGGTTCCTTCTGGCCCGTGGTAAGTGGCAACCATGGTCTTCATTGATGGGCTTCCACCTTCCTCAGGCTACAATTGCTTGCTCGCCGTTGTCGATAAGTTCTCGAAGTATGCGCATTTCATGTCTTTCAAGCACCCCTACACGACTACCTCGGTTGCAGAAATCTTTGTTGCCAACATTTACAAACTCCACGGTATGCCTCTCACCTTGGTTTCAGATCGTGACCCTTTCTTCACCAACCAGTTTTGGCAAGCAATTTTTCGTGCCACGAGAACTGAATCGCGCTTGAGCATGTTGTATCACCCAGAATCGGACGGGCATGCAGAGAGAGTCAACCAGTCAATATAATGCTACTTGCCCTGCTTTATCAGTGCACATCCCGAGCAGTGGAGTAAGTGGATTGGTCTCTGTGAATTTTGGTATAATACGAACTTGCATTCTTCGCTGGGTAAGCACCATTTAAGGTAATTTATGGATGCCACCCTCGCTTGGAGTTACAACGTCTAACAATATTGCTGCACCGGATGTTCATGCTGGGTTGCGCAACGGAAACTTAAAAATTTCGCTTAGCATATTACGCAACAGCCCAAGATCTATACTATGAAGATATGCAGCACCCCATAATGCTAGATCTAGAAAACTTACTACAACCGTTGCGGAAGATCTTGTTGTAGTCAAAGTAGACGTTGGTGAAGCCTAATGAAGAATCTCACGTCCATGCCGGGAGGTGAGATTGTTGCCGATCCTTGTCGTCGAGGGGCAACTCACGCAGCCCCGCTCTAGCAGTATCCACACATACACCGCGCCAACCCGTCAGTGTTTCGCCGTCCAGAGCTACTTGCAACTGACGAAGAGAGACTGCCTTGCGGCGTAGTTTAGGTGCTTGATCTAACCAAACTTGATTAGAGCAATATGAGATTAGAGAGATCTAATTCTCAACACATGAGATCTACTAGAGAGAGATTAGAACAATGTCTAATTAGAGCGCCGTCTAATTAGAGCATCTTCTAATTGCACAATATCAAGAGAGAGGAACTTGTGTAAACTTGGATTCCTATATCCAACCCATGGGGTTGGTGCTGTTTATATAGGTGGCCAAAGGAGAGGGGTGCTTGGGCAAGGGGAAAGTCCCCTAGCCCAATTCGGTTTGGGATGGGGAGTTGGAGTCCAACTCCAACTCACCTCTCCCTCACCTTTCCTTGCACTGACCGGCTGGTGATGCCCGGTCCGCCGCCGGCGTGCGCCCGCCCCCCGCCCACGTCCGCGTCTGCTCGGACCGCCTGGCCGCCGCGTCCGCCTGGCCCGCTTGCATCCGCCTGCGTCTGCCACCGCCTAGCGGTGGTGCGGCTGTCATCTAGGCCCTAGGGCCCTTGTGGTAGCCACCTATTATTGACCCGAAAGGTTCGCTAACACATAGACATGTCCGGGAGCTTACCAGACAATAACCAGCATTGGGACCTAGACGTCTGTACTGGCTCCTATGTATTACCGAGTGAACGACATAACCTCTTTATGTTTCTCATTACGCTAATCCCCTTACGTACACGATACCAATGATATCTAAAGTGTGAGACAGTGTGCTCTAGTTTGATAAAAACCCTTTGATCATAACACATATAAAACTCGTACCAATATCATTCTATGTTCTCATTCCGTATTATCAATGTCCTGTGATAAATCACACTGTGTCTGGCCAGACGATTGGGGTGACATGATTATACTTGAGATGACCTAGAGGATGTATCTCTCCATCGCCTGGAGAGTAAGTACCCTTCTTGAACAATCTCTGTTCCATTACTTATTCTAGTTCAAACCCAATAGCCCGTTATGGTCCCCAGTTACGGCCGGATGTTAGGTGACAATCAAAACGTGAGTGTCGAATAAGCGGTCACTAGATGTTCTCAAGATATAGGAACTAACTAATGAAAACTCTGTATGATCAATTGCTATTCTTCATCTTGACGATTTGTCTCATAGCAAGAGATCATAGGATGGGTCGGTTCTGTACTATTATCATTCCGATAATAAACTCCTATAGTTACATGACTTATACAAAGTCCATAATCAGGAAAACATGATCATCAGGTAACAAGATAGGCTTGTCTTAGAGACAAGACTAGGAACGCTTTTACTTGTTCATATCTCTACACGTGCATCGAAGGTTTTCCTATTGAATACTTTGTATTCGCTATTCAAGTACCCAATGCAGTTGTAGCATAAAGATATAAACTATTGATAATAAACTTGGAGATAAAATAATACTAAATATTATTGTCCCTATGGCATATCTCCAACAGTTCAGACTTGCCTCGCTGATTGCGCATTGATCCAAGAATCTGCCAGACAACACTTATTGCGTATGCAACATCGTATGAAAGGCTGACAAGAGGAGATCTGAGCGTGTGTTTGTTGTGGGAGATGAAGCGTTTACGAAGCTCCAACCATACATCCAATCGTCAGTGCATAAGAGAGTAAACACAAATTAGCATTCAAGTTCTTTGGTCCCTTCCGGGTGAGGCTCCATATCGTCTGGACTTGCCATCTAGCAGTACGATACATCTAGTCTTACATGTTTCGCAACTAAAACCTTGCTTGTGCCCTGGACATTAGGTACTCTCTGAATTGCTTCTTGCTGATGCAATTTATCAGATTCCAGTGCAGGTTCTTGATCGACGTGTGCGGCAAGATGGCATGGCCACGATCGTGCAAGTGTTAGTGCAGTGGAGTGGCTCATATGCCGAAGCTGTGACCTGGGTCCTGGGAGGACTTGGACACAGTGCACCGACAGTTTCCTGATGCACCTGCTTGGGGCAAGCAGATTTCCAAGGGAGGGGGATGTCAGTGACCAACCCGTGCCTAGGAGTCTGGGTCAGCCCAAGAGAGCTACGCATGTGATGCATGTAAAATGCATACATGAACTTTGCACTATATCACACATATTCCAATCATATTTGCATCATATAAGGGTTATATTACTGTTATTTAATGATTTTAGGAAATAAATCAATTGTTTCCTATTTTTATGGAATTAACTCTGCGCAGGCAGAAAACCCTATTTCTTTCCTTTTATGTTTCAGGGACCCAAACGACGTCAAAAAATTATGAAAAAATACAGGCATCAGTATTTTGGAAGGAGGAAGACCTCGGAGCGAAGGAATCAAGCAAACGGAGTCCGCAAGGCAGAAAGGGGGAGGCCCACGCGGCCAGGTACTGTGGCCGCATGGGGCCCACCCATTTGGGCCTCGTGGCTCCGCTGCCGTCGATCTTTCGTCCACCACCTTCGTCTTGACCTAAAAACGCCTATAAAAAAGGTCCCATGACGTTTCGCGAAGGGAGCGCCGCAAAAACACAGAAACACCGAAACGGAGATCAGGAGCTGCAGATTGGAGGGGGAAAACTCCGGCGGGGCGCTGCCGGCGTGGTCTCCTTCTTCTCCATCGACTTCTCCACCGTCTCCATGATGAAGAGGGAGTAGTCCACCTCTGGACTATGGGTTTGTGGAAGTAACTTATGTATCTCTCCTCTCTTGAGCTTCACTAATTAGTACCGTATGAGCTGCTGAACATGATTACGGTCATATTTGTAATACCTATGTGGTGGATCTTTCTATGAGTTAATATATGTTTGAGATTGCAATGTTTGTTTCAGTTATGAGTATAGATGCATATTATGTACCCCGTTCTTGTCTACTTGTTATAATCAAGCATGTTTATGAGAGCGTGTGTGGGGTGATGTGTGCATTAGTTGGAGTAACGGGGAGTGGTGAGTGCGGTAAGCTGACAACTTAATATCGCGATCCACTTGGGTTTTTACCTTACTTTGTTACCTCACTAGGGATAAACTAAAATACCATACTGCAAGGGTTGAGGGTGACCAAGCTTCTTCCTGTGACTAGATCCAGCATGTTCTTATTTTCACTTCATGTCATGAAACTTATTGCTATACTCTGAGTCATCTTAATTACTGAGGTGTTATGATTTGGTTCGCATCTTGGTGGAGTATAAGAGAGGCTAATAACCAAAAGGTCTCTATGTTAGGACGTGATGCCCATATATCTAAGTAACTTGTTATCAAACTTTGTGTTGCAATCTCATATGTTAACTCTGTGTGTGTTCCATTGTCTGCCACTTTATAAAGAAAGAGTGCATTTGTGAAACCATGAACCCGGTCCATTTTTAATCATAAGAAACACCTTACCAACACCATATACCACTTTTCCATTTTTAGCCATCATTAAATCCGAAAATACAAAAATACTTTTTATCTTGCATACATCGTTAAAAAACCCAAAAATATCATTTACCATTGCATTCACCACCATAGCATATTTATTCCTTGTTTGCATTGCATAACTATCTTGATATCATTCTTACACCTTGTGCTTGACAACCACAGGTGAGGTTGAGGACCAAAACATTTAACCTTGTTTTGTAGGTAACCAAAAGAAGGATAAGAAGATATATCTTCACTACTGATTCTCCGAGAGTTCAATATTAAACCCTCGAGTCACCCTCGTGGGGAAAACACCATTACCACTTACTACATACTCTGCACTTGGAGGCTCAACCTAACCCCGTATACATTTTCACTGCAGGTATCTACTACGGGTATCAAGACTGTTGTTGACGCCGTTGGCAGGGAGATAGAAGCAACAACACAATATATCCCCTAGTCAACTCAGCGATCAGCATCATGCACCATGTTGGCTTGCAGGCCAGGAATGGGCCAAGTGAGCCTTGCAAACTGAGACGCGTGAGAGGGGAATTACTTAAGAAGGAGCCAGGAGTAGGAATAGCCTTGTTGTAGAAGTAAGTATTTTTTTTGCCAAATATGCCCTCTGAGCGAAACTAATCTCAGTTGTGTACTCTCTCCAAAACTATTTCTAAATTTGGCCCCTAAGGTCGGCTCCAGAGAGGATGGCGCCGACCTTGCACATGTCGGCTCCATCCTCTTTGATGCCGACCCCCTGTTTTAAAAATTCTAAATTCTTAGGAAAATTATGATACTTTCTGGATGGCGCCGAACTGAACAAGTTCGTCTCCATCCTGTTTGGCGCCAACCTCAAGAGGTCAGTGTCGTGGTTAGGTAGCGTTGGGTTGGATCTCGGCTGAGAATGGCTTGAACTTGCCTATAATTCCGCCAACTATCCTGAATTATCGTGAGTATATCGAGTGGTAACTTACAAGGAGTCCTTTCTGACTAAGGACCTAGGCACATATACATGTATTAAAATATGAGCGTGTGAGCAGTTTCAATGACGGACCTCGTGATGCCCTATTTTTTTTCAAAAGGGGGTAATCCGTGACAAAATTCGATAATACGTGACAAAATGAGCGCGTTAAAAAAGTATGTTCGGTTGTAGTGCAACCTCACCCGGAAACAGCTGATCTTAGCTTTCTTAGCGCACAGTGCCGAACCAAATAAAAGGGGTATCGGGTATCCCGGTGTCTGTGCATCACGACACGCCATAATTGTGTGTGACATATCACACATGTTTAAAAATCGGCAATCATATGCGATTGTTTGGCATCTGAACGCAGGTTGAACCTTTACCCATGGCTATAATTTTTAGCAGAAACGGTGGGGAATAACACACAGAACGCTCTATCATCCATGTGCGATTGAGGATTAAATTGCACAATCTATACCAATGATAGCATGCATTCTTTGCGAAGGAAACTGTACTAGAAAATGGTTCGCCAAAATCATGGATTCATGGTAGCTAGCCATATAAAACCTACTGTACATGCGTTCAACGTTCCGTTTCAAAAAACAAACAACAATGAGTAATGTGCTGCGTACTGATTGTACTGCATCAGTGCATCGTCGCCTCATTAGGGGCAGAAGCAAAGTGAATAAAATGAACAGTGTTGTTGCCATCGTGTCTTAATAATTTGCATGTCTGGGAGGACAATGTGCCGCAGTTATGTTGTGATTGTCACACACACGGCCTGCCACGTTTATGCATCACACTATTCGTCCACTTTCTTCCTCCCCCACGTACCTATCCCCACATACTAATCACAGTACGTAGTACCCTGGGCACAAACAGTATCGCTGTGCATATGAACGCGCATGGCCTTCTGAACTGGTTCCATGCATGCAACTTGTGTTTTACTCCCTCCGTTTTTTAATATAAGATGTTTTAGGTGTTACACATGTTGTCTAGATACATATTAAAGTGAGTGAACATGTACACTAATACATGTCTACATACATTTATGTGCGTGTGCATGTGAACAAATGCTAAAACATCTTATATTAAAAAAACAGAGGGAGTAGTATAATACGACGTTGATGCTGTAATCGGTAAAACCTAGCTAGAGTGCGTGCAATTTGACTCCTAGGCTCCATAGATCCTAGCACTTTGAGAAAAATAAATTAATACTTATACATTTCAAAAGATTATGATTTTGGGTATATGGATACATATTTGTATGATTTACAGATCTGCTAAAATATTGAGATTTTTTTTGTTACACAAAAATACCAATTTTGTGGCTCTAAAATAAGAAACAAAGCTTGTTATTTATCCCACATCTATCTTTTTGTGTAAATCATAGATAGACATGTATATGTACTCACATGAATTTATTTAGATTTTTTTGGGAGATTTGAAAATGTGGTTTTCATTTATTTTAAAGGGCTCTAGTGAGTTCGAGAGCTATTTGGACTTTTCGGTAAAACTATTACTTTTGCTCTTTCTGACTGCTTAGATTGTGTGACATCAGTTGTAACCCATACAATACAAAGAAAAAAAAACGAGTTAAGGTGGATTTATCAGGGATGCAAACTGATTCAAACCTTACTCCAAACTTTTATTTTAAGCATAGATGTTTGCACGCGGAACATTTTTTTTTAGATAACACCACTAGTACATATCGGGCAATTTAAGACCCCACGATCGCATACGAAGCGGCCACCTGTGTGCGTTATGACCTATCGCTTACCCTTCGCGTTTAAAACCGTGTGCGATGGTTGGAGCGGTGTTTCAAGGCCGAGCAATCGCACACGCTTTTCTTTCCTAAAGCGTGTGCAAACTTTCGCACACGCTTACTAAAAGTCAGGCGTCTGTATAGGTTGTAGGTTTCGCACATGTTTCGCTCTCCGGTAAGGATGTACATATATTCGCGAGCCTTGTGTTAGGCAAATCGTTTGTGTTGTATTGCAGCTTCTCATAGCTTTTATGTTTAGAAACGTATGATAAAACATTATTTAGCCAAAAGTCAATATATTTGAGAGTCCAGTAATTGTTTCCCTCAACTTGTGGCAGCAGCGGCGGTGGCGCTTTGAGGTTTGGCGGCGCAGCGAGGTGCGGCGGCGGCGGCTCTTTGAGGTGCGGGTGAAGGTGCGGCTGCGGCGGCGGTGGCGCTTTGAGGTGCGGCGGCGGCTCTTTGAGGTACGGTGCGGGTGAGGGTGCGGCTGCGGCGGCGGTGGCGCTTTGAGTTTCGTCGGCCAGAGAGGGTTGTGCCTGGGTGCGCCTTCCGGCGGAGTCGTTGTTCCTGTGGGATCTAGCAGAGGATGAAGCAGAGGTATGGATATCTAAGTGAAGTTGTATTTTATCGTAATTAGAATAGAGAATGGACGGTGTTCATTGTTGTTTTGTGTTTGTAGATGAAAAGATGTTATTCATTGTTCATTTGTCTGTGTGTAGATGAATAAAGAATGGATAACCGAGAAACGTACAATGGCAGCATACCGCAGTGGCATTAAAGTTTTCAAGAGAGCAGCGCTCATACATATGTGCAAGAAAAATGAGAGACGCATCAGATGTCCCTGTCGTGATTGTAAGAATTGTGTCGATTGGGACAATATTGCTGAGATAGAATCTCACTTGCTTGTAAGGGGCTTCATGGATGGATACACATGTTCGACGAAGCATGGCGAAGTACCTATCGTGACAAGAACGAACAAAGACTGTGAGATGGCAGAGCCTGGTATTAATGATGTGATGCTAGATGATGAGATGTCACAAACTGATCAGGCATCACATACTGATCAGATGGAGCTTGACCATGAGAATGAGATTATAGGTCCTGAAAATGAAGACTGTGATGCTGATGGCGAAGATGTTGGTGATACCGAAGATGGTGATATGCCAAGACTGAGTGAGATGTTGCATAATTTTGAGGGCTCTAATATTTCAGAAGATCTGAAGGAGTTTAGTGGCTTACTACAAGACTCTGAGATACAATTGTATCCAAATTGTAAAGCAAAGCACTCAAAATTGTCGGCAACACTAGATCTCTTGAGATTCAAGGCTGAAAGCGGATTGTCGGGCAAAAGCTTCACGAAGATGTTAACTATGTTCAAAGACATGCTTCCAGATGGTAATGTTCTCCCAGAAAGCACGATTGTTGCGAAAAAAGCAATTTGCCCATTAGGACTGGATGTACAAAAGATTGATGCTTGTATCAACATTGTATGTTGTACCACGGAGATGAGTACAAAGATCTGCGTGCATGTTTGATATGCAATCATCCACGATACAAGCGTAAGAAAGCAAAAGACAAAAATAAGTCCGACGAGGAGATCAAAACAGGAATCCCATTCAATGTTGTATGGTACTTGCCTATAATTCCTCGTTTGAAGCGTCTCTTTGGAAACCCTAAAGAGGCTAAGCTGATGCGTTGGCATGAGGATGAACGTAATAAGGATAAAATGTTGAGGCACCCAGCTGATGCGGTCCAGTGGAGAAAAATGGACGAGAAGTACAAGGATTTCGGCGGCGAACCTAGAAATGTAAGATTTGGCATGAGTACGGATGGAATGAATCCATTTGGCAATATGAGCAGTAAACACAACACTTGGCCGGTGCTTCTGTTCATGTATAACCTTCCTCCTTGGCTATGTATGAAGAAAAAATACATCATGATGTCAATGCTTATCCAAGGACCAAGCAACCTGGGAATGATATTGACATTTACTTGAAACTACTTGTGGATGAACTACAGACATTGTGGAATAAAGGAGTACTAGTATATGACACTTATAGAAAAGAAGAGTTCAATCTTCGTGCAATGTTGTTTTGCACCGTTCATGACTATCCGGCATTTGGTAACACATCGGGGCAGATCACAAAGGGAGAGAAAGCATGTGTGACGTGTATGGGTAAAACAGCTAGTCAATGGCTTGCGAACTCGCGCAAAACGGTCTACATGCGTCATCGCAGGTTCTTGCCAAAAAAGCACCCATACCGGTTGATGAAGACACAATTCAATGGGAAGGAGGAGCACGGAATGAAACCAAAGGTTTTGACCGGTTGCAGTTGTATAAGATGGTGAAGAAAGTCAAAGTTGTGCTTGGCAAGGGTCCAAAACCGAAGGTTCCTAAACCAAAGAAACGACGTCGAGAGGTGAACAAAAAATCAGCAGAGGTTGCCAAGAAGGTGAAAACACAGAAAAAGAAGAAACCAGTCAGAATTTGGAAGAAGAAATCGGTGTTCTGGGAGTTAGAGTACTGAAGTATCTGGATGTACGTCACTGCATCGATGTGATGCACGTTGAGAAGAACGTTTGTGATAGCATCCTTGGTATGTTATTGAGCATTAAAGGCAAAACAAATGATGGCGTCAATGCACGACTGGATATGGAGAAACTCAGGCCGAAATTAGCTGCAAAACAGAGGAAAGACGGCAAGTGGGAATACCTTTCCGCTTGTTACAATTTATCGAAAGAAGAAATCCTCGAGGTATTGGAGTTCTTGTTCACTATTAAAACCCCAAGTTGCTACTCTTCAAACATCAAGAGTCTTGTTGATATGCCTGCAAAGAAAATATCTGGTATGAAGTCGCACGATTGCCATGTAATGTTGACACAAATTCTCCCTGTGGCCATCAGAAATGTTTTGCCCAAGCCAGTTAGAGAGACGCTGATGAGGCTGTGTTGTTTCTTCAACACAATTTCCCAGAAAGTCATAGATCCTGACATACTAGATGAACTGCAAGAAGAGGTGGTGAAGACCCTATGCCAGCTTGAGATGTTTTTCCCATCAGCTTTCTTTGATGTCATGGTCCATCTCATTGTACACATTGTGCGTGAGATAAAGGTACTTGGCCCTGTCTTTCTGCACAACATGTATCCGTTCGAGCGGTACATGGGAATACTCAAGCACTATTGTCGAAACCGGTATCGACCCGAGGCAAGCATCGTCGAAGGTTATACATCTGAGGAGGTGGTTGGGTTTTGCACAGACTACTTGGCCGACCGACGGACTATTGGTGTGCCTCGTTCTCGCCATGAGGGAAGGCTAGCTGGAGTTGGGATACTTGGATTAGAGGTCACCTCTCCCCTGTAGAACATTTTGACACAGCGCATATGAAAGCGTTGTATCAAACATCAGAAGTTTACCCATTTGTGAAGGAGCACATGAAATTTCTGGAGAAAACATATCCAAAGGCGACAGAAGAGGTTATTCGGGGCAAGCACACTAGAAGTTTCATTCGATGGCTGCATAACCGTTTGGCCAATGGGTCAACAAAAAAAATTTAACGTGGCTGGCCAGAGGTCCATCACATACAGTTCATAAATTTCAAGCGTTCGACATAAATGGCTGCACGTTGTACATAGAACAGCGGGATGCGAAGACGAACTACCAGAATAGTGTTGTTCGAGTTGAAGCCTACACTGTTGGTAAGAAGGATAAGGAAGTCTATTATGGAATCATAGAAGAGATCTGGGAGCTTGACTACGTGATATTCAAGATTCCACTTTTGAAGTGTAGGTGGGTTGATCTCAAACATGTCAAAGTAGACGAGTACGGGTGAACTTATGTCAACCTGAACAAAATGAGTTACATGAATGATCCATTCATCTGTGCCAACCATGCCACCCAAATTTTATATGTGAAAGATCTCGCACATCCAAACTGCCATGTATAATGCATGGAAAACAGAGGATAGTAGGAGTTGAGAATGTTGTTGATGAAGACGAGTACAACCAGTTTGATGAATTGCCACCCATTGGAGTACGTGTCTCAGCCAATGATATGATTCCCGATGACACTTGCTATCTGCAAGAAGATCACTGCGAGCTAGAAGTACACGAGAAATGAGTTTTTATGTAATGGATGTTTGTAAAAGATTTATGTAATGGGACCCGAATGTTCAATTAGTATTTGTAGCATGCATGGATATCTAATATTTGCAAGTCTTATTTGTTTCTTAATTTACACGACGGATTTTGAATACCAGTTAGAAAGCGTGCAAGTAAGTTATCACAAACGGGTATTTTGGTCATAACCGTCGGCGACGGTGTCATGTTCGCAGACGGTTAGTGTCCTAAAAGCGTGTGCGATATCCCAAGTAGCTCTAAACCACGTGGCGAGTGCGACATCCAGAACCCCCCAAATGTTTTCATCTCTGTCGCGTGCGCTGAGCTAGTCCTAACCGCTCATTTCCCCACTGTCGCTGCCCGCATCCAGCTGCTCCCCGCCGTTGTTGCCCGCATCCAGCTGCTCCCGCCGTCGCCGCCCGCAACCGGCCGGTGAAGCCCGCGACTCTATCCTCCCCAGTTTCGTAGTACTACCCGCCCCCGCCGCCCGCATCCAGCTGCTCCCCGCTGTCGCCGCCGCATCGCCTGCACGGCCGGTGAATCCGGCGACGAACTTCCAAGGCGACCAACCTCTCCCCTGCACGGCCTCCTCTCAAGGTTAATGTGTCGACCCTTTTTTATCTTACTTTATGCCATTACCCGTACAAAAAATTGAACTGTTTAAAGTTGCTAATTGGTAACCCTAGCTGTATGAAGCATTGTTGCTCGCATAGAAAAAAGTAGAGACCCTAGTCGTTTAAATTTGCTAAATTGGTAACCCCTCTAAATAGAATAGTTGAATTAATCACCAAGTGATATATGTGTACTCTTTTGTAGATGTCGTTTACCCAAAGTAGCGACGATGAGGTTCCAGAGGCTTCCTCTGAACATGAATCATCCCCCTATGAACATGAGGTAAGTAGTAGCGATTCAGAACAGGATGAAGGTGACACAGCGGCAACTGATGGGAAGAAGGAACGGGCCTCCGGTCCTAGAAAACCAACAACAAGGCGGTCGGTAGATGGACGGTAGAAGAAACTGACTCTAAGTCGGGAGCTCCGACGGAACCGGAGACTGCATGCATAAAGTTCCACACTTTTTGTGGGTATGTTGCAAGGGACAGGGTGAGCATTAACTTCAGAAGTTGGAAACAATTCAAAGGCCGTCCACGAACTACATTGGTTAAGGAGATCACGAAGCACTTCACCGTTCCGGAAGATTGGAAAACCGAGGTGAGGAGAAGTGCATTATGTAAGGCAAGGGATGCTTGGAAGAACTGGAAGTATGTGTTGCACACGAAATATATGAAGAAAGGAAGAGAGCCCTTCGATGCATACCCATCCATTAATAAAGATGATTGGGAACAGTTCAAACTGGTGAGAAACTCCAGGAGTTTAAAGTTTTAAGTGCAAAACAAAAAGAACTGGTTAAGAAGAATAACCACCCCACACTATGGGCGTGGCAGGATACTACTCAATGGCACCACTTTGGAAAGCACAGGATGAATCGTGTCTTGAATCGGGGAGCGAGGTGCCATTTGCGGATGTCGCATGCCCACAAGGTAGATCTTTCTTGAGAGCGAGGTGTAAGTTAGTAGATGGTCAACTTGTCTTCAAGAATCCTGAGGTCAAGGAGATCCACAAGAAACTAGTTAGTATTCATAAAAATATCCTGCAATATATCCAGCTTGCTAAATTTGTTTAAAGACCAGAATTGTAATTAGTTCACGTGTGTTTACATATATACCATTTCATTATTTTCCAGGTTGATTGGTCGGAGAAAGCAGCCCGTGGTGAATTCACGCAAAGGGATCCGACGACATTCTAAGAAGGGCCCTGGAAAGAAAGGAGCCCACTGGTCGTGCTAGGGGTATAGGGAACAACATCTCGCATAAGTGAGCGTTCCCTCTCACCCCGGAGGAGGAGTTCGAGGCCAAAAAGGCGAGAGTGGAACGGAAAGATCTACGACTTGAGACATTTTGGCGCAAAAAGCTCATGCCTGAATTCAAGGACATGTTATCTAAAGCATTGGCCGAGGAGAGAGCCAAAAATGACAAGAGGTACAGACCAGAGCTGATGGGTGCTACAAGCCCAGGTGGACACAAGAGTAGTTGTGCATCAGCTAACCCGGGAGAGGCTGCAAATTCACAAGAAGCCGTAATGCGAACATTGGATAGCCTAACCAGGCCGGCAAAGTGCAACCTTTTGATCCATCGTGTCGTGGCAGGTACTGCTTTGGTTACTCCGCGGAGCGAGGGAGAAATGTTGCACAATGTGCCAATACAAAGAGGTTTTCTGAAGTGCAGCTTGGACATGGTTGTTCCTGGCTTTTAGAGTCATCCGCTTTTCCATGCACGTGAGGATGCTGAACTCACAGAGGTCATATCACCGCCACATAATGTTTCACGGCCAGTTGTACCAGAGTATGTTCCGTCCTTCTCACCACAGGCACTGTTGGAGAAGTTTGAACAGCCTGAGAATAGTGCGAAGATGCAGAGCACTGATAAACTATCCACTGAGGTGGAATCGAGTGGTACACACACGACTGCCAGCCCTCCCCCTACCGAGCCCATTGCAAAGCCTACCTCCAACCATTCCACTGCGAAGCCTACCTCCAGCCATTCCACTGCCAAGCGCACCTCTATCCACCGCACTGCCAAGCCTACCTCTAGCCATCCCACTGCAAAGCGTAGCTCTGCCAAGCCTACCTCGAGCCATCCAACTGCAAAGCACACCTTCAGTAGTACGAGTTCTTAGTGCTCCAAGTCCGGTCTTCAGCTCACTCCTCTTAGCAGAACTTTGCCACCGCCCTACCCGACGAATGGTGATGATCGATACCTGCACTTCAAAGGATGCTAGCCAACAGCCAAAGGTACCTTCCTCCTCTGCGGCAGACTTATCCAATCACGTTCCAACCACTTCAAATGCCATCAAGCAGCCAGAGGTAGCTCCCTCCTCTTCCGCAGACTTGTGCAATCACGTTCCAACCACTGCAAATGGCATCAAGCAGCCCGAGGTAGCTCCCTCCTCTTCCGCAGACTTGTGCAATCTTGCTGCAGCGCCGTCTCCTGCCAAGGATGTGACAGAACAGAGCGCCCCTAAGGAAATATTGGGCTCTCCCGATGTTATACAGCAGCCGAAGGCAACCGCCACCCTTGCGGCAAATTTAAGCAATAGCGAGGTTGTGCAGCCGCCTGAGGAAACCGTAACAGAGACCCAGCGTGTATTTGGTTTGCAGGAAAGGAACGTGCCCCTGAACTCGGAAGATTTTGACCCGGACTGGTTGCAAAATCTTGGTGACGCTCGTTTTGATAAGATGTTTGGCCCGTCGCTCTTATTCAGGAAGTTCAAGGTCGGCCGGCCATTACTTGTAAAGGATGATCTTGCGCAAGAAGGAACTTTTTGCAAAAAGGTGAATGCTTTCTTCGTGCGTTATATGAAGAAGACAATATCCAATCTTTATCCAGTGGCCGTCAAGGATGATGACTTCTTTAATGGCGATAAAATTATGCAATTGGACATAGAGGACGTTTTCCTCCTTTTCAACCTCAATGTTATAGATGGCTCTATAATGAGATGCTACGTAGCGTAAGTACTTCAAACTCAATCGAACTTTTCTCTACCTGGCTGTAAATGATATATGACTACTATATTTGTTTTCTGCAGGAGCATGCTCATAAAAAGCAGAATTGAAGGGTTCAATGTGGGTTTATTCGACCCTTTATGGTCGCGGCAACTATGGTAAAAACAAAACCTGAATTCGCGCATGACTACATTATGAAAGCGCTGCTAGCTCAAGAGGACAAGCATTTCTTTCTACTTCCGTATCACGACAAGTAAGTTAACTTCAGCCACGCATATACGCTATTTTCCTTTAGTCCACATTGTTTCATAAGTTTTTTAATTCATGCAGCGGTCATTGGATTCTGGTTGTCCTCTTCCACAAGATGAGCAAAGCTCTCTATCTGGACTCTTTAGACCAAAGTGCCCCGCGATTTAACACCTATCCAAAATGTGTTGTCAAAGTAATGTCAAATCGTTTGTTAAATTTGTGATCATTCTCTGTTTGGTGACTTGTTACAAAAATTAATCACATTTTTTTGTGTAGGGCATATGCGGAGTACGGCACATGCGGTATCAAATACAGAGTGGGGAAACCTTTGGAACACGAATTTGTAGTTAACGTACGGCACCCAATCCCAATTTTTATGTGCTATATATTTCCAAGTGATTATTTAGTACCCTTTACATCTTGTAGTTGACAGATAAATTGATTTCCTTTAGTTCATACTAAAAAGAGTGGCTCATCTTTTGATTCATTCATGTTATCAGCTATACTTACGACTATTATTAAAAATTGCAAAACAACTGATTATTTGTACCCTTATTTCAGTGCCCTCAACAGGTAGATGGAACATCCTATGACTATTATGTTGCTAACCACATGGCTAAATTTATGATGCTCTGCGGCAAGGTCAAGCACAATGTGGATAAGGATCTTAAGAAGGTAAAAATATTTCAGTGTACATAATTATACTATTTGTACATATTACGCAACATCTGACATATTACATAAATGCACAGGTTATTCGATCGATGTCCTCTCGCCAAATGCCAGCAGAGCTCACGAGTAAGATAAGGAAACACATGGCTGAGTTCTTCTTCAAATATGTCATTCCTGCAAACGGCTTATACCACGTGGACGATGCAACAACGACGTCGTCTAGAAGGTTTCTTGCATAAACACTAGGTTCTGATGTTTGCTAAAACTGTGTTCTGATGTTGGCTAAATCTTCTGATGATGGCTACATAGTGCATGTTTTTTACTATAAGAATCGCTTGATCCTGATTATATATTTTCTGCTTGTTATTATGATGTTGCAGGGATTTAAATCTGCTGAAATACGGGATAATTGTTTTAATTACAATCCCACACGATTATTTCGGCAAATACGTATGCGATTATACCGATCAACGCAAACGAGTTTCGTAACCACATCGTATGCGAATATCATACGTAGCAAAGACGGTTCGAAAAAAGGTGCCGTGTGCGATGTCTACCGTGCAACGCACACGTGTTACATAAACCAACCGTATGGGACTGGCATGCACAACAAAGATGATTCAGAAAACGGAAACGTCTGCGATAACAAAGACGATTCAGACGATATCTACCTCTTCGCAAACGTGTAAGCGAGACATCCCGTGGGCGATGACCGAGAATATCGCACACGCTTTTTTTGCGCTACGCGTGTGCGAAGTTCTAACTCTTCGCACAGCTTTTCTCTACCGTGTGCGATAGACCCCCCATCGGCCACCCATGGATAGCGACGGGCGCTATAACCGTTTGCGATGGCCAAAGTCGATCGTGTGCGTTTGCCCGATCTGTACTAGTGCACCTATATGAGTCCGAATGTTAAAAGTCGTAGTCCATGAGAGTTGGGAGCTCTCTAATAAACTCATAAAAGGCCTTCGAGTATGACGTATAAACTCCACCGGTGGGGAAGTCCCACGATAGTGTAGTATCAGTCAGACTCTGTGTGAAGCTAGATTCACATAAAACCTACAGTTCAGTGCATAGTCCACTGTTCAAGTTGCAAACTAGGTAACATGGAGTTCTAGGTGAAAATTCAACTTTAACGGTCTCCACTTTTGCCACACATGAATGGACCCAAGCACGGAAGCTGAAAAGCTTTGCACTTAACTGCTGCACTAGTGGAAAGTAAATACGAATGGCTACATGTTCAGTTCGCCTCCCACATGACCATTCCGTTTCAATGCCTACAAAAGAGATGTCACTCCTCTCAGGGAGACACACCACAACACAATATATTCTATGTGTCTGCCTCCTAATTTTCGAGCACTGCACCACCGATCAAGTCTTTATCATGCCATCTTGCGGCGTGCACCACGGGAAGGTACAGTAGGCCTTCAGAATCCCGCCTCTTGCGATACTCTACGTGAGAGGGGATAAGGTTTTTTCGGAGCGTCATCATGTGACTACTGGCTTCTTCTCCAACGCGGACACCGATGACTACTTTCCCAACAGCGACGTTTTCTCTAACGTTGCATGATTCCAACAATTATTTTGCCAATCTATGTAGCATCGTTATTTGCACTCTCTGTTGGATAAGACTAATTTTATTATTTATTTTATTAGGCATGTTTTATCTACTGATTTTATATATTAAATTATGTGCAATTGCTCATATTTCCAACAACAAACACACCCTCACACGCTAAAGCCCGTCAGTAAACGAGTTTAACTAGTGAGTGACAAACAATTATGTAGCAGTTGTATGTTCTTGTCCCCGCGGGAAGAGAGAGACGTAATGAATCTAGAGCGGATTGCCTAGAATGTTTTACTTTGTGCAAACCTTGTTTCGAATATATTCACACTAAAGGGAAGTCGCCAGATTTTTCTATGGAGGATGTGCTTGGAACTTTGGATATCTCAAAACGATTGAAAGAAAAAAAGGAATACTACCTTCGTTTTGTAAAAATAAGGCGTATATTTTTAGTTAAAAGTGATTAGAGTCCAACGTTGACTAATCTTATAGACAAAAATATAAATATTTATAAAATTGATAGACGTACTATGAAAATATATATTATGGTGAGTCTACTGATGTTGATTTGATATTCAAATTTTCATATTTTTCAATAAAATGGTCAAAGTTATGCATGCTAGTTAACTATGTTTTTGATGGAACGCTAGTTAACTATTGACTAGTAATATATGGCTTAATTTAAGGAACGGAGGGAGTATTGTTTTCAATAGACTAAATGCACTACTGTTGCAGGTAGCCAGGTACAAAACAAAGCTATTTTTAGTTTCGACTAATATTAACTCTGTAGGATTAATCTGTATTTTTCTCAGATGTGAGGTAGGCGGGCTCCCAAATGGCATCAGTTTTTCTCACTCTGGTACCGGAATATCCTTTTCTCCTTCGTAGGAAATCTCTCTTGACTGATACTCTTTTCACTGTCTCTCATCAGTCACCAGCCATCCGCCCTCATGAGAGATAGAGAAAGAGGCGATAGAGAAAACAGAAGAAGGTAAGTGGCTCTGGTGGTAGAAACTTGTACACACCTAGTAGGCAGAAAAAGAAGAGGCACCACATACCACAAAACACAAGCAGACCAAACAAACAAGACACCTTCCAAGAACACCAAGAACCTTCCTTCCTCATAGTATCACTGCACAGGAGCGCCAATTGTTGCTGCCGGGTTCGTTCGGTTGATGGAGGCGGCGCCGTCCCCGGACCTGTCGCTGCACATCAGCCAGCCGAGCAGTGGGACGCCGACGCCCGCAGCGGGAGGGGACCCGTGGCGGCGGCTGAACGGCTCCACGGCGTCAACCGAGTTGTCGCTGTCGTCGCCGCCGACGCAGGAAGAGGTCGACGAACAGCCGTGGAGGCTTAGGGAGATCGTGGGTTCATCCACCACGGCGGTGGGGTCGATGTCCGTGCCTGTGACACTGCCGGCGCTTCCGTTGGATGCCGCGGCGCCGGCGGAATCAGCGCGGCCGATCCCGGGGATACCCGTCTACAGCAGGCCGAGCCCCGGCCATCCGTTCCACAGCGGCGGCAACAGCCACGACCCAAAAGCGGGGCTCTACAGCTCCTACCAATCTACGGCGTGGCCCGCGACCCTCTGCTCCACATCGCTCGCGGCGGAGCTTCCTCCGTCGGTGGACCCCGCGACGGCGTTGGTGTCGCAGTCCGCGTACCACCGGATGCTGTTCAGCACCGGCCGGCTCCATGGCGTGCTCACCGACACGCTCCGCGGCTACGGCGCCCTCGGCCTCGGAGGGCAGCCCTTCGGCCTGACCTCCTCCCGCTACATGCCCAGGCTCCCGGGCTCCCGGCGCAGCGTACGATCGCCCCGGATGCGGTGGACGAGCAGCCTCCACGCCCGCTTCGTCCACGCCGTCGAGCTCCTTAGTGGCCACGAGCGTGAGTCCTCGTCGCCTCATTGCGACCGCTTTCTCAATTCCGCTCGAGACCTCGGATCATTTTTCTAGGAAAACTCGTCGGATCATTTCATGCCCGCTAATTAGTTTCTCCATCGATGGGGCGCAGGTGCGACGCCCAAGTCGGTGCTTGAGCTTATGGACGGGAAGGATCTGACCCTAGCTCATGTGAAGAGCCATTTGCAGGTAAGGGCTGCCCTTGTACCGTCCAGTTAAGCTTGAGCTTGTGTAAATTCTCGATGTTCTTGTTCTTGCTGGGTGCCTGTACAAGGAGGATCAATCTGGGCACAGATTCCGACGGGAACTGAATGAGAGAGAAAGATGCTGGGTGCTTCACCTAGGCAAGAAACTGCCATGCATCATATCCCTAGAGAGAGAAAGGGCTTGATGAGAGAGGTGAAACGTGTGAGTGGGCGTGCTAGAAAAAGTTGCCATCATTACACAATAATGCAATGTGTGTGCTCTGCCCCAGGCACTCTACAGGGAAATAGAAAGAGAGTGAGAAGGGCTAGGTCCTAGGTGCCTAGGACCAGGGACATGGCACCAATGCACCATAGTACTGTATTTTTGTTTGTCCATTTCTTGGTGTTTGCTTTGCCACGGATCCAGTTTTGCTGTCTTTTGCCTCCTTTATCTCAATATCCCAAAAAGATATATATGCAGCTTTGCTTTCTTGGTTATTCTTTTCTTGCTGCTCTTTGTCTAGATGTACAGGACCATCAAAGAGCACTGACAAGCCTGCATCCTCCTCGGGTAATTAAATTTAGAGTGAATTTCATTTTTTTACCCCCTAGTTTCACGTTTGTGACAATATTTACCCTGTTTAGCAAATTTTCAACATTTTTACCCAATTTAACGAAACTTGTGCCACAAATTACCCCATTTTAGTTTTCCCGTTTCTGCGCTGACCGCTGATTATGCATGCCACCTAGGCGGTTTAGTTAATACTCCAGTTTTTTCTCCGTGTTTTAAAATTAGGATATTTAATTAATGAGGTGAAAGTAAGATAAGTAGGAGAGAGAAGAGGTCAGCCAGTAAGTTCATACACATTCGATAACCCCGAAAATTCGGTTGCTATCGACTGCTTTTCCCCATGGTACCAAGGTGTATGCTGTCATCTTCTTTCTTTGTTAACTAAACCACCTACGTGGCATACACAATCAACATAGAAAACCAGGGGTTAACTAAACCGCCTACATGACATACACAGTCAGCATAGAAACCGGAAAATACTTAAACAGGGTAATTTGTGGCACAAGTTTCGTTAAATTGGGTAAACATGTGAAAAATCTGCTAAATGGGGTAAATACTGTCACAAACGTGAAACTAGGGGGTAAAAAATAGAATTCACTATTCATGTTCCCACTGGCACCTATTTAGCAATGTTGTTATCCTGGAGTAATACAACTGGCTAATGGACGGCATCGGCTCCAGCGACGACGATCTCCTGGACAGCACCTTCAGGCAGGCCACCTCCGGAGGTGAAATGAACCCGCGCCTTTTCAGCGAACACCAGTCTTCTTCCAAAGGCCCGGCGAGCCCTGCAGCTGCGACTGTCACCGGCGACGTCGACTCCTCCGCATCAGCCGCCAACTCCGACACCCGGGCGCCCGGAGATTCGAGGTATATACATACACATATATATTTGTGTAGTGTATTAGCAGTAGTGCGGTACACACAAACAAAATATCCGTTTTGTCTGGCTTGTCATACGCATGCGTTTCTGTTCGCTCTGTGTTGTTGTATTCTCGATCTGGACGGTAGCTTTGTCATGGGATAACGTGACACACAGTAGTTAGCAGATTTATAGCTTAGGAGCAACGATAATCGAACATAAAGTTGCGAAAAGAAGTGCTAATAGTGTGATAATGGCCAAGGCTTCAGAAGATGTTTGGCCGTACACTAGTACCAAGCGAGAGAGAGAGACAGTAGTTACATGGGCCGTGCGACTTTGTCCTCTTTATCCTTTTTTCTCTCTCTGTGCCAGTAGACTGCTTTTTACTCCCTCCGTTCGGAAAAGGATGTCACAAAAATGGTCTATCTAAACGGAGGGAGTACCTTTTATTTTTATGACATTCTTTTCCAAACGGAGGGAGTACCTTTTATTATCAATGCATGCATGTCTGTGTCTCCAGTCCGGGTGGTGTTGAGCTTTGACCTCCGATCTCACATCCATCCTAGATATGTGTCCCCTGCAATTCATACTAGTATAGTGCTCTTTATTTAGGCCAGCGTCACTGTTTGTGCTAGTTTCTTTGTGCTAGTTTCTTTATTTATTCAACATAGAAGTTCTACCTCAAGATCTCTGGATATAGCAACTAAACTAGTAGTATAAAATTGGTTGCTCATGAATGGAGATGCTTATGCATGTAAAACTATTGACTTCGTTCAGAATCATATGACATTTTGGAACGAGTGGTGAACCCCGCTTGCTCTGACTTGTAAATTGTTATATGTACAAAATTACTTAAAGCAAAATAGCTGAATTCGGTTAGTTGTAAAAAAGAAGTACTTCCAAGATATATAATATTTATTTATTTTATAAAGGGAATATATTAATATCACGGAGATACCAATTACACCCAGCCTCTGCACCAACAAGATGTTCAAAGACATCACAGATGCACAAAGCTGGAAACAAATAAAAAGAGAGAAAAAGAAAACAAAGACCCTGTCGCGCTGATGAACCACTCGAAACAATAGCACTCTAACCACCACGGAAAACAACACCAGGACTACAAACGAGATTCTACAAAAGCAACACCTCCGAGAAGGGAACAAAGCACAAGCGTTATCGTCGCCCGATCGTAGATCATAAGTTTTCACCCAAGAGAAAGTACGAGTTTCCAAAAACAATGCCTTCAGCAAGGTCATTGACAGATACAACCAATGAAGGCCAGACCTTGACCCTGAAAATCATGGCTCGGTACTCGAAGAGCACCACCAAGAATGTAATCCACCTGTGATGCCACCACCCGCTTGCCAAGGCTGCTGCTACAAGTCTCCAAACACCCGACACAGAGGGAAAACCTGTGCCGCAAAGTCCTCATTGCAGCCAATACCTTCTCCGCCATTATCAACCTCCGATCGCAGCCACCATAACTTTCTCCACCTCTGTCAGTTTCATGAAAATCTGAAATAAGAATATCCCATGGCACTAACATAAGGCGAAGCTTCACACCTCGCCCAAAAGAAGCCACACTGGCATAAGAGAAGGGTGTGGACAATCGCATCAATTTCGATTTAGATATCCAGTAGCACTTTTCGCCAAACTGCGGAAATCTCCGAGAGAAAGACCGAAACTCGTCGGCGGCCAGATCAAGGAAGCCTTCATGAACCAGATCAGTTGTTTGGCGCTCGAAGAACAGCAGGGCCTAACCACCATTATTCAGAACGCAGACCATGTACCGCCATTATACAAAATAACCTAAATAGGTGATTTCGATTTTTTTACTTTTGGCTTATACAGGGCCAGATGTTGTGGGAGCCTCGAGTAGTACGGAGTAGTTAGAGTACCTGACACACGGGGCAATGCTATTTAATTTGCACTGTGCATGTGTACTGCACACATTTGAGAACGGAGCATAGCTCAGTTGGCAAGGCGCGGGTGTTCGCAGCCAGCCCACCAGTGTTCGAGTCTCGGCTCGAGCACTTGGTGCTCACGCAGTTTTCTTCTTTAAAAAAATGCCAGCAGGCTAGTCTAGTCCGGGTTGGTCGTTTGTGTACTGCACACATTTAACCAACAATGATCTTTCTTAATGACTTGTTGCCCGGAGAGGTACTGACCGTATAGCTAGCTAGGCAATTTGTGATGATTGCTGCAACTACGTATTGTCACTATTCCGGTTGAAAACATTGTAAACGGTGGTACACCAGTACGTACTACTCCACAGTAGTAGGTACCTATTCTAGCAGGGACTACTAGCTAGTACTCCCTCCGTTTCTAGATACAAAATGTTTTAGCATTTGTCCACATTCACATGTACACAAATGTATCTAGATACATTACATGTATATGTTCATCCATTTTAATATGCATCTAGACAATATGTGTAACATCTATGACATCTTACATTTAGAAACGGAGGGAGTATGTTGCATTGTACTCCCTCCGTCCAAAAATAAGTGTCTCAAATTTGCTTAAACGTGGATGTATCTAGACATGTTTTACGTATAGATACATCCAATTTTAGACAAACTTAAGACATTTATTTTGAGACGGAGAGAGTACTTATTTTACTGTGCGCTACTTAAATACTCCCTCCAGTCCGTATTAAGTATCAGGAGTTTTAAACCTACGATGCACAATTTTATAACTACGCTACCGACACTTTTTATGGACCGGAGGGAGTAACAAATTTGCCTAACGAAACCTTCCTTTCAGAGATCTACGGCTGTCATCAAACGGCTGCGATACGGGCCGTCATCCATCGAATGGAGCTTCGCGCACCATTGAGGTACACATGTTCCATATAATATTTACCGATATCTGGCTTCCCTTTCTATCTTTAACCAAAATTCTCACATAATGTTCATCTGGATCAGGGTATAGAGCTTTGTAGATCATCAGGTAGCTTGCAGTTGCAGGTATCCGACCATGAACTGAGCTGCCCAAACCTCGAGTTCACGCTAGGGCGACAGAGTTGCCAGGATGCTGATCATGACTAGATAGGTTGACCTTGCGCTACGCGATTATGGATGTGACAATACTTTGGTCAGAGAGTTACCTGCAGGAATTCAACAACCTGGTGAATCCATAGAAATGAGAAAACAGTAGCACGTAGTTACCTGATTTGCCGACAAATCAAAGAACACATGGAGTAGTGTTTGTGTCACTTAATAGTCTCTACTTTTTGCTTAGTTTCTTTTTATTCATAGTACTTCATGGAAATGAAAGTATTGTAGTTTTCTCGTTAGGGAATCGGCTAGATTAGGAAGCTTAACGCTGTTTACATTTGGCGTCATGTGACTACTGTAATGTATCACTGAACATTGAAAAGGAGGAGAAAAGGCGAAATCCAACCTGACAGGATTATTTCTATCCGTGTTGCATTTGTATTTTTCTTCCCCTCTCTGTTCTCTTCCTCTCATTATATTATCATCCGAAATTTCTTGAGTTGATTGATTGATCTGGGTTTTTTTTTAAAAAGGAGGCTGTTATTTTGATGTGATCCAATTCATATAAAGATAAATGCTAACTTCGGCCTCCACTCCACTTGGCCCAAGCCGGTACGGTACGGATCGTTGCCGAGTCGGACTGCAGCCGATTTAGGGTTTTCACCGTTATACATACCTCTTATAAGCCGCCGGTTCGGATAAGTCACATGTTGTAAATCTCCGGCGTTTGTAACCTCATCTAATCATAGCGAAGATTTGCTGGCTGGCGCCCGTGGTTTTTTCTCTTCCTCCTTGGAAGGGTTTTCCACGTTAAATTTTTTGTGTCCTCGTTGGTTTGATCTCTTTCGTTCGTCGTTTATTTGCCTATCGTTTATAACAGAGACAAGTTGACTGGGCTGAATGACGTGACTATGTCTATGCATATGATAAACATAAGTACCCGCAGGATTGGTCACTTTTGGTCTCATCTTCTAATGTTGATGCTCCTTGGATGCATGTGTGTAGCATGGGTACACTCACATTTGATTTGCTTTGATGTATATATGTCATGGGTGCATGCACACTTGCATTTGTTTTCCATCTGAGAAACAGTTAAATTGTTGCTTGATGTAGATTGGTTAATGCAAATCTCACCATGATTATTGTTTAAGTGGTAGATGATGTAACCGTTGATTGAGAGGGGTATGTGGTCACTTTATCAACCCACTAAAACACCCGGGCGACGACATCCGCGATGTGCTGGATGCCGGTTGCCGTCGGTCTAGGCTCTCACTTCTCGATTGTTCCATTTGAAATGGTAAACTCTTCTTGTGCATTTGAACTTTTAAAGTCATACTTGTGCTTCTGAACTTGTAGCAGACGACTTTGACACTGGACGTACATGTTATCTTGTCAGTGGTGGAGCTCACTGTCTTGTATATTTGGTTATGCACTTGTGAAATTTTCTAGCTCTATGACTTGTATGATGCTTGTATGAAGATTTTGATGGGCATGTGCTTGTTTGTTAGTTGTATGGAGCTTGTTGGTTATGTATTTGATGAATTTCTCTCTGTGCACTTGTTGGTTAATGGATATGTGATAAGCTGGTATATATGTGATGCTATATGTGTTGAGTTACTAGAATGTGTCAATAAGCGACCCAAAATATGCCAGTTTCTTTGCCGCACTCATCAAAGAAGCGTATGCCGACTGTTACAGTAGACAAAAGCACGTCATGTGATCTGCTGGACCAAATGGCACAACCTCGGATCAGCCTTTGCCGGGTGTCACCTGATATTTGTCCAAATTGTATGATACCTGCCAATTCGACCTACCCAAAAAACCGGGTTCGGGTAATCTGGAATTACCCAAAGTACAACACACAAAAAGACAAAAAAAAAAAATCAACGTCGCGTGGAGGACAGGGTTGTCATTGGGTGTTACAGATAGCGAGCCTGGGAGGCGCATGGCGGTAGCGTGTTGTTATCTTCAAAGGCGTAGTGTTGTTGTTGCACAACTCGTTGTCGTTGCCACACGACAAATCGTCGTTTCCGCTTCGGTGAAGATTGACGCGAGCATCGACCTGTTGTGGGAGGCTTAGCGGTTGGGTAGGGTGACATGACATTGGTACACGAAGAGCTGATGGAGCTGCAGTGCACAGCGGATGAGGGAGGGCGGTCATCGGTTGCGAACGACGGCTCAACTATGGTAGGACAATTGTAACTGAGTCAGGACGAGGCCTTGTGATTGGGGGTAGAATCTGGATGGAAACTAGGGTCACATATGTAGGATTTGAGTAGTTGGCCTTGGCCTTGAGCTGTTTGGGGGATTTTCTTTCTAGTGGTACCGTAGCTTCTAACCTGAGTTTGCCAAATAAAATTCGTTTTTCCAAAACTGCTACCCGGTGTAGTGCTCAGGTTTTTTCGGGTTCAGCCTATAGGGTTCGAGTTTGATTTTTTCGGGTTCGGGTGTTCAGTTTATGCCCACACTGACTTTAAAGTACACGCCGCAACATAAATACATGTGTGTTGCACTTGTAATACAAGCAGTGCACTTGCGGTACTCACGCGGTATACTTAAAAGCGCTAGCGCCCTGTTTAAAAGTAACAAAATGGCCCAACGATGCTTAGCTTGCGACAGGTATCAGCACAAATGAAATGATACTACATTTTAAAAATTTAAATTTCTAAGTTTCAAAAAAAATCCAAAATAAATTTGTGGATGTTCATAAAATGTGTGTTTACAATCCCTATAATTTGCAAAACCATACTCCAAACACATGCTGAGAAACAAAAAAAAGGCACACATGCAACATGAATAGTCACAAAAAGACAAAAACATATAATGACACTATTCACATGACAATTTTTATTTTTTGTTTCTTTATATTTATTTCGAATTTGGTTCCAAAAAATTTAGGAATTTTAAACAAACATCTTATAAACGCTCTCACAAGTTTGTTTCAGAATTTTTGACACTTTCAATGTAAATTTTAGGAAGTGGTATCATTGCATCATGTAAGGGTGGTATCACTCGAAAAGTGGTTTTTACTCCCGAGCTCTACTGATCCTCTATTATAGAAAATTAAAAAAAATATTTAAAAAATCTAAAAAAAATGCATGGTCCCAATGATGTATGCTATAAGCGTGCAAAATCTTAATGCAAAAATCTTTATATTATAGTCTACACATTTTTTTTTGAAAATTTGAAAGTATGCATTGTTAATTATAACCAGATATTTAAAATTTTCATTTTTGTGTAGGTCGGAAGACAAAGTATTCGTTTTATGATATTGCACGTCTATAAGATAGATTGTTAAGAACATGTATCATTTTTTCAGATTTATTTGAAACTTTTAAATATATTTTTTGAACTATTTAAAATATCGGAAGCACTGGAGATCGGGTGCAAGAAATCTATTACTAGCGGACTGCAGCATACCGGGTTTTCCAAATTATACTGTATACTAGCAAATTGCCCGTGCGTTGCAACGGGAGAAAAAATATATCACATGCCCATTTTCAAGTTTAACACGACGTCCCACCCAAATTATTTCGCTTATCCTCCATTCCGCCCTCCCTTGTTTAAAATTTCGTTCTTAATATTATTGACTTTTTATCTTATACCAAATTTGTCCGTTGCTACAAGTTAATTTTTATTAAACATGTTTTGGTCCGTGGAGAATTTTACTACTCCCTCCGATCCGGAAAATATGTCGCCAGATAGAAATTGACCACGTACAAGTCAATAGTATACCCAACAACAATTTTTGTGTATCGGAGGTAGTATTTGAGATTGATTTTGCCTTGACGAGACACATAACTATTGTATGTGGGTCGTGCTACATTTCACGAGTATTTCTTCTTGTGATCCCATTGTTGAGAAATGTGATTTTTTTTTACAATGTCATATATATCACCAACAATAAACCGGTTCGGACATCTGATAGGGTGGCGCAAGTAGCATTTTTATGCATTGTCGAAAATTTTGGCACGACGCGTTCTTGTGCGACATTTGTTGTGTAGAATACTCATTGGCGCGTGGAGGTAAAAATATTTTAGCCACTTTCTACACACGTGTGTGTGACTACCCCATTGTCCGGCTCTATCGACAACATCAACATCATCTTGGGCATGGGGATTGAATTTTATGGATCTATAAATTACAAGCTAAAACAGAGCGGAACACAGATTTTGCAATGCATAACAAAGTAAAGAAGTTACTACATAACGTTGTGTAAATACGAAAGCTTGATAGAAATAGCGTCAGATAACTGCTGGTAGCTGTAGGAAAATGTAGCCAGTTGTTTTTATGTGGGTGGCTGAATTTTGTTATTTGAGCACTCGGCTGAATCTTTGCGACAAAGCTGTGAGCCTGTGACTCTAGCAAATATTTGGATGTGTGCACTGTGCATCACTGCATCTGTGTCGACGAAGTAAACGCAATGACCCAACAGGTCGTGAAGGAGAAGCAGCTTCGGGGACTACTCGTCCGAGAATGGCGACACCATCAGCTTCCCACAGGCCACAGATCGAGCCGATGTACTCCAGATCCAAAGACTTCGTACCGTCCACCATCGGGTCGTTGTTGTTTCTCCGGTGGCACGAACTAAGAGAGCGGCGGCGCCGGCCTCCGCTGCCTTGCGCCCTGCACGTGCAGCTCCGCGTCCGCCGTTGTCGCCGCGTTGCGGCGCTGTCGCTTCTGCCATCCCTGTGCGCAGATGGTCCGTGAATCGTCATTGCCGCGTCGTCTTCTACCTCCCCGTCGAAGGAATCGAGTCGAGGCCACGAGGGGACGCCTCCGGAGGCGGTTTGCGGCGGGAACATGGTGCCGCGGGCAACTGTCGGGCAGGGATTCCCCACACCCTGCTACAAGAGCAGGACGGTCGTCAGGGGCATGGGCCTCGGCCTGGGTTCTCGCGCGTCGGAGAGCGATCGAACGAAGGACCCATTTTATTTTTTTCTGTAAGATCGGACGAACAGGTACGATGGCAAATTAGTTTGGCAAAAGGTACGCGTCAGGCTGTACCGACGCGTAATATCAGTCGCCTTCCCCGCCGTCGGATTGAAATGGGGAAGCGCTAGGCGTCCCCCGGGGATCCTGCACGCCGATCCCCCGGGTCGACGACCGTCGGATTGATCCGTTGGATCGTTGCTTTCGTCCGTCCGCTTTCCACGTGGGTGTAGGCAAAATCTAGAAAACAGAGCTACCTCACGTCCTTTGTCACGGGTGTGGAGCCCACCGATGCTAGCACTCTCCTGCCTAGGTTCGTCACCTGTGCAGAGCCCACCGATGTTGTTGCTACTATGCTACTAGTACGTATTACTCCGTACTACTGCTAGCTTCGGCCAGTAGGAGCAACTCCAAAATTGGTAGCTCCACACTTTTTTTTAATGAACTGTTAAGGTATCTCATGAGTAGCATGGCTCAAAATAAATAAATAAAATTTAAGAACTGATGGAAGACAAATAATTAAAATTTTACACCAAAAACAATAATTGGACGTCTCATATCACTGTAGATGCAAGCACATCCGCACACCTATAGCAGCACCTCCACCATAGACGGTAGCAAAATGCTTTTATGAAACAAAAAGTTCCATTTTCAGCAAAACAAAAAAAATTGAGCTGCTCGTAGCAAATGCTTCTATGGAGAAAAAATTTCTATTTGTAGCAATTTTTTTGCTACTATAGCAAATCCGACGAGATCTCGCTCGCAACATTGGAAAATACCCTGACGCGGCATCGCAGATGCAACAACACCATGTAGGCGCTTGCAACAACGTTCATGGTTTGTGGTAGCATCTTCCTCCAGAGCTCCGGCGGACATCGCCCGCTCGCACCATCATAGCTGCTTTTACAAAGCAAAATGCTTGTCGTTGGTAGCAACATCGTGCCCCACCCCCTGGTAGCATCGCCGGCTCGTCGGTAGCAATGCCATGTGTCGTCGGTAGCAACGCCGCGAGATGTAGGCAGCATCCGCTCGTAGCAACGATGCGCGACATCGATAGCATCACCGCATGTCGTCAGTAGCAACACCACACGAGGGTAGCATCGTCGGCTCGTCGGTAGCACTACCATGCGCCATCGGTAGCAACGCCGCTAGCCGTGGACACCGTTGTTAGCAAAAAATATACTACTGTACCAAAACTATAAGACCGTTGTAGCAAAGATAAATTGTGCTAATATAGCAAAAACGACTTCGCCAGAGACGTCGTCGGAGACTTCTATGAAGCAAAAAGTTTCATTCGTCGCAATATTTTTGTGCTACTCGTAGCAAATGCTTTTATAAAGAAATTTCCATCCCTAACAATTATTTTTTTGTTGTTGTAGCAAAATTGTGCTAAGCAAATTAGTGCTACTGTAGCAAAATCCACTTCGCCAGCCGCAGACTCTCGTCGGAGATATCGCCAGAGACCTCCGTAACAAAAAAAAAGTACGATTGTAGCAAAAACACACAATGGTTGTAGCAAAAACTTCCTACTTATGGTGCAAATAGCAAAAACAATTTTACATGATGCAACACCAAAAAGGTAATGTGGCAAAAAAAATCCCTTATGGTGCAAAATCGGAAAACTGTGATAGCATCGCCGATACACCGGACGCCGTTCTTAGCAACGTCGACCACAGCTTGTAGCATCCCCTTCTCTTTCTGGCAGCACTGTAACCCACCACCGCTAGCAGCGCGCCCACCGCTTGCAGCGACTCCGCCCCGCCACTTGTAGCACCCAGCTCTGGCTCGTCGGTAGCAATGACATGCGTCGTCAGTAGCATTGTGGGCTCGTTGGTAGCAACGCCGCTAGCCGTCGATAGCATCCTTTCGTTGCATTGCTGGATTCCGTCGGTAGCATCATCAACTCACCAGTAGCAACAACGTGCGCCATCGGTAGCATCGCCGCATGTCATCGGTAGCATCGTCACGTGTCATTGGTAGCAACGTCGCGCATCGGTAGCATCGTCGACTCGTCGGTAGCAATGCCATGCGTCGTTGGTAGCAACGCCGACGAGACATCGGTAGCATTGACGGCACATCGCTGCGTGTTGTCGGCAACGTCGCACGCCCTCTGTAGCATTGTGTCGCAAAATCTTTATACTATTGTAGCAAGACGGTCGCAACGCCGTCTTGCTGTCGCAGCACCGTAGGTCACCGCCCGTAGTAAAGCCGCCGGCGGACGGTAACAACGCCGCCATTCTTTGTAGTACGCCGCTTGCAGTAAACGGCGGCACGCCAATGGTAGCACCGCTGCTCCGCCTCGGTAGCACCGGCGGACAACCATAGCAGCAGCGCCGCCCGCCCTCGGTAGCTCCAGCGGACACCAGTTGTAGCATCGCCGCCCGTTTGTGTGAGCACCGACGACCACTTCGCAGCAGCGCCGCCTGCTCTCGGTAGCACCGGCGGACACCCTTGGTAGCTACAAAAGTTATGTGAAATTGCATCAAAAGTAAATACAATCTGCTACATAAGCTAAAAAAATGCATCACAGGAAAACAAAATGCATCATAATAGGAAGAATTTGCAACAATTGTTTGGTGGAATTGCATCAAAATAAGAAAAAATATGCTACAAAATTTGCAACACGTAAAACAAACACATCCATCATAGAACAACAAAAGTCAGCTCTCGTTTGGAGCGTGAACTGCCAGCGCGCACACACAGGTAGAGACAGAGGTGTGATGAGATGGAGAAGAGGAACGCACCGAGACCAAAACGAAATGCATCGAGACCAACAGTGAAAAATCCATCGACGGCGGCTCAGATCCCGCGCCGGCTGACCCAGACCCTCGAACGGAATCCGCCACGGTCCCCGCCGCTCGGTCCCCAAGCCCGCACCGCCGCGGACGCCATCCGCACCGGCGGCAGCCCCGAGGGCCCTCCGAGTCGATGAGTGATAAGTCTCAAACGTATCTATAATTTCTGATGTTCCATGTTGATATTATACCAATTGTTACATGTTTTATATACACTTCATAACATTTTTATGCATTTTCTAGGACTAACCTATTAACAAGATGGCACAGTGCCAGTTCCTGTTTTCTGCCATTTTTGTATTCCAGAAAAGCTAGTCTGGAAATATTCTCGGAATTGGACGAAACTTGGACAGGACCTCCTATTTTTCCAACACGTACACGGAGTCCAAAGGAGAGACGGAGGGGGGCCGCGAGCCAGCCACACCATGGGGTGGCGCGGCCCCACCCTCTGCCGCGCCGTAGGGTGGTGTGGGCCCCACGGGCGTCACCAGCCGCCGCCCTTTCGCCTATTTATTCATCTTCACGAGAAAACCCTAGATACCCGAGCCATTATCCACGAAAAGTTCCAGAGACGCCGCCGCCGTCAACCCTAGCTCGGGAGGGTTCAGAAGCTCTTCCCGGCACCCTGCTGGAGAGGGGAATCATCACCGGAGGGCTCTACATCACCATGCCTGCCTCCGGAGTGATGCGTGAGTAGTTCATCCTTGGACTACGGGTCCATAGCAGTAGCTAGATGGTTGTCTCTCCACTTTATGCTATCATGTTTAGATCTTGTGAGCTGCATATCATGATCAAGATCATCTTATTGTAATGCTACATGTTGTGTTTGCTGGGATCCGATAAATATTGAATACTATGTCAAGTTGATGATCAATCTATTTTATATGTTATTTATGATCTTGCATGCGTTCCGTTACTAGTAGATGGTTTGGCCAAGTAGATTCCTGTAACTCGAAGAGTTAGTATTTATGCTAGATAGTGGGTTCATGCCTCCGGTAATCTGGGAGAGTGATAACAACTTCTAAGATTGTGGATGTGATGTTGCCACTAGGGATAAAATAACCGATGCTTAGCTTAAGGGTGCACCGTTAGGTCTAATGCATTTGTTTACATTACGCACATTACTTAATGCGATTATCCATTGCTTGCACCTTAATACCAACGGGGAACTCGGTATGACAACCTGGAGGTGGATTATTAGTCATAGACGCTGTTGGATAACGGTCTATGTATTTTGTCGTAATGCCCACATGAATATCATAGTAATCATCATGTCATATATATGCATTGTCATGCGCTCAATATTTTGTTAATTGTCCAGCTGTAATTTGTTCACCCAACATGTTAGTTATCTTTTATGGAGAGATAGCACTAGTGAACTATGGACCCCGGTCCATTCTTTTACACTGATAATACAACCAACTGCAAACATTGTTCCTTTTCATTCTCTGCAATTAAACACTATTATTCTCTGCAATTTACTACTGTTATCCACTGATAATTCTTTTCATTAAACATATGGTGTGGAAAATAGTGTTTAATTGCAGAGAATGAAAATGAACAATGATTGCTGTTGGTTGTATTATCAGTGTAAAAGAATGGACCGGGGTCCACAGTTCACTACTGGTGTCTCTCCATAAAAGATAACTAACATGCTGGGTGAACAAATTACAGCTGGGCAATTGACAAAATATTGAGCGCATGACAATGCATATATATGACATGATGATTACTATGATATTCATGTGGGCATTACGACAAAATACATAGACCGTTATCCAACAGCGTCTATGACTAATAATCCACCTCCAGGTTGTCATACCGAGTTCCCCGTTGGTATTAAGTTGCAAGCAACGAATAATCGCATTAAGTAATGTGCGTAATGTAAACAAATGCATTAGACCTAACGGTGCACCCTTAAGCTAAGCATCGGTTATTTTATCCCTAGTGGCAACAGCACATCCACAATTTTAGAAGTTGCTGTCACTCTCCCAGATTACTGGAGGTATGAACCCACTATCTAGCATAAATACTAACTCTTGGAGTTACAAGCATCTACTTGGCCAAAGCATCTACTAGTAACGGAAAGCATGCAAGATCATAGATAACATATAAGATAGATTGATGATCAACTTGACATAGTATTCAATATTCATCGGATCCCAGCAAACACAACATGTAGCATTACAATAAGATGATCTTGATCATGATAGGCAGCTCACAAGATCTAAACATGATAGTATAAAGTGGAGAGACAACCATCTAACTACTGCTATGGACCCGTAGTCCAAGGATGAACTACTCACGCATCACTCCGGAGGCAGGCATGGTGATGTAGAGCCCTCCGGTGATGATTCCCCTCTCCGGCAGGGTGCCGGGAAGAGCTTCTGAACCCTCCCGAGCTAGGGTTGACGGCGGCGGCGTCTCTGAAACTTTTCGTGGATAATGGCTCCGGTATCTAGGGTTTTCCCGTGAAGATGAATAAATAGGCGAAAGGGCGGCGGCTGGAGACGCCCGTGGGGCCCACACCACCCCACGGCGCGGCAGAGGGTGGGGCCGCGCCACCCCATGGTGTGGCTGGCTCGCGACCCCCCCTCCGTCTCTCCTTTGGACTCCGTGTACGTGTTGGAAAAATAAGAGGTCCTGTCCAAGTTTCGTCCAATTCCGAGAATATTTCCAGACTAGCTTTTTTGGAATACAGAAATAGCAGAAAACAGGAACTGGCACTGTGGCATCTTGTTAATAGGTTAGTCCCAGAAAATGCATAAAAATGCTATGAAGTGTATATAAAACATGTAACAATTGGTATAATATCAACATGGAACATCAGAAATTATAGATACGTTTGAGACGTGTCAATGAGCGGCGACGACATGGCTGGACTCCCATGGAGGCGAACCGCTCGTCGGGGCAGAGGCGACCTAGCTAGGAGCTGAACCGGCGAGCGGCCGAGGATCCGATCGGCCGCGACCTGGGAGGCATTTTCGTGCAGAAGAGAGGCCACGGCGGGGGCAGCAGAGACCACGGCGCCACGCGCAGGGGAGGCTGCCAGTGGCCGGGTCGCGCGAGCAGGGGAGGTGCGCTGGGCAGCCGGCGGATGGATCCACGGCGCGGGCAACCAGGGCGACAGGCCGGGGCGGCGCACTGGGCAGCCGACAGGTGGTTGGTGGAGGGGAAGGTGGGAGGAGACCGTGCGGGAGTGGATGGGTTCGATACGTGGGGTGGGTGGGCCTTTTTGGTGGACACGCGTCGTTCAGTCGACCTGGGGGACGCGAGCGCGTGATCCCCCGGATGATTACAATTGTTTCCCATTGAAATGATCACACGGTTCCAAACGGCAGCGCGTTACGTCGCTCTCCCTGCCTATTATGAGATGTCGCTTTCCCTGCCCAGCTGGATTCTGAAAAGCATGTTTGACTCAGCCCACAAGGCCACAACCGTGGTCCTTTCCGATCTCTCTCTTCCTTCCGGCTGCATGTCTCCATGCATGTAGGACGAAAGCTAAACCTTAAATTTGTAGATGTTAGCCAAATCAAATCTTAAACTTCAAATCCCTGAAGTTGACACCCTAAACTTATCATACTCGGTCTATCCCGAACCCTACACACGTTTGGCGCACCGGGAAAGGAATAATCCCGACCTGTACGGCTGTACAACCCAGCACTCTCACTGACAGTACGGACCCACATGTCATATCAATCTCCTTTTCTCTCACCGTGTGGATTCCACCAGCAATGGTAAATTTCATTTGGTAGTGCACAGTGAAGTATCATTTGGCTCCGCAACTATCTGATGCCAAAGCATAAAATCTCAGTCATTCTACCCGTGTAGTATTTTTTTTGCTATTAAACGTGCATCGTGTCGTAAAAAAGTATTGTAACATTTTTGACACATTAATGTAGCAAAATTGGACAACGCATAACAAATATCTACTGATGCATCTAAAATGCTGGAAAAGATGTCGCTTGTAGCAAAAAAATTGTAACAATTTGGACACATTAATGTGGCAAAAATGAACAAAGCATGTTACAAATCTCTATCGATGCACAGAAAAGGTTGGAAAATATGTGGTTTGTAGCAAAAAACTATTGTAATATTTTAAACACATTAATGTAGAAAAAATGAACAAAGCATGTAACAAATCTCTATTGATGCGCAGAAAATGTGGAAAAGTTGTCATGGCTTGTAGCAAAAAAATCCAACCTATTCAACATTTGTGTCCAACTCATCCAACACTACAGGAGCATGTATGTAAAATTGGAGCCGTGTTTGTAGCATATACACCTAAAACATTGTAGCACTTTGCTCATACTTACGTAACAAAATTGATAGTAGCATTCCAAAACACCATATGCAACTTGGGAAATTCCCAAAAGGTACTACCCTGCACCTTCGACCAAACAGAGACACCACCATGGCCGATTCGACTTCACTGCCGGGAGGAGGTGGTGGTGTTGCCACAACACGGAGAAGTTGCGGTGCGGCGAGGTGCCTGACACATGGAGGAGAAGCAAACGTGGCTGGCGAGCAGCGGCGGCTGCTCGCCGGCCGGCCAGCGCGAGCCACGCGAACTTGCACGTATGGAGAAAATATACTCATCCTACGCAACTACGCATGTATCAAGCTAGCAAGCTGGCAGGCAAGCACCTGGATGGATGAACAGTGCAAGCACTAGTAGTAGTACTGGTTCCCACGACTGTGCACGAGCCTAAACTGGACGAAGCTGCCGCGGTGTGCTGTTGTTGCCGACGGAAGCGGGGCACTCGCGAGGACCGCGGTGGACAGGATACGGCCCGCAGAGTTGAAGGCGCGCGACCCGGGGCGGGGCACCCGTGCGTTACCTTACCGGCGGCCGGCCCAAGGCGAGGTGGGGATTCGGCTGAGGCGTCCGGGTCGCATCGGTGGGGATGGAGAAGCCGGGGCGCCATGGAGAGGAGCCGCGACGGCCGACGGGGGTAGTGGTGGTGGCGACCAGGAACTTCCGGTGGACGCGAGGCCAGGACATGCGGGAGGCTGGCGGCGCATGGCCGATAGGGGAAAGAGGAGGAAATTACCAAGTGACGCGCGTCCGACGTAACCGGCTGTAGCTACAGCCGGCTGGAGAATAGAGTTCCCATATCTACGTGCCCGCGACTGGATTGGGCAGGGATTCGCTCGATCTAACTTCTACATACCTCTGGAGTGGCGGATTCCATGGGTGGAGAGCCGGAGAGCTCGAATCGGATAGAGAGGTCGGTTTTGGGGTTTGTTGATGTTGCATGAGGTGTGCTGTTTTGCTATATGTGTGACTCGTTTTTGTTGTATAAGCATGAGCAAAGTGCTACATGATTTCTGCAAAAGTGACGTTGTATTCATCGATTTGCTACAACCAATTTGGGATTTGTTGGATATGTTATTGGTTTTTGCTACATGGCTGTGTTTAAAGTGTTACATTCGTTTTGCTACACGTTGCCAAGCTTTACAGATCTGATATTTTTTTGCTACATGCAACAAAAAATGTTGTGTTTGAATTTTTTTACTACATAGATCGGACGTAGCAGTTCTGAAATTTCTTTGCTACATTCGATGTTGCATACGTAGACAAATGGTGCTACACGCGAAATGTTTTTGCTACATAGATCGGACGCGCCAGATCATTTCACTTAAGTGGATCCGACGGCTGCGAATGCGGCCGTAGCAAAACCTGGCTACACCCGACTGACGCCTAGCGTCCCAGCGCTAGGTGTCAGTCGGCTGTAGGGAGGCCTCACTACAGCCGCCTTCAGATCCTCTTAAGTGAAACGATCTCGCACGTCCGATCTATGTAGCAAAAAGTTTCACGTGTAGCACTTTGTATCTGTGTATGCAACATCCTATGTAGCAAAGAAATTTCAGAAAATGCTACGTCCGATCTATGTAGCAAAAAAAAGTCAAACACAACATATTTTTTTTGTCGCATGTAGCACTGAGTGTAGCAAAAAAATATCAGATCCTTAGAACTTGCGACATGTGTAGCAAAATGAATGTAACACTTTAAACACAACCATGTAGCAAGAATCAACAACATATGCAACAAATCCCAAATTGGTTGTAGCAAATCGATGAACACAACGTTACTTTTGCAGAATCAATGTAGCACTTTGCCCATGCTTATATAATAAAAACAAGTCGCACATGTAGCAAAACTGCACACCCCATGCAACATCAACAAACCCTAAAACTGACCTCTCTGTCCGATTCGAGCTCTTCGGCTCTCCGCCAATGGATCCGCCACTCTAGAGGTATGTAGAAGTTAGATCGAGCGAATCCCTGTCCAATCCAGCCGCAGGCACGTAGATAGCATGGATTTGAAGCTCCCTCCATGGCTTCCATGGTGTGGACGCCGAACCAGTCAGCCGCCTGAGGAAGAACGGCTGTGACCGGCGCTGACAGCGGCCCGGAGGAGGAGCCAGACCTAAGGAGCTCGCCGGGCATAGTTCCATGGTGAGCTTGCTCTTCTTTGGTTGGCGGTACCTCGGGAGTCGCCGCCCATGGCGTCGTCGTCGGCCGGGGGCAGTGGGCGCGGCCCGGAGGAGTAGCAACCGTCGCCGGCCAGGGGCAGTTAACGACGGCAATGGGCACGACGCGGAGGAGCAGCATCCATTTGCGGGCCAGCGGCAGCGGGGAGTAGTGTGTATTGAAGGCCTGCAGGATGGGTTCGCGGGACGTGCGCGTCATCCGACCCGGCTGTAGCTACAGCCGGATGTCAATTAGCATTTGCCAATTAGTTTTCTCGAAATCTTTAGTCACAAAACGCCTGAGTGGGCTGGCCTTTTCTAACAGGCCGTTCTTCACCGTTAAGGCTGCGTGGACTTGGCTCGTAGGCGGCACATAGTGTAGTGGCTTGCCGGTCGGGAACAGATCCTGAGATCACCGAGGCGAATTGCTACGAAACTACAACAATTGGGGGAAATGTCACATAACTACCTATATTGGGGTCATATCGTGACACATAGCACTGATTCTAAAAATTAGCCGTGCTAACCATATTTCTGGCAGGTGGGCTCCACTAGCAGGTCCTACGTGGCAAAAACAAAATAAAAAAGAGACAGAGGAGGGGCTAGTCAACGCACGCACGCGTGGATGCAAAGCAATCGTTCAGAAGGATGCCGGGAGCACACCGGCGAGGACGGCGTTCGCCCACCTGCGCCACCTCTGCCTCGCCGCCTGCATCCCGCCGGCAAGCATGCACCGGCTCCGCATCGCCGACGTGCCGACCCTGCACGAACAGCTGCGGGAGGGTCGCCGCGCCCGCGCACCGGAGTTCGCCCGCACAATGGCCATGGTTATGCCGGGCAGCGCCGCACCATGGCCGTCCGCGCCAGGTGCACGCGCAGCGGGAGGCAGTACCCGCGAAGGCGAGCTACAGGGTTGCGCGGCGGGCAGAGCTGCAGGTGCGCGTGTGGTCGGAGCTCGCCCGCGCCGCCCTTCGCCAGAGCTCGCCCGCGCCCTTCCCGGAGGTCTGCATCTGGAGCTCGACGCCGCCGGCGGCTCTGCTTGGCCGGCCACGCACCCCGCATCCGCCGCCCACGACCAGCTCGACCTCGGCGCTCGTGCTGCTTCGACCGCGAGGCAGAGGAAGTCGCGCCCGACGCGGGAGGAGGTCGCGCCCTTGCTGTTCCGACCGTGAGACGGAGGAGGTCGCGCTCTTCTCCATGCCCGCCGTCGCCGTCGAGGTCAGCGTCGTGCTCCGAGGCGCCGTGGAAGACGACGGCGTCCAGCTCGCCACCGCGCCGTGGAGGCCAGGGGGGCGACCGGCGGCGGGAGGGAGGCCAGGGAGGGACGGCCGGCGGCGGGAGGGAGGCCAGGGAGGGGCGGCCGGCCGGCGCGCGGTGGCGTCAGGCACCGCCCGTGCTCGTGTCGCCCAGGTCGGGGCCGGGCGTTGACCAAGCCCTCTCTCTGTTTTTTTTTTGCCACCTAGACCTGCCAGTGGGACCAAGTTGTCAGAAAACGGGTTAAACTTGTTAAACGGCCCAATCAGTGCTATGTGTCACGATATGACCCTAATATAGGTAGATATGTGACATTTCCCCTAATGGTTGTATTTTCGTAGCAATTCGACCCCAAATGTGGTACTCCCTCCGTTCATAAATATAAGATGTTTTAGCGTTTGTCCATATTAACATGTGTCAACATGTATGTAGACATATTTTAGTGTGTATGTACACTTATTTGGGTATGTACCTAGTCAATATGTGAGCTAGGTAAAACATCTTATATTAAAAAACGGAGGGAGTAGTTTCTTCATTCTCTCCCGAGGCGGCGACCCCACCTTCCGTCCCGTCTCGCACCGCACAGTCGCCGATCCCAGCCAAGCCAACCACCCGTCCACGCCCTCCTCCCTTCCTCCCTGCCGCCGCATCACCCCACCCCTCGGCCATCTGCCGCTGCCGCCGCCGCCACTGGGGTGCGAGTTTTGCTGGATCTCTCTTCCAGTTAGCTCCTGCTGCGCGATTCCATCTCTAGGTCTCCTCCAGGGGGGTTCGCTTGGAGCTGCCGGTCGCGCCGGTGGCCGCTTCGGTAGTTTCGGTCAAGGATGGGGTTGTCTTCGGCTGCCGCGACCGACGGGGCGCAGCTGTGCGTCTTCGACCTCAGGAGGGGGCAGCAGGAGGGTCAGGAGCTCGACAAGATCCTCTTCTTCCACCCCGCCGACTGCCCCATCCTGCTCCAGCTCTCCGTCATTGGCCTCTGCGAAGGGATCATCACTTTCACAAGGTCTGCGTTTCATTCCGCTGCATGATTTCTCAAACCTGTACATTTAGTCGGTCCTTTCTATCACTGCAGTTAAGAGTCTTGTACATTTAGTCTGTTTACACTTCCTACAATCTGATCTAGTGCAATATGCTGCTCCTGAAACATAATTAGGCGCAATTTTCTTCTAAGCTTCTTGTCGTGGCAGATCATACCTAACGCAGTGCAAATATAAGGCTATTCAGTTTGTTGCCACGACCTCTTGCTTAGATTTTTCAAGCTAGAACTTGCATATGCTAATGTGCATCTTTCGGTATTCTTTATAGATTTGGTAGTACATCTTACTTTTAAAGCTACTTCTAACCTCTTAGATCACCCCTTCCGACGAAAATTCACATATTCAATTACATTTATGGACAATCATAAACATCTATTATTACAAACAAACATGGCGCATAAAAGATCTGAAAATTGGAGCTCATTATAGGCAGAAATCTTTTTGTTTTGTTGCTTTACATCCCAAACAGTTCTGCAGCCAATTATTAATCTTTTATTGTGCTAATTCATTTGTTGCCTTATTTTGATGTGCCCGGCCATTTCATCTCTCTAATGTTAGTTATGTGAGTTATGTGCAGAATATTTTCTCCTGAAGATGACTGTGAGGTGATAGAATCAGATAAACACTCCCACGTTTTTTACCAAGCTGAGCCAGATATTTGGATGGTTCTGGTAATGGCTGCTCAATACATTATTTTAGTCCATTTGCGTTTTGTAACCTTTGGTCTTGATGAAGTCTGGCTTTTTTGTCTTTGTTAGTTCACCATTGTTTGAGCGAACTGCTTCCTTGTCAATAGTGTATGCTTCTTGATGACATTGTTCTTTTAATATAACAGCAGAATGAAAATTTAGTAATTAGTGCATAATAACTGAGCAAGTGATGATTAGATGGCGGCTGTTACCATTCCATAGTACTTATCGCAAAATATGGAAGTATCCATTTGTGGAGTTAAGAGAATATTCTAAGCTGGAATAAAGAGCTTACCTTGTGTGGCATGTACTCATGTTGTGCAACACTGTAAATGTAGACTAAATGTATTTGAGCATTTTTGCATGTTCCTGACTTAATGGGAACATTTAGGGTAGACATTTGATCTTTAGTTGATGAATACAGTACTCTGTTCTTTAGCCTGCACTCATTTTCTTACAAATTTGGACTTGCATCCTCTGCACAACAATAACTTGAATGATTTATTCATTTCTTTGCTGCTCAAATTGCTAATGTGCACTTTAAATGTAGGTGGTGGAGAAAACTAAGGACATCGAATCAACTTTGCGCTTTGGTGCATTGCAAGGAATACTTAAAGAATCACACTCACTTTTCACATTGTTTCATGGACCAATCCGATCTTTACTTGACAGACAACCAAGCGCTGAACTTGCCCGCAGTCACCTCCACACATTTGTCACAGATTATTTAAGCGGTTAGTTTCCCATTATGCTCTGGTCATCATAACTGCTTTGACTTTTAATATGATATATTGAATGTGTGATAGGATTAATTGAGTTGAATCCTTTTTAAAAAGAAACTAAGAAGGTATTTGTGAAATTATTAGGTAAACTAATTCCATCTACATCTGCTACTCTATGTTCTGACGCAGATTTTATTGTTGGCAAAAAGCTACTGTTGCCAACCTACCGTGATAGCCTAACGGAGCGGGGAACAGTCCAAATGCTAACAGTCTCACGAGAAGTGGCACTTGAAGTTCAGGTAGGCTGTATAGTTTTGGAATCTTTTTTCATCTCTTGGTTACAGAAATAGAACTGTTTTTTCTCTTACTCCCTCAGGAGTCAGGATTTTGATAAGTTGAATACATTTTCACGATATTAAGCCCCCTTTTTGCGTTATTTTTGTCAGAAAACCAGGCAGGCTTATTGCATGCACTTTTCAGTTGAATTGTGGTCTGGTTTGCAAACCCCGTGTCAGACCTAGTTCCTGTATGCAGCCAGTACTGTATTCTAGGATTGTTGGTGCAATGCATGCCAAACACCTATATCTGACATCGACAGGTATCCGGTTCCTTGGTGAGGAACTGGTTAGTGTTCACTAGTCGTAACCTGGATTTACTCGATGATATTATTTTCTATCTATAAACAGTAAACGGTTTCGAAATTATTTTCTATCTGCAAACAAACAGTAAACTAACCTTCTGTTCTTTCATACTTCATAGATTATATTATTGTGAAATGGCCTAATATGTCTCCTTTTCTGGGTTTTAAATATTTTATTATTTTTGGATAAGTAAAAAATTCTTCCTTTCATTTTAGGCTTGTAGGACAGTGTAACTCGTTCTGGATAAGTATCTGAAAGCTTCCTTTGTGAGATTTTTTCTGGAACCAATCCAAATACCATATAACGCTTTAGATTAATCTACAGAGATGTATGATCTGGTATCATGTTTTTTAAGAATATATAGTATCATGTTGATTGTAATAGTCCATCCATCTATTTCAGCCATTGATGTTTTAGTATTTCAGTCACTCACCGCAGTTCTTGGGTCATGTCTTGGAAACGTAATCTGCCAATCAATTGTATTATTTGAGGACCTCTTGGTATCTACGACACTTCCCCCGGTAGGATCTCCCTGCAATCACTACTTCTATTGGATTCTTTTTTCTGATCCAGGGCATGTGGTTTGCATGTGTTGAATATTCTAAGTTCGTCATTATTATTGTAGGATGATACATTAAACCTATACACTTATGCTACCCTGAGGTTGACTCCTCGTGCTTTATATTCTAATGCAAATTCATGGTCATATTTGCGGAAAGGGGGTTATGTTAATGCTGGCCCTGCTTCAAGTTCGTCCAATGGAGCAGCTGCAGCAGAAAGGTATCATAGTCGATCTCGTGACACTTCTCCTGGTGGACAAAATCAGATGCATCATAATTTCAGGCCTCTTCAGCGTGAGAAATTGTCCAAGGGGAAGGATGGTTTTGTTGCTGCTGACTTTGCTACCACAGAAGTTCGTGCTGCTGTACCATTGACTCCAATATTGTGGTTCCAGCAGGCAGAGGAGCGCATGTATCTGTGCGTTTATCAGCACAAGAACCTTACTATCTTACTGCTTATTCCAGCTTCCTCTCTAATAAATGGAGAAGAGGGCATTGCTCATGTGAAGAAGCATCTTCTTGAAAATGTATGTGATCTTTGCATAACTTTCATCATTTTCTTAGTTTCCTTATTCAGAGTTAGCCCAAGTACTAGGTTGTGGAAAAAGTATCGGTATACCCTACTTGATACTGTTTTATGATAAAATGTACTGAATACATGTCAATAATTTGATCAACATGCAGGCATCACAGAACATTGTCACTGTTGAACAAAAACTAACACGGGGATGGGGAGGAGAAAATGCCTATCATGTCGCTGGATATCGTTACTTACTCGTTGATCCAGACAGAAAAGTATCAAGAGCCTCCCCACCTGGGAAAGTCACCACCTTGTCAAAGGTTTGTTCGTTCACATATGAGTAAATTGTGGCGTACTAGTTTATTATTTTCTTGATCATTCATTCGTTTGGTAAGCGGAGATTGATGATGTTACATTTCCGCATATTAGTAGGTGCGAGCTTGCTTATTAGGTTTGACCTATTGTCTAGGTTGTGTGCTCCTTTAGATTGATTTACTTTATCATGTTTGTTGGATTGCCTTCAATGATAAATTTTGCAGGATTCTTTACTTGCCCTGAATAGGCTCAGAGAAGAAATAGATTTAGAAAAGTCAAGAGCTAAGAGGAGTGACCCTACCCATGATAAGGATTATGAAGTATGCATCAGAGCAAAAAACAATGCATGGGTTATTGCTAAAATTACCCGAGGAAGAGAACTCTACATGGCTTTAGAAAAGGGCGGTGAAACACTTCTTTATGCATCTACAGCTGTCGAGAAATTTAGCAACAGGTATCTGCTTGCTGTGGTGCTGGCTAATTTCACTCCGTATTAACAGTGACCAAGCCGATGATGCTATAGTTAATTTGACTGATCTATGCATCTCATATTGGGATAAGAATCATTAACATGCTCTGTTGGGCAGCTGTTCGAAGGAAGTATTTGATTAAGAAGTAGGAGTATATTACAAGAGTTTCACTAGCAATTAGAAACTTTGATTGATTTTACTTTAGTTCATGATGAAAGAATATGCTCCTCTTTTGATTCCCCAATATAGGGTTGTGTAGACCTTCTATTTTATTTCTAAATACCTTCTCTTTGAGCAAACTGGCAACCTTGACTTGTATTTGAATGGTACTCTTGGAATTCGTTTATTTTAACATGAATACAGATATACGGTAACTTAGTTAGAGGACAGAAAACCAGAAACATTTGTTACCTGACCTCATTATGTCCTCTGCTGTGATTCCATTACACTCCAGCTGAGTTGGTATTTTCCTGTTACGATCTGGCATAACGCTGTTAATATTTGCATTCGTCTTTCAGGTACTGCGAGGGAGCATTCTCCACAGACTAAAAACACCAGCATGAGATGCTTCCTTTCCCACTGTCGGACACATGGTTTTCGACTGGATCGCTCCCTTATGCTGTAATGAATGTGGATGTCACGCCATGACTAGATTCATACAAGTTGTACAGCTGCCCTGTTGTCGCTTGCTATGCATGAGCAGAGGCTTCTTCAGAGAATAATGCAGAGCAGGAACCAGCATGTCTACCTTACGGTTTTGCAGCCTACTGGGATACTTGGACGGACCATGATCGTTTCTTTTTGTAAATGCTAAAGCTGGACTGCTGACTCATATAGTTTTGCATGTATCGCATTGCATATCCGTGAACAGTTCACTGTTGTGTTAATTTTGAGTTGCTCAATATGTACCCAGTTTGCTATAGAGCGTAATTGAAAAATAGTCTGCTCCTAATTATAAAATGGTACCTACATTCTCATAATTATAAGATGTTTTGTATATTCATTGTGGACTACATATAGACTGAAATGAGTGAACAGACACAATACGATACAGAAAAACGTGGAACATCTTATTATTCGAAACCGAGGGAGTAATAGACTCGAAACCTGAACAAGCGATTCAGGTGCTATTTCTAATGTAACTTTTTTTCTCCTTGTGTTGCTCAATATGTACCCAGTTTGCTATAGAGCGTAATTGAAAAATAGTAGTACCTACATTCTCATAATTATAAGATGTTTTGTATATTCATTGTGGATTACATATAGACTGAAATGAGTGAACAGACACAATACGATACAGAAAAACGTGAAACATCTTATTATTTGAAACCGAGGGAGTAATAGAAGAAGGCAGAAACCTGAAAATATAATACACTCCCAGAAAATTAACACGATGAAGTTACAGAGGAAAAACGGAAACAAATGCAACGGCAAAGAGCAATACAAGTGCGCATCCAGGGAATCGAACCCTGGTCAGTACCGTGGGAGGGTACTATGATACCACTACACCAGATGCGCTTCTTATGATTATGTTGTCTACAGCTTTATTTTTTACTGTTTGGTTGTTGGCTACTAACCACGCTCAAATCACCAGAAATATTCTAGTCCGGTGTTCCGTCCTTGGCACTTTGGCAACCCTTATGGTCTGAAACATGGGCTTTGAGCGTGGCATACAGTTTTCACCCTCAAATCTCACACACTGGACAACATTCACCCTGAACTTAAAAACCGGATGATTTTAACCCTGAAATGTGTAATACCGGACAAATAACCCCCTAAGGTGGTTTTGCACAATTTGGGCTGTTTTGTCGACGACGTGCCGATGACATGGCAATGACGTGGCGTTCTCCATCAGTTAAGAAAATAACAGCAAAAGATGGGCCCCACCTGTCATTTTCTCTGCTCTGCTGCCTTCTCTCCTTCTCCCCTTCACGCTGGTCGATGCACGGGCCTGAACGGCCTTGCCGCTCCTACTGCCGCCGCTAGGCGCGCCGACGATCGCGAGGTCTTGCTCCGCACCGTCTTCCCGGTCCCCGCCGCCCTCGCGCGTTCTTACCATGAGGCAGCCGCCGGGGAGCCGCCGACCACGTCGCCTTCCTCGTCCAGCTTTGCCCCCGCGCGTGCTCGCCACGAGGCAGCCGCCGGGGAGCTGCCGAGCGCGTCCTCAACCTCGTCCTTGTCGCGTTGGTCACCGAGGCGGTGCCTTGGCGTGTCGCCGCGGTCCTCTGCCTCGGCCGCCTTGCCCTCGACGCACATGCCACCGAGGCGGGCCGGGAGCACGCTGCCGCCGTCCCCGACCTGCAGCTCGCCACCGACTCCACGCCGTTTGTGACCGTAGCCACAATTCCGCACGAGCCGACCGCTCCCCAGACCCCAGCTTCCTCGAGAATCCACGGCGACGACATCGATAGAGTTGTACGATCTTGGCATCGATTCTACCGTGCTGGTTGGCAAATAGGAGCTCCCGCTGTTTCCCCCTCCTCTGGCCGCCGCCGGCGCCCTTTCCGGAATATCGGCATCCCCTCGCCCCCTCCACTCCTCGGCTCCCCTTGCTCCTCGCCCGATTTCAATTCCGCGCCTACGGGAGACGCGTTTCAGGCTGCGAATTTTGTTCGCGTGGGTACGCAGCCCATCCGGGAAGAGTACTCCATGAAGCGCAAACCCCCATCCGTTGAGCAGGACGTTCCTCAGCCGTCAGAAAGCCATAGTAGCAGCGGAAGTAAGTTTACTATCCTCAGATGTAATTCCACAATCAAGCTCTTGTACATCCAAACACGAATTAGGCGGCCATGTTCCTGCTTCATCATCGAGCGCATCTCCGGCCGGCCCTGCCAGTCTGCCACGAGACCCAGCTCGGCCGTGACTTCCGCGAGAATACCCGGCTCGGCTGGGAGCAGGCAGGAGCTGATAGATCGCGAGATGCGGCAGCTGGATCTCCGGATCAAACGGAGCTACGAGGAGCACGCCCGTGCATGTGCGTGGCCTTGGTCTTGGCCGGGGCGCTGCTGCTTCTGACGACGGCGACGGAGAAGAGGATGCGGGCGCTCTGGTCAATGACACCTTTGTCCTGACAGGTGGGGTCCACGAGTATAGTAACGGTGTTAATATAGTGCGCCACGTCAGCCCGTCACGTCAACGAGCAAAACCACACCAAATTGACTCAAAACCGTCCAAATTCGAGAAAAACCACTAACAAGGGGTTATTTATCCGGTATTGTACATTTCAGGGTTGGAAGTATTCCAATTTTTAATTCAGGATGAATATTGTCTAATGCGTGAGATTTAAGCCTACCTGGCTCAGCTCAAGGCCGGAGCCCGTGGCAGGCCGTTCTTAGTGAAAGCCCGTGACGAAAGGAGCAAACTCTGCCACGTCCCATTCCGTGGTGGTGTCAGTCGGTCGGGTCCCCCACAACGCCTCGTGGCGCGCAAAACTCACCAGGCCGCCACCGCCACCGCCGGCCCTCCGCTTCCTTAACCTAATGGCGGCCGGCGGCCACCCCCGCTTCCCTGGCCCTAACCCATCACCTCCTCCCTGCCGCCAAGAATCGCAAGGAAGAAGACTAGAGGAGCGCTGCAACTTCTCTATAATGCGGACCAGGGGCCAGACCCACCGCGAAGCCAAACCCCCACCCGCCTCCTTAGGTGCTGGTCGTCTCCGTCTGATCCTCCTTGCCGCCGTCTTATTTAATGCTTTATCGTCATTTGTTTTTGCTCTTTCTCCTGTAGGAGGTGGAGTGGAGGAGGAGGTTGCGGCTGGCGGAACCAATAGTCGCCGGAGAGCTTCGCCCGCCGTGAAAGGGAAATCCCCCGTCGCCAAGGTGAGACTGCAAATGCCGGTGCTTGGTAGGTTGTAAAAGGCGCCAACTTTGGTGTGAGGATTCCAGGGGATTAAGGGAGAAGCTGGTTGTGTCGATTGACCATCTATGGAGCTAGTGATGTTCTAATGTGTTCCTTTAAATTTCCCTTCTCCTTTATTATCAAGATTGTTTAACACATTCAGTTTTAAATGAGTTGAAACTTTAGGCTCAAAGTAATTCAGAGAGGACACACTTTATCTACTGAAAGTCTTCCAGTTTTGTATATTCAGTAGTAAAAAATGAGTTCAAAGCGTATGTCCCATGGAACTGAAGAATTACAGCGCTCTTATATTTTGAGTGAAAAATAAAATAGGCAAACTTGGTGTCGGGATGGTTTCTATTTCCTTAGGTAGAAAGGATACGGCTTACCATTGGCGGAGGCAGGATTGCTTAATTTCCCATGTTAGGAGGGGCCGATTAGAGCAAAATTTTCAAAAATCATCACTGTTCATATAAATTTAGGAGCAAATCAATGGTGTTAGGGGGGGCCAGGGCCCCTGCTGGTCCCCCTGTCTCCGCCACTGCGGCTTACGGATGTCAAATTTAGACATGCAAGGCATACTTATGCATTCCCTGATGGGATTTGCTTATGCTGTTCACTTGACTTCAGGTGGAATTGGATTCCCCATTGAGGGTTAAGCACAAGAAAAGTAAAGTCCACACGGAGTGGAATGATGATGCTGGTACGAAAAGTTGCAGTGTGGGGAGTTCTGAGAAGAAAACTATGAAGGAAAATGAGCCGGAGACAATTGGTGATGGTGATGCAGCTGGCATGGACTGGGAAGATGGGCATGTCTCTGCGGTGGAATGCAAAGAGGGTTATTCCCATGATCTTGGAGACACGGTCTGATGTAGCCCAACCTAGGACCATCACCATGTCAAGCACTCCAACACTCCACAAGTCACCATGGACATCAAAGGTGAACTCCTTCCTCTATGTGAACCTCGACATGACACTTTGGAATGGTATACTACTTGACCATCGTCACTTTGTATTGCTAGTCACCACGGTTACGAGTCCACGGGAAGATGGCCAAGACGCAAGAGGAATGGAGTCCGACAAGACGGTGGCTTGGAAACGGAGAAGGAAGAAGAAACTGCATCGGACGGTTCTACGGGACTCGCCCCGGTACTACCGCCCGGACCTGCCACCCGACGAAGAGGCCGTCCACTCCGGTACTACCGCGCCCTCCGCCCCGGTACTACCGCCACATGCCGGCGCGGTACTACCGCGTCCGCTACCGCGTCTACTACCGGATCTCCCAGGAGCTACTGGACTCGCGACCGATCTTTCCAGGAAGTACCGCCCCGGGGCCCGGTACTACCACACGGCCGGTAGTACCGCGCCGGGCCCGGTACTACCGCTGCGGGCGAGCCTGCGTGCTGAAAAGGCCCTTGTGCCTTGTAATCTTATCCACCCACCTACCCATTTAGTCAACACTATAAATAGGACTCCCTTTGCCCAGATCTGGGATAGACTATGTTTTGAGATTAGAGTAGAGCTAGGCTCCCCACCTCAAGACGGTCTCCTTCCTCCCCTTGCGGGGATGGTTCCTCCCCTTGTGGAGAAGATCCCTGCGTGGATTCAAGACCTCTACTTGTAGTTTGACTACTCGCCAATCTTTCATCCTCGGGTGACTTTATTGGATCGGCTTGGTTGGCCGTTGGAGAAACAACCATCCAAGATCCCTTCTTGTATCTACTTGCCGATCTCCCACCTTCGTGTGGATTCTATTGGGCCGGTTGGACCGACCGGTAAGGGAAACGGTCCTTCTATCGTGTGTGTTCTTGTGTTCGGGGCGTTCTTCTTGGTGTTCTTCGTGTTTCTCGTGTTCTTGCGTGCGTTCGTCCACATCCTCCGTCAATCCGTGAAGATCGGGCCACCCTAGTAGTCCCCTACTACACCATATGGTATCAGAGCTCTAGGTTTACACGGATTTGACCTTGTGTTGCCACCGTTTTCCCCCAATTTTTCTTGTTCTTGGTCAAAATTCGAAAATCCCCACAAAAATAGCCATACCTTGTTCTTGATCTGATACCATACTACACCATATGGTATCAGAGCATGGTTGCCACGGATTTGACTTGTGTTTCCACCCCCAAATCCACCAAATTTTTCTTTGATTTTGAGTAATTTCAAAAAAACCTGCAAAAATAGTCTCTCGAGCTTTTGGATCGATTCGGTGAGTCTTGTGCATTTGGGTAGGTTTTGATCCATAGATCTATTGCTATACTTGTTGATCTATCTTCCTTTGCGTTCCCATAGCCTAATTCCATCGATTTCCCCTCCGATTTGGCCATTTTCGGGCCATTTTTCCGCCAAAATCGCGCATTTTCGCGTCTCGGGCATGAACTGCGTCCCGACCCGGTACTACCGGACCTCGTGCGGTACTACCGCCCCGCCCAGAAACTGAAATTTTCAGAAAACGGTTTTGGTCATATCTTTTGATTCCGGACTCCGTTTTTGGTGTTCTTTGGCTCGTTTCGAAGCTACGGACAAGGCCTTCATCACCATAGCGGTTGCTCCATCATCCACCACCACCAAATCCGTGGGCAAGCACGAAGCTTCTACAACAAAGGGTGAAGAACATCGACGAAAGGTATAACATCGCCAATCTTTACCCCTTGCCATTCCGTTGAAAGCCACACTATATCTTTGCGATTACCATGTCCTATATAGGCTAGCTCTTGATGATTGCTTGGGCTTTGCACATTTGCACCGTGTAGTTTCCGAGCAAAATTGCATGCGCTAGTTATCATATATCATATATCTTGTGTTGGCATAAAAAAGAAGTGAGTGTGCAAAAGTAAAAAGAATCAAAAGAGACAAGTAGCAAAAAGTGCCAAATCAAAAGAAGAGAAAAGAAAAGAAAGACACCACTTGCCATATCTCTTGTAGGAAAGCGCAAGCTCGATGAACATCTAGTAGGTGGTGCATTGTTGTGCAAATCTTGTAGCCCACCAAATAAATTACAATCGAGCTAGTGGCTCTCCTTGTACTTGTGCAACACGAGCTTATAGTCTTCGCTAGGATCATATGGTTCTTTAGCTCACTTCTTGGTTGCACGAGTCCCATTTATCTCTCCGCGCGTGTGTTTCCTTGAACTACATTCCTATCTTTTGATATTGACTTATATTTGCTTTGTGATCATCGTGGTTCTCTACTTGCTTTGACAATATCTTGGTTTCCGGTTGGTTCAATTTGCTTTCCACCTACCATACCTTCCTACCAACTTTTAAGCCGTGTGTGTTTTGGAGTTTGCTTTGGATACTTGAACACAAGCATTTTACTTTGTGATCGTTTCCCTTGGCTGTCCACGATGTCCAATACTATCTACAAGGTGAGAGGTTGTGTTCTAGTTCCTTTCCACTCCACATATATACACTTGTCTTGTGAGTTGACATGTCTAGGGAGAGCGAATGCAACTATGGAGCCTACGAGGAGGACTACACGATGAGTCACATGTACTATGATGCACCAAGCATTGAGGACATGGGGGGCTACTACTACGACAACTACAACGACAATGACCCCCATGACATGATGGATCATCACCAAGACTTCCGCTACAACTACTTCGACTACGACTCCGAAGATTGCTCAAGCTTCACCGACATGGGGAACTACTACGACTACACCGACAATGACCCCCATGACATGATGGATCATCACCAAGACTTCCGCTACAACTACTATGACTCCGACTATTCGAGCGTCCACGACAAGGAGCGGTACCAAGACTTGGAGCAACCTTCATCAAATTGTATCGATTCCAAGTACGTGCGAATCTACCACGACTCCGACTACACAAGCTCCAACGATAATGAGGCGCAAGTGTCTTCACACGCCTCATCACATGGTACCAACTTCGACAACAACGACATGGTGGAGCGCCACTACTACGACTATACTCCGATGACATGGTGGAGAACGTCTACGACTACTACTCTTGTAGCATGTGCGGCGACTTCGACAACATGCAAGAGGAGAGGATTCCCATCACCACCATGTTCAATAGCGGCACCACCAAGCGTCATGGCACAACCTACTTCTATGGTTCAAGCTCAAGACGGTGCTCCGACAAGAAGGCCACCATGAGTTCATCCTATGGAGCTCCATCTACTTCCAAGAGTGCCAAGCTTCGCCATTCGCCATCAACTTCAAGAAGGAGCCATGACAAGGCCGTTGCCAAGAGTGACAAGCTTCGACATTCTACATCGACAACAAGGCGGTGTCCCAAGAAGTGCATCGACAAGGCCAATTCAAGCCAAGGCCCATCTAGCTCATCAAGGCGCAACAAGAAAGATGCCAAGGTCGACCACAACTTGTCCAAGCTCCAAGACGACGTGGCCACACTCGCCAAGCTTCGGAACATATCACCACGTTCCAGTGGAAGCTCCAAGGAAAGGTCGCCAAGGCAACAAGAACGCCGACGTCAACATGAGGAGAAGCATCCAAATGACTTTCGGCGACACCCTACAACTCAAGAATGCCAACGTCGACATGAAAAGAAGACGGCGACAAAGGCGCATCCTATGGTGTCCCCTAGTGCTACCACTCCAAGTGTGCCAACAAGAGCTACAAGTTCCATGTTTGATGAGCTCATGGCCGACATCGACAACTTCTTCGAGAAATTATTACGTCGACGCCGGAAGAAACATGGTCACAAACGTGAGGCCACAACCAAGACGGCGCCCTTCTCAAGCACTTCTCATGATATGGTTTCTACACCAAGTGCCACCACCACATTGGCCCCCATATGGCAAGATGAAGACCTCCTATGTGACAATTGCCAAGGCCAAGACCATGATCCACGAGAATGTCCCAATCTCTTGTGCCCACTATGCAATAGAAGAGGTCACATGATGTGGGAATGCCAAGTTGGTGAACAAGACGGTGACCAAGATGGTGAGAAGACGGTCGAGCATGGGATTTTCCCTTCGACCATGGAGGCGAGCATGGAGAATGCTATCACCTTTGACCATGGGTCAAGTGATGATGATGCCGAGCATGGGATGTTCCCTTCGGCAATGGAGTCAAGTGATGAAGCGGAGCATGGGATTTTCCCTTCCGCAAAGGAGTCGAGTGATGATGCCTACATTATGGCATTAACCTTTGGAGGCGAGATGGTTGAGAAGGTTGAGCATGGGAGTTTCCCTTCAACCTTGGCGGCGTTTGGAGTTGAGAACATTGAGCCTACCCTCATGTGCTTGAATGATGCGATGGTACCAATCCCATGTGAGAATGAGAGCCACTTAGCCCACTTGAGTGAGAGTGATAGTGAGTTGAGTGCCTCCACCATATGTGAGTTTGAGTGCTTTCACTTTGAGGGAATGAGTGATACACCACTTGAGTTGAGAGAGGTAGTTGATAGGTCTTGTGAGGCCATTTCGATTTCTAACAACTTAACCTCTACCTCTAGTGTGTTTTCTCATTGTGTGCTAGGTTCCATGGATGTTGAAACGCCACTCCTCGACATGATGGTGCCTCAAATGGAGAAGATGTACATGGAGGATGATGATGATGCCACCCCATGTCTACTTCAAGATGGACAAGTCGTCTACATGGAAGCCCCTACTACATCAACACCTACTTCACATGAGCGGGACTATCAAGGTATGGGTGTTGATGTGACCATGATCCCGCTAGTGGACATGATGAACTATGATTGCTTGCATGCTATGGATGATTCTTTTGAGGTCACATATGATTCGTTCTTATTCCCTTGTGATACTTTGTTTGAAACCAATGTTGATCAAGTGGAATTACCTATTTGTGATGATTTTGCCATGAGCATGCCTTGTTTTGAGTGTTTCCACTTTTCTCCCGTTGTTGCTTGCAACATGTTGAACAATTCTTCTTTCACATGCGTTGCTTGCAATAATGTTGAAATATTTGATAATGAGATTGCCCCCATAGCTTTCTCACCTTTTGGAGATGTTTCGTTTTCTCTTATGGACCTTGTTCCATCCTTCACTTTGCATAGTAACCATCCACATATGTCATATTTTCCAATTGATTTTTGTGTGGTTGGTGATGTGCAAATGAAGAGACACTTCATGATGGATGATGTGTTCATATACCGTGCACATAACTTCTTCATATGTTGCCTTGTGTGTGCCGGTAAACACATGGTAATGTCAACCTCAATTGAGCATGAGTTGACAATACGAGCTCTTGAGAGCATACATGTGAGTTGTGGATTGAATTCAACTCTAATACTTTGTCCATGTTTTGCATCAAACAAGTTGAACAGTTTCTCTTGCTTATGGTTTGTTTGCAATCATGATGTTGCTTTTGGTCTCCTATATGACAAGCATGTTTATTTGATCTTTCACATGGATGATTTATGTGTTGCCACAAATATGTTGAACACTTGTTCTTTTCAATGGCTTGTTGGAAACCATAATGACATTTTGTGCATGTCTTGTCATGAGTTTATTGGTTTCTACCAATTTGGTGTTGCAACAAATACGAAGAAAACTTGCTCCTTCATGTGCTTTGTTGGCCACCATGATGATATTTTGGACACTCTTCATTGTGTGCTTTTCATGGAGATTTTGTATTTCCACATTTTGAAGATGTTTCATTGGATTGCTTGCACATTGACCTTGCACTTGCACTACCTTTTTATATTCTTGTGTTGTGCTAACGGTGCTATGATAAAGAATGGACATGTCATTGTTGATATGCTCCTCTTTCTTGCACACACATGGTTTGCTTGGTCTTTAGTGTTTGTAGGCATGGTGAATCCCAATTCTTCGACAACACATCTACCTCCTTTGCATGGTGATGACGAGCAAGAGTCGAGGATGACTCTTTTTAAAGGGGGGGGGGGAGATGATGTAGCCCAACCTAGGACCATCACCATGTCAAGCACTCCAACACTCCACAAGTCACCATGGACATCAAAGGTGAACTCCTTCCTCTATGTGAACCTCGACATGACACTTTGGAATGGTATACTACTTGACCATCGTCACTTTGTATTGCTAGTCACCACGGTTACGAGTCCACGGGAAGATGGCCAAGACGCAAGAGGAATGGAGTCCGACAAGACGATGGCTTGGAAACGGAGAAGGAAGAAGAAACTGCATCGGGCGGTACTACGGGACTCGCCCCGGTACTACCGCCCGGACCTGCCACCCGACGAAGAGGCCGTCCGCTCCGGTACTACCGCGCCCTCCGCCCCGGTACTACCGCTACATGCCGGCGTGGTACTACCGCGTCCGCTACCGCGTCTACTACCGGATCTCCCAGGAGCTACTGGACTCGCGGCCGATCTTTCCAGGAAGTACCGCCCCGGGGCCCGGTACTACCACCCGGCCGGTACTACCGCGCCGGGCCCGGTACTACCGCTGCGGGCGAGCCTGCGTGCTGAAAAGGCCCTTGTGCCTTGTAATCTTATCCACCCACCTACCCATTTAGTCAACACTATAAATAGGACTCCCTTTGCCCAGATCTGGGATAGACTATGTTTTGAGATTAGAGTAGAGCTAGGCTCGCCACCTCAAGACGGTCTCCTTCCTCCCCTTGCGGGGATGGTTCCTCCCCTTGTGGAGAAGATCCCTGCGTGGATTCAAGACCTCTACTTGTAGTTTGACTACTCGCCAATCTTTCATCCTCGGGTGACTTTATTGGATCGGCTTGGTTGGCCGTTGGAGAAACAACCATCCAAGATCCCTTCTTGTATCTACTTGCCGATCTCCCACCTTCGTGTGGATTCTATTGGGCCGGTTGGACCGACCGGTAAGGGAAACGGTCCTTGTATCGTGTGTGTTCTTGTGTTCGGGGCGTTCTTCTTGGTGTTCTTCGTGTTTCTCGTATTCTTGCGTGCGTTCGTCCACATCCTCCGTCAATCCGTGAAGATCGGGCCACCCTAGTAGTCCCCTACTACACCACGGTCACTGTTGAGTTCACTGATGTACCTTCTTCAACTGAAAAGAAGAGTGTTCGAAGGTATACTGCTGAAGAGAAGGTAAAACATTTCACGAGTAAAAAAATCTTATTAATCAATCTATGTGCGTGGTTGGTGCATAAATGTGCATCTAACCTTTTTATCATTACTTTATCCTGTGAACAAACGAATTCGTGTTTGTCATGGTAGCCTTACAGTGTGTGCTGACTGCTCAAGATTGCCAGCTAGTAGCTTGTTTGCTGTGTAATGTAATGGTCTGCAGCCTACATACAAGAAATCCCTGAACCATATCTGAAAAGGGCATCATTTCTCATTCATTTTTAATGTACTTCAAAAGTTCAAACTACTATCTCTTTTTGTGCATGGTCACTTTGTTAGTATTGACCAATTACTACTTTCGGATTTGTTCAGGAGGTGGCTGAACTGGTGCACAAGGTCCATTTGCTTTGCCTGCTAGCAAGGGGTAGGGTAATTGACAAGGCTTGCAATGATCCTCTTATTCAGGTGCATTATATTGGTATTCATTTATACCGTTTTAAATTGCTCATGTTCCAAAATGATGAAATTTCATGATAGACTTTCAGAAGTACTAAACTGAGGCATCTTCGAAGATAAACCATGTTTTCCAAATGTTCTTTTCAGGCTTCAGTTCTCTCTGTTTTACCACATCACTTACTTTGGAATGGTGTAGACATTCAAAAACTTGACGCTAATAACCTGCGTAGTCTTGTGAGCTGGGTAAGCCCCCTTTGGGCCATATATGTATTTACATATTTTCCCCACATGTTCTTTTTTCTATCTTAAAAAACTAATTTATTGTGCATGCAGTTCCATCGTACTTTCTGTGTAATTGCACGATCTACTGACAGGGGATCTTTTGAATCAAATATGGCTTTCGCACTTCAAAGTCGTGTAGGCACTGCTGAAGAGGTATTCTATCTGCTCCCTTACGATGTGCTTGCTGAAGGAATTAGTTTCCCTTAATTCCTTATGTTGGCAGGCATTACATTATGTGTTCTCTAATTTTTTTGAGAACCCTTAAATTTGAATGAGCGTAATCATATTCCTCTGCGCCACAATCTATTTACTGTTTGGCATTTGTAAATGGAATTCAACTTCTGAAGCTACACGAGTAGTAAACTTCTGAAGCTACACGAGTAGGCTCCCTTACAATAGGTCTGTGCACTATCGGTGGCACTGTTTAGGGCACTCAACTTAACCGTTAGGTACGGATGTCACTGTGCAACTAATTATGTGCTTGAGTTTGGCCATATCTTAACTTTTTTTTGCATCAGTAAGGCATACAACATTTGATGTCCTGTTTCTTCTTTACTGATTTGGTTCCACACAGGTGCATATTAATTTGAGAATTTTGAGCAATACCTAAATATAGTTTATCTTGTAGGTTTGTTACAAATATGGATGTTGTTGGACTCAAGCCTGATACTAAAGCGACGGGGACGCCAAATCATGATGGACCTAGGCTTTCTACAAGGGAACTACCATGTAGTTCTGTTGTTGCAGGCCATAATGAGTTTAACACTCTTTCTCCGTCTCAGTCAGAAGTTAATACAAAATCTAAGCAACGAGGCAATCTTGGGAATTTGAAAAGCACGTCAGCTCGCAGGAGAAGTTTGTCTAAAAACTTGTCAAATTGCAAGGTTGATCAATATGCGTCAACATCAAAAGATGAATCATCCAGCAGACAATGCCCTTTAACATCCAGTAATGCTGAAATACCAAAACGGAAAGGATATGTGGAATTTGAGTTGCAACTGGAAATGGCCCTTTCAGCCACTGCAGCCGAAAGTCAAGAAAATAAGCTAGCTGCCACATCCAATCAGTCAACTGGTACCCTACTAGATTCTACTCCATCATTGAAGAAATTACGTAAAAATGCAGAAGTTGCGTCCAACTCAAGCGCAGTTTGGTCGAGAAATGGAGCGCCATTATATTGGGCCGAGGTATACTGCGGTGGCCAGACAGTGACAGGAAGATGGGTGCATGTTGATGTTGTAAATGATATTATTGACGGTGAACAAAAAGTAGAAGCTGCTTCTGCTGTTTGCAGGAAGCCTTTGAGATACGTTGTTGCCTTTGCTGGTGGTGGTGCTAAAGATGTGACTAGAAGGTTTGCCTCTTTTTTTGGAAAATTACAGAACTTTCGTACTGCTTATTTTTTTATTGATTTTCCAAAAATTGGGGGTACAAGAGAGCTGTACCAACAGCAACAAAAAAATGATTTATAAACTTTTGCCATGTGCTGTGACTAAGATATACTAATTATGCCTTGTTTGTTTGCTAGACCTTCTATTTGTGAGCCAAACCAAACAATGCAACTAGAGAAAATACAGTAGTCATGATTACTGAAATTATTATTTCCTAATGCAACTTGTAATCTAAATTCAGTCTACACTGAATGACTTGGAGCACTGTGTTACTGTTTAGTAATATTTTTTAAACTTGGTAAATATTAGAAATTCTATGGTTTTTGCAATGCAACATTTAGGATGTGCTCTTAAGGTTCAGGGACAGAGCCAGAAAAATATGTCTCCGGTGACAAAGTAGTAATATTTGTGCATTTCTTACACCCATTCCAATTTCTTTTAGCCAGGTTATCCTTATTAAGCAAGACTTTCCTATGTAGGAACCACATGGTATTTTAAGCTTCCATAAATATTTTCGAAGGTATCTAGTATTCTAGTATGCCATGCATTAGGTCCTCGTTCATAGGTTTGACCGAAAAAACACCCTGAGCTTGAGGGCTTCCAAACAAACTTGTCTGGCTCATTCGACAGTTTACCCTCATTAACCTTTGGCATAAATGTAACCACGTAGTCCATTTATCACCTGTTAAGGATCTTCTGAAACCAATGTTCAGAGGCACCGAGATTTTGGAGAGTGGTATTGGAGGTGTTGTTATAGAATGTAGGGGAGGGGTTGTCGCCCGAGGATTCAAGGTTGAAGAACTATTCTTCTATTCCTCACAGAGGCCCTCTATATGCGCCTAACAATCCAAACTAAATAAGAAATCATAGATCTTATCTTTAATTGGCTCAAGTCCCAAGCGAAAAGGATATCTTCCTAACTTAAAGGACAAACTACCTAAATGTGAGATTATGAAGATCCTCTCCCTAACTTGGTGCTGCGTGGGCCATGCACTACACGGACATAACAATTCTTCGCAAACTTGTTTTAACAAATCATGCCCTATGTTTTCCCAGGTATTGCTTGCAGTGGCACAGAATTGTCCAGGGGAGAGTGAATCCAGAGTGGTGGGAGAATGTTTTGGCACCGCTAGAGCAACTCGAATGGCAGCAACTAATGACTCTGAAGAGATGGAACTTCAGACCAGGGCCCTAACAGAGCCTCTTCCTACCAATCAACAGGTACAGGCGTAGAGCCCACACATGATCTAAGAGAGATTTAAATAACTTTTACCCTTTTTGCTTCATCGAAGATTGCTTGTTATCTTGTTTTAATTATGTATGTAACCATTTAGGCCTACAAAGACCATCACATATATGCTCTTGAGAAGTGGCTAAACAAGAACCAAATTCTTCATCCCAAGGGTCCAGTGCTTGGCTTCTGTAAAGGGCATTCTGTTTATCCTAGATCGTGTGTTCAAACACTGCAATCAAGACATGGCTGGCTCCGGGAGGGTCTGCAAGTCAGCGAAAACGAGTCACCTGCAAAGGTCCATAACAAAAGCATATATTTTTTATCTTGCCTTTTTTTCTGGTGGAGTAACTTATTTTGTATGTAGGTTGTGACACGACCAAAGAGGACTTTCAACTCTCAGTCAAACGAATCCAATAGTAACGACGATGGACTTCAGCCAACCATGGAGTTATATGGTAAATGGCAATTGGAACCGCTGCAACTTCCACCTGCTGTAGATGGCATTGTGCCAAAGGTTCGGCTCCTTCATAATGAGTATCACTTTCTATTTAGTAACCATCACTATTTATTTTGTGGTAATTCCATACTGATTAAATTCTCAAATTTCTCAAAGAATGAACGTGGCCAAGTTGATGTATGGTCCGATAAGTGCCTTCCACCTGGTACCGTACACTTGAGGTTACCAAGATTATTCCAGGTTGCAAAGAGGCTTGGAATTGACTATGCTCCTGCCATGGTTGGATTTGATTATCGAAGCGGTCGGTGCGTTCCAGTTTTTGATGGAATTGTTGTATGTGGTGAGTTCAAAAATGCCATTTTGGAGGTATGTTGAATAGAGGATATTGCATTTGATTTACTTTCAGATGATTGGAACTGTCTATCTTGTTGTCAACAAGTGTTGTGGACTTGGATCCACAACGGGATAACTACCGTGCAGAAGATAGCCAGACGGCGTGGCTGTGAGGGATTGGGTAGACATAGGTTGAGAAGAGAGAAACCAGGGATAGATTAGATTGATTGTTCTTGCTTGTCCCCAACGTGGATACATGTCATCCTTATATAATGGATGTTCAGGCCCTTGACCTCTCCTAATACGATTAGATCTAGAACTTCCCTAATACAATTGAACTCTTTCCTAATCCTATATTTTCCAAATGGAATCTTACTATATTTATCTCATGGACTCTTTCCACGCTGCTACTCCTGCCTTGGTAATGTGGACCCCATGTCCACAACACTACACCCCTCCTGGACAAGCAGCTTGTCCTCAAGCTGCAAGGTGGCGGCCATGGTTGAAGTCCTTCATAGCTCCGTATTGATGTGATACTGTGACTCCATACCCACGTTTTCCTGGAGCTCTTACCTAATTCTCTCGAGTACAACTTGTATATCTCTGGATCACCCTGATTTCCAGCTTGGAGAGATACAGATTCCATGTACAACATGCCTGCTGTTTCCAGTATAGACCCCTTGGGCTTCGATTCTCTTGATGCAAACCCAGGTAATTTTAACCACCACGAAAGGAATTCTCTGATATCTCTGTTCCCTTTAAGTGGAAAACATCTGTCCGAGATCCTCTCCCAGGAATATATGGAACGTTTCTTTTCTTTCCAATCTGAAAGATAGCTTCTAAATATTGCATGCACCAAACTATCTCTTCCTGTTTGCACCAAACTCATGTTTGAGCCACCCTCTGCACATGCATGACTTGGCTCAACTCCATCTACATCACCAACACTCGGCCGCTGCACACCACATGAGAAATTCCAACCCAGCCTCAACGCCGCTGCTGCAGAGGACTCTGCCACCGTTTCCCTTGCTGCAATTGCCGCCTCCTCTGTGCTTGACTGCATCTGCGTGGCCTCGGGTTCTTCTGGCACCTCCGGTGCTTCTTTTTGCTGCATCCCCGCCGTTACATCGGCCGCGCCCACTGGCACGGCTGTTGCGGCAACTGCGCTCGGCTGCGCTGCCACAGATTTTCCTTCTTGCTGCAATACCTCAGTAACTGCTGCTTCTTGTTGCATTCCTGGTGCCGAATTTGTAGCACCTGATGTGTCAATCGATACTGGCAGTAATCGATACCAAGTTGACAACAGCCATCATATATGTTCCGGCCCTGCAAGCTCTGAACAGCTCGTGCAGCATCATGATCTAGGGCATATTTGATGAAGGCCACGATCCTTGATCTTCCTGGGAAAATTTCAATGGTTTCCACCACTCCATAAGGATCGAAGACTTGGTGAAGCAAATTCTTCGTGATCTGGTAGACTACACGCTGAATTGTGATGCGAAGTATCCTTCGCGACATCTTCTCAGCAACGAGAGCCATGGTGGTCGGCTCTGATACCAAATGTTGTGGACTTGGATCCACAACGGGATAACTACCGTGCAGAAGATAGCCAGACGGCGTGGCTGTGAGGGATTGGGTAGACATAGGTTGAGAAGAGAGAAACCAGGGATAGATTAGATTGATTGTTCTTGCTTGTCCCCAACGTGGATACATGTCATCCTTATATAATGGATGTTCAGCCCTTGACCTCTCCTAATACGATTAGATCTAGAACTTCCCTAATACAATTGAACTCTTTCCTAATCCTATATTTTCCAAATGGAATCTTACTATATTTATCTCTCATGGACTCTTTCCACGCTGCTACTCCTGCCTTGGTAATGTGGACCCCATGTCCACAACACTAAGATATACAAGCTCTTTCATACAACATAGATATGTTGTGTAGCTAGGTGAAAATATTTGAAGATCTCTAATTGTCAATAGTTATCATAAGCTGTCTTTATTGGAAATTTTTATCCTAAGCTGTACATATGGAGTGTATCAATCCTCGTTGAGATATATGCCTGAAAAATACAAGCATAAATTGTGTACCATGATTCAGAAGAAAAATAAGTGTTGTTTCATCATCGTACTGACAAGCAAATGTAGAAGTCTGAATGGTAGTATTTTGATGAATCGGTGCCCTTTCATCATCGTAGTGACATACAAAATTTTAGCGCAAGCTCTGCCACTGAGTTGATGTATTTTATTTGCAACCTTGACAATACTTCCTGGTAGGCATACGAAGAAGCGGAGGAACAGAGACAAGCTGCCGAAAGGAAGCAGGAGGAAGCTCAGGCTCTCTCTAGGTGGTATCAGCTGCTCTGTTCTATTGCAACGAGACAACGGCTGAAAGAAGCCTACAACGCACGTTCAGCAGCGCCTGGTCCAGAGAGACCAGCCAAAATTGATAATCACCAGGAGAGCACTATTGACTCGAAAGCTACCTCTCATCCAAGCAGACCACAGGCGGATCGACCCCCAAATTCTTCTCTCTCTGGTCATGACCATGAGCACGAGTTCCCGGAGGATGATCAAAGCTTTGACGAAGAGTCTTTTGTGCGGACGAAACGCTGCCCATGCGGGTTTTCAATCCAAGTTGAGGAATTGTAGCGATTTTGTATGATTAGCAAGTTGTGTTTCTGAAGAATGCAGTTTTTCTCTCAAGAAAATAGCTGCGCCGTTTCTCCTACCTTTTATGCTTGTTGCATTTGTCTGCAGACACTGGCTTGAAACATTTTTTTTCCAACAGGGCTAACCCCCTTTCCATTACCAAAATAGCGGAAATACATAGTTCACTTTACAAGTATCAAACTGCATAGCAGCAAGAAAGGAGAAGGTAAAGATGAGAGAACTGGGGGATGGGGGAGAGCGAGTTGGGGCAACTAACAGGAAACCGCTGAGAATGCTCGGTCTCGAGCATCCCTACGGGGCGAAAACCTGTTACCGCCATCGAGTCTAGTCCTGAAAAGTACCCACTGGCTTGGAACATGAAATTACTAAAGTGAAATGAACATTTGGTGCTAATAATAAGTTCCAAAGTGTCATCCACTTTATACTACTGAGGAATTAATGATGAGAGTGATTAACTGGTCAAATTATAAATTTTGCCATTACAGAACTTTATTGCATTCAGCGGGAAATAAAGAACTTGGACGCTCAGGAAGAAGATAAAATGCAAACAACCAAACACTAACAGTTGCGACAACAACACCACCAAATGACAAGATGAAGCTACAAACCGAATGTCTCCTTTCAGAAGGAAGTAGAATAAAAAAGAATGAAGATGCCTGGGGGTCAAGCCGACACGCTCCGGCTTCCATCCGTGCTGCTGAAGTCGGCCCTCCGGCACGCGTCCTCGACGATGCGCTCGATCCTCGCCTCCACCCCGGCCATGCTCGGGCGCCGGTCGGGGTGCTGCTCGGTGCACTCCATGCCCAGCTGCAGCAGCCGCATCATCTCGTCCTCCACGCGCGGCTCGTTGCCGATGACGGAATCGAAAACCTCGGACGTCCACTCCTCCTGCACAACCGACCGCACCCACCGCGCCAGGTCCACGCCGCCGGCGCCACCGTCGTCCGGGAGCGCGTACGTCGGCGCGCGCCCGGTGAGCAGCTCCAGCACGACCACGCCGAAGCTGTACACGTCGGCCTTCTGCGACACGGCGCGCGCGTCGGTCACCTCCGGGGCGCGGTACCCCGTGCCCCGCTTCGGCAGCGCCGCCGCGCCAACGAGCTGCGCTAGGCCGTAGTCGGCTACGTAGGCACCGTCGCGCGTCCCGTTGACCACGACATTCGACGACTTGATGCTGCCGTGCGACGACTTGGCCCCGCCGCGGTGGATAAACGCCACGCCGCGCGCGGCTGCCAGCGCGATGCGCGCGCGCGCCGTGAAGTCGAGGCGCCCACGGCCCTCCGCGCCATTGCCTACGATGCAAGAAGCCCATTATCTAAACACGCCGTCGATGGACAAGACACACTATAGCTACACGATCGAGTAGAAGAAGCGCTCTAACCGTGGAGGAGAGAGGAGAGGCTGCCGGCGCCGACGAAGTCGTAAACGAGGAGCTTCTCCTCCTTGCTGTAGAAGTAGGCACGGAGACTCGGCAAGTTGTCGTGGCGGAGAGCGCTGAGGGCGACCACCCTGTCCCGGAACTCGCGCTCGGGGAGGTGCACGTCGCGGAGGCGTTTAATGGCGAGGACTGGTTCACCGCCGTCGAGCGTGGCGCGGTATGTAGTCCCGTGGACGCCCTTGCCGAGCACCTCGGCGGAAGCCCGCAGCATCGTCTCCAGGTCGTAGGGCCTCTCTGGCGCGCTGCCCAGGAACACCAGCTTCTTGCCATCGCCGGTCAGCGCCGACGCAGGCGTCGGGGAGTGCGACCGCTTCACAGCGTCCGTGTCCGGTATCGCCACGGTCACCGTTATTGGCTCCGTGCCCTCTTGCACATGGGCCGCGGCCTCGGTGGACGCCCCGGCCGCTGCCCGCCGCCTCCGGCGGAAGCAGATGAGAAACCACACCGACAGTATGATCAGTAGAAGGACCACCGCGGCGATGATGATGCCGACGATCGCGCCACTGGATAGCCCGTCGCTCTTGTTGTCTCCAGAGGGGTCGGAGCATGCGGCGAGGGGGCCGTCGCAGAGGGCCGTTCCGAGGAAGGCGCTCGCGGGCACCCCGGCGAGTGATGCGGGCACGGGGCCGTCGAGCTGGCCGTTGTAAGACACGTTGAACTGCGTCAGCTTCGGGAGGTTAAGGCCGCTGGGGAGCGCGCCTGTGAAGTCATTGCCCTCGAGGTTCAACGTAGCGAGGTTAGTGAGCTTGTTGAACTCCGGTGACACGCCGCCCGTGAGGCGGTTGCCGGAGAGGTCGGCCTTCTTGAGCAATGCCAGCGAGAAGAAGCTCTCCGGTATATCTCCGTCGAACCGGTTCCCCACGAGGTACAGCCACCGGAGCTCGGCGCAGCCGCCGATGTCCGCGGGGATGGCGCCGGAGATGGCGTTGAACCGGAGCGAGAGCGTCTGCAGGGCGGTGAGTTTGCCCACCGTGCCGACCGGAACCTGTCCGCTCAGGCTCTTGCCCACTAGCCGCAGCTCGACGACACGCTCGCTGGCGCCGGCACCGGAGCAGCTGACACCAAGCCACCCCTGGCACGGGGACACGGACAGGTTCCACTTGAGATGATTCCCAACTGCGGTGCGCAGGGCGAGGAGAGCGGCGCGGTCGCCGGCGATGTCCGAGGTCACGTGCCGAGGCAGCAGGGCGAGCAACCCGACCGCGAGCTGCAGGAGAAGGAACGCTCGCGGGACCCGCTGCCCGAGCGCCATCCTTTGACGCGGTACAACTAGCTAACAAGATCAAGCAGAGGCAAGCTATCTAGAGGAAGGGACAGGACAGGATCAAGAGGCTTTTGCAGACGGCGGCGCAAGATTCGGTGGAGGAAACGCGCACGCACGCAGGCGGCGACGGCGGCGAGAGGCTCTCGATCGATCTCTTTCGGCAGGGGTGTGACTAAATAAGACGGGTAAATGTAACGGCGGAAAATTCCATTCTCATAGTACTGATCCTGCAGCTGTAGGAGCAATGGACAGCGGTTAATTGGGATTAGCGGCATCGGGATCGACGTAGTATGGTGAGGTACTGAGGTGAAAGAACTGAAGCGCGAGTTTGGACGGGAGCACGGTGCCGGTGCGTGTGGCAACAAATGCCGCCGGCCGGCTCCGCGGGAAAATGCACGCCCCCGCTCTCTCTCTCTCTCTCTCTCTCTCTCTCTCTCTCTCTCTCTCTCTCTCTCTCTCTCTCTCTCCACCTCGGTATTATCTCAAATTACTAGTATTAGTACCGGCTGTTTGTATAAAGAGTTGATTATTACTGTCATCAGTCGTTACTCCCTTTCTTTTCTTCCATGGCTTGTAGCCAGCTGTGGCGGAAGAAACGTTGTTGTACGGTGCAATCTAGGGCATGTCGTGGCAAGTTCTCCTCGAGGAGATACAACTTTCAGCTCAGCCGTGCGTGGAGTTACTTGAAATTTCAAAAGGCTTAGACCATTTCGTTTGCCAAAACGTCCGTGACAAATATCTATTTGTTCATTTTTTTTCCGATAAAGATCTATTTGTTCATATAGTGCACAAATGGGCTGGACAAGATTATCCATGGTACGGAGCAGGAAAAGCGCCTCAGTGTCACTCCTCTCCCCAGGGTGACACAGGCGACGGCGGCTGCCACGCCGTGCTCCACCACACCTTCCCCCGCCACCTCCCTTCACCATTGTCACAAGCCTCCACCGAAAAAAACCTGTGCGATGAAGGCATCCTAAAGAAAGTTGGAACGACATGACGAACTAAGATATGTAATAGTAAGTCTAATGATCAACCGGAGAAGGAGGAACTCAACAAAATTTCAGAACACCTTCGATGATGTTGTAGTCTTGTTTGTCCTGGACTTAGCCCGGACTGTCCAGGCGATGTTTAGGATGCTACAGGAGTACCCCGGGCATTGCGGGTTTTTTCCTTTTTAAGTCGGTTGGGATCGATTCCGACTTATTGCTTGTTCTAAATAATATTGTGGCCCATAGGTTTATTTTTGTTTTACGCCTATCCCTACCCTTTGTCCTATATGAACGCGGGGGGGGGGGGGGGGGGGGGGTGGTGGTGGTTAAATTTTAGGGTTTTGGACATTGTGTTCCCAAGTGGTGTATTGTGGCGCCCCGACCCGACTGTTATACAGTGATACTGTGTCCCCGGTTATCCGTTACCACCAGACACACTATCAACGCATAATAGAGAGATCAAGACTTGTGGAACAACTGGCACATCACAGACTCTACGACACAAATCATATAGTTCAACTCTTATAATAGAGAAAGATAGCAAATGACAACCAGAGGTCACAGACCCAACATTACAACAAGCGGAAGCAAATTAGGTTGTTCTAAACAACAAGAACCAAAATATGGCCTAAGAGGCCTGCAAATAAACATCCAGCGCCAGCTGTTCCGGGATGTCCCAAGCAGCCACCTGGGAACACCAGACTACTCGTCGACGTCCACAAAGAACCCACCTTCCAGATCCGTGAAGTCCTCCTCTAAAACAAAACAAACGACGTTGAGTTCGACGAACTTGCAAGATTATATATAGAGTTTTAGCTCGATGAGGCTTTCAAAGTTATATGGCTGTTTTGCATAAAGCTGATTTTATTTATGAAAAATATAACTCAATGACATCGACTATTCAGAGTATTTTTAAAAGAGGGAGGAAGTGACTCTTTTCTCTTGAATCACATTTCTCACCATTCATCACCATCATCAACATTGTACCTGTTCATCAAAGGCACCTCCCCGAATCACCCTCGAGGAAGCTCACCTTACAATCTTGAAGTGGTACCTCTAGTACCCAGTTTTTAATCATTCCGTTAAAGTTATTCTATGGTCTTATCGTCCTTTCCCAAGTTGTCCGTAACCGTGGACACGGCTTTTCGAAAAGATTTAACCCTGCAGGGTTGCACTGTGTTTACCTTCGGTACCGCCCGGCTCATTGCCTACACGTAGCTCTCTTCCGGGGAAAGCCGGCTGAGTGGGAACGGTTACAACCTTTACCTTGTTAAAGACTAACCCAGGATCATCAGTGAGGACGGAGCAGCGATCGTCAACACCCTGCCCGTGGCCACTCATTCTCCTAGACACCACATCCTCATCCCCGTTCATACCACCATCATCACGCACGCGCAAATGGAAGCTCAAACTAGAGGACCCTGGCTAGTCCCGCTCAAGTTAGTCGGTCGACGAGGGCTCCATATACCCCACCGAAAGGAAGCGCGCTCATTCTTGGTTCAAGAGGTAAAGAACTCGCACCTAGGCGGCGAGAGTGAGACAAAACACCACCATACCGAAGTGGCCTCTCATCCCCACCTTTAAGCATCTTATTACCTGTCACCACAAATTCTCCACCATCATCTGTACATCTCATCACCTGTTTCCAGCCATGAAACATCCACCGGAATGCTAAGCATTTTAACTAAGCATGGCTAAGCAACAACACTGCATAGTTAATTATTTCAGACCAACAGTACAATCCTATGGATAATAGGAGGAGAAACAGGTAGTTGGCATCGGAATCTTAATGCAACTATAGGATATTCTAATCCAAGCAAATTGACATTTGGAACCGCATGCAATATTATAGTGGAGAAAATATTTACGGAAAATAGGATAAGATATGCTCAGAGGGGGGATTACGCTTGCCTTGCTCAACGTGCTGGTAGTACGGGTCTTCGGGGTATTGTGGAGTAACCCCGGTTGCTTGATCTAACGAAAATCAAACATCGAGAGAGAACAATCAATCACCACACATATGCTTAACAAATGCAATGCGCAAACATATGATGACATGCCATTTTAAATCCCCGAGACGAGGATGATTCAACTAAACAATTTAAATGGAGGTTGGATGCATCACGGTGCATCGCGACTATACCGTGGGGTTTAAGGGTTACAACAACTTTACTAGTTGATCAAGATCGATGAACCCTAGGGTTAACTTGCATATGAATGTCATGCTCATGAGAAGATGCAAGTTTTAAGTTGTGAGGAGACCATGTGCAACTTAGCCAAAATAGGCGAAAAGCTCCCAGAGGCCGGATAATCCGGGTCGTGCCAGACCGGAATATCCGGTCTCAAGGCTTGGCCACTTGTGAAAACGGCTAAGGACTCAAGGCGCGAGCCACTGGACTCAGCCGGAAAATTCAAGCCGGACATTTGGTCCGGGGCCGGAATATCCGGTTGGTTTTAAGTCCACTGGGGAACCACTGGCGAAACTGAAAACTGAACCCGTAGTGCAGTGTCGTCCGGCCGGGGAAGGCACCGGCGACGACCACGCTCTGGGCGCGTCCGCATGTGCGCGTGGGGTGCAAGGAGTGAGTGCAATGGCGGGGGTCCAGGCGAGCCTAACAGTGGCGGCGGCTCCCGGTTATGTCCACTGGAGCTTGCCCGGCGACGGCGACGAGTGGCAGTCGACGGACGACTACCGCGGAACGGCGAACTACGGGGAATGGAGGAGGGAGAGGAGGTCTAGGAGGACGGCGGGCTCACCCTGAGCACGTAAGAGGAGACGGCGGAGTCGGAGGAGGCTTGACGGCAACGGAATCGTCCGCGGCATCCGCGGCCGGAGCTCGGGAAGAAGCGGACGGCGACGGCGATTCTAAGCTCCCCGGTTCGATTGCTTCGGCGAGGACAGAGAGGGGGACCCGGCGGAGCTTCTGAGATGCTCGGCCTGGCGCGGGGATGCGTGTAACGGCGGCGATGCGTCGGCGACGGCTATGGCGGTGTCCCGGTCGCGGGAGAACAGAGATGAGAGCGAGAGGGCGCCGAGCTAGGGTTAGGGTTAGGGTTCCGGGGGGTGCTTCTTATCCACGCGGGTGGAGGCAGAGAAGGCCAGGCGAGGCGCGCGTGCGGCAGGGCAGCGACGAGCTCGCGGTGCGGTCGAGCAAGAGTTCCTTGGTCGCTACAGGAAGAAGACGGTGCACTTGCAGAAAACCCCCTGGCCAAATATTGTTCCTCACGAACTGGTCCTTTTCTCCTTTTCTTTTTAATAAAACCAGTAGCTTAGGGATTTTATTAGGGCACCAAACCATTTTATTAAAATCGGGGAAAATTTGTGTTGCCTCCCCACATTGTGAAGAAGCTCCACAAAAATTGGTTTCTCAAAATAAAAAGTTTTGCCGCACTTTTGTTTATAGGGTTTGTTTATGGAAATTTTGGTAGAATTTGAAATGTTGCTCCTTTAACAATTTGGAGCAAGTGCAAAATATTATTTTGGAGCTCTGGGAACTTCCTTGACAAATAGGGGAGGTCAAAGTAATTTTAGTTTGCAAGATTGAGTGTCTTCATTGTTTTGAAATTTGTTAGAGCAAGTTTGGCATTTGGTTTTTGAATGTTGCCAAATCCACCACAATTCCCTAGCAACAACAACAATTCCCTAGCACAATTCCCTAGTATCAACATGATGCATGAATGCCATGATGCAATGCAACACAAAAGCGAAAAATTTTACACAGGTTTTTAGGTTTTCGAACTTCGGGCTGTTACATGTATCATCCATCAGAGGACGACACTGCCTTTTATCCAATAAAGTTGATATTTTGTGAAGGTGCTTGTGCTAACAAGGATTATTGTGTCGTGCTCTCAGGCAGTTGATCATCATCACATTGTGTGCTGGATTTGTTGCTTATCTTCATGTTACGTGGATCAAACCCGTGATTAGAACAACTGCTATTTGGTTGATTAATTGTTAAAGATCGGGCCAAAACCTTTTTGCATCATGTTGATCATCATCACATTGTGTGCTGGATTTGTTGCTCATCTTCATGTTACGTGGATCAAACCCGTGATTAGAACAACTGCTATTTGGTTGACTAATTGTTAAAGATCGGGCCAAAACCTTTTTGCATCATGTTGATCCTTGTCACCACGTGGAGCTGGCAGCATCGGGTCTTCTTCTCCGCCTCATCTAGAGGCGCTCGAGGAGCTAGGATTGCTTACCGCGGCGGATCTAACAGCCGACGACAGGGAGGCTTGGTGTCGTAACGTTCTGCTGGTGGCTGCCTCTCTGCAGTGGCGGCGACATCCTAACAGTTGATGACGGTGGTAGCGTGTGTGGCTATCTCGGCCGTGCCCGATCTTCTCACTTCGGTGTGACGGGGAGCCTAAACATGGCGGCGTGCAAGGGTTGGGCTTGACTGCCCAGATCTGTTGACTTTGACAGCGGACATCAGGCTCCAACGGTCGCGATCGCCGGACAATACTTTTAGGATACTCGTCGGGGCTGTGGCTAGGTGTGGCACTAGGATACGCGGGTGACGGCCCCACATGGTGGTTTCTGGTGTCGCAGTGGATTAAGAGGTGGCTGCCACGCGGCGGACTTGGCTCTTCATGCCTAGTTCTGTTGTTGTGGGTGCACAGACTGTCGCGCACATGGGGTTGGCGGTCTGTGCGCCGGTTTTGGTAGTGGTCTGACCAGTCCTTGTATGGTGGGTGTGTGATTTGAGACGCAAGTGTGGGGCATACGACGGCGACACCCTTAAATACTGCATCCTTCTTGAAGGCGTTGTCGAGATTCCTCCACCTAGGAACCTCTAGAGGAAACTCCAGATCTTGTAGGGGATTTGGCGAGGGTGGCTCTCTTGCGTCGCACCCTTGTGGCCTCGCCTTGAATGGTTCCGCTGGCTGGAGTGACCCGTGGGCGTAAGTTGGTGGTGGTTGGCGGCGGCCAGTTGCAAGGCAACCTTCAACGAATGCTGGCGGATAGGCGGAAGCGACTTTAGATTTGGTGAGATTCCGATGAAAATCCTACACCGACCTCAGTCAATGTCAGCGATGGCAGTGATCTCGGTCGTCGCGTGATAAAGAGACATGTGTGCATCTCTGCGTATCCAAGGCTCGTCTCCAATTTAATCGCGCAACAACTGTGACACGCATCAGCCCAGGTGCATCCACGATCTGGCGCGGAAAATACACAATGTTTATTGCAGATAGAAGGGCACCCCGGTGGCCCGGCCGGATGACCATGAAACTGCTGGACAAGTAAATATCATACGAGCATGCGATGTGTGGTTGTTCCTTTTCCCCTCCTCGTCTACAGGAAGTGCGAAGGCGATTTTTGGACCCCCTCCGTCGTTCCACCGCGTCTCGCCGCTGAGGCGTGAGATTCCTCCCCTCCGCCGGCCGCTTCGGCGGCGGGAGGGTGGGGGATCCCCGCCTCCGGCCTGTACATACGGTAGGTTAGGGTGGAGCTTCTGCCGGCGGCGTCCTGGAGGAGGTGGGGCTGCCGGTGGGCGGTTTGGTGGCGGCGCGGTCTTCTCCGGCGGTGGATCTCTTCGGAGCTCGCCGTCTTCGTGCTCGTCTTGCAGGCGCTCGAGGCCCGGCGTGGTGCTCGGGGCCGTCTGCTTCCCGTCAGATCCGCGTAGGCGGCGGATCTGGTAGCCGGAGCGCAGCGCCTGGCGGGGCTGCGGGCTGCCACCTGCGTCGACGTTGAAGATGGCCGGGGCAAAGTGGTGTGGCTGGGACCGGGGGGCGCTTGCCATGGTCGTTCATCGACATTTCCTCCGTCGCGGCGCGGCGGACCAGCTCGGCAGCGTCTTTCATAGGGTTAAATTCTCCCTGACAGTGGCAAGGTGGAGGCTGGTGTTCTTCGTCCTCGACGTCGGTGAACTCGCTGTTCTCGGTGCTTGTTCCTTTTCCCCTTCGTATTGTTTTTCTGTTCTTGTTCCGTGTACTTTGTATGTGGTTCCTTTATGAATATATGTGGTGGAAAATGCAAAAAAAAGTAAATATCATACGCAGTCAGTTATCATACAGTATTCACCCAAAGATGAGAGTTATCGTTCAGCCATGTCCAGTTACCTTGATTCTTCTTTAGTATTTACCGTACTAATAACGCTTTTCAACTATGGGAAAACTCTGCCTATATTCTTTTTCTTTTGTTTCATCTTTTTTTTTTCGAAAACTAAGCTTTTTCCTCATGCATCTAATACAAACTAGGGGACAATGCGCGGGCTTCGCCGCGCCCGTGGATTTGAACTTTTTTCGAAAATGTTTTTTAAAAAATCATGTTGAAATATGAGTATTATTTGAATTCGGAAAGTTTGCACGTAGAAGATTGTTGAGATTATGAAAATTTGACGTATTGAAATGTATTCATATTTGTATTCTTTTAATGTTTACGGAAAATGATCAGATTTGGAAAGTATTTGAAATTCTGGAATATGTAAATTTGAAATTTGAGTTGAAATGCTCAAATATAGATTATTTTGGAAGTCATTGAAATTGAGAAAAAATCATTTTAAAAATAGTCGGATTTTGGAGGTTGCTCAAATTTGAGAATGGTTGTAATTCAAAAAGAGTTTACGTTATGAAAACGTTTGGATTTTAAAGTTTGGTTAAAGTGAAACCGTATTAAGGTCTGAATTCTTTTGTCGTTCATAAAATAATTGGAATTGAAAGAATGTTCAAATTTCTGGAGCTCTTAAATTTGAAATTTGGATTGAAACGTCAGACGGCGCCGTCATGTGGTTAGAAGAAAAAAATACCGTGGAGTCAAATATTCAAATCTGGAAGTGTCCGCATTTGAAAGTTGTTTAGATTGTAAAGTAGTTGAAATTGGGGAAAAAAGTATATATGTTGAAAGGTTGTTCAAATTTTTAAAATGGTCAAATTGGGGAGCTATTAATATTTGAATTATTTTTTACGTTTATTACATGCTCTTTTTTTGTGGTCAAGTAAATGTGGTTGCCATATTTGTGAGTACTGAGGTGTTAAAAATTCAAACTTGAATTACTTTTCACGTTCGTAAAATGGTTGGATATAAAAGGATTTTGAAAATTTCGAGGTTTTTAATTCAAAATTTGGGTTGAAAATGCCTGAGTATGGGTATTTTTTTCTTAACTTTTTTTTGAAGAGTTTGCAAATTTGAATTTTCCAAACTTGTTAGTTTCTTTGTCGTAAATAAGTAGTTTTATATTTTAAGAATGTTAAGGTTTCAAAAATTGATCATATTGGAAAAGTTATTAAGGGCTGAATAATTATCATTTTTGTGAAATGTTTGAGTGTGAAAGGCTTTTAAAATTGGAAAGCACTGAAAGTTGGAGGGTGCAAATTTGAAATGTTGTTCGAAATTTTCAAATATGGGCATTTTGTTTTTCTACATTTGTGCAAATGTTGACCAACTTTAAATATTCGAACATGTTTGTAAATAGTCACTTTTTTTTTTGAGCATTATGATATATTTTTTTATGTTCTCTCCCGTGTATTTATAGTGAAGTATCCATTTTCGGTTTTTAATGTTAGGCAAAAAAGAAAAACCTGACACGATGGGCCCACTGCGACGCCAGGGTGACGATTTGAAGGGCATTAAATTTTTTGAAATATTCGTATGTAAAAATTTTGTCGTTACTTTTTTTTTTTGAGCATTCTGATATATTTTTTATTTTCTCTCCCGAGTATTTATAGTGAAGTATCCAATTTTTCGAAATATCCGTATGTAAAAAGTTCATCGTACGGCATGAATAGTCGGCATTTTTTTTGACCGATTTGTTTTTTTTTTCCATTGTGTAAATTTAAAGGTGTTGAATTTGTAAAAAATTTAATTTTTCTGAAATTCGAGTAAGTAAGTATGACCCACCTGGCAGTTTTTTTTTTTTTTTTGCGAAAAGAAAAAATTCCTGACAGCCTGGGCCCACGCTGACGTCGTAATGACGTCAGCAATGGCCAGGCGTGCCACTGCCGCGGCGGCGTGAAGCATGGCGACGCCGCGCGACGGCGTTCTGGGACGCGCACGTGGGCTTGCCAGACTCGCGCGGGCGCGGGGCGGCCGGATGTGGCGGCGCCGCCTCCTCTGGATCGCCGGAGCAGCGACGAGGGCGTGCGGACGCGGCAGAGGCACGGCGGCCTCGATTCCGGCGACGGCGCGCCGTTTCAACAGGCAAGACTCGGCGGGGAGGTAGAGGCGAGGACGTCGAATCACGCTATGTCGTTCGATCTGTGCGGGGAGGGCCAGAGGAGCGGGCCGGCGCGTCGGCGGCGCCGGAGAAATCGCGGGCGTGCGGTAGAGAAGAGAGGGAAGGGGGGGGGGTGCCGTGACGCTTTCCCCGAAAGGTCCGCGGGTTTTTTCGTAATTACAACTAAGCCCTTTGTGGGGTGTTTTTTGCGAAAAGCGCGCGCCAAAATTCGTGCGGGCGGGCGACCGGCTGGTCACCGGCGTGACCGGCCGGTGACCGGGCGACGTGGCGCGTTTGGATTGGTTAAAATTCCGTGATGAACAGGACGGATGCGCTGGGAGCAGACGTGGTCGTTTCCTGGCTAATGGATCACGGGATCGGACGGACGGCGTTTGCGGGTGACGTGGCCTAGCGGATTGGCCGCGGATTGGTCGATCTTTTATATATAGTAGAATGTTCTAGGATTTCATAGTGATAGATACGGCCCAACATAACTGCTGACAGAAGCCTGTTAAATAACATACGGCAAGGGATGTGAAATTCTTCAGACATTCCGGAGCCAAGGAAACCATGGCCAACCCAATCGGTGTCCCCCCCCCCCCCCAAATCCTGAAAATTTTCCCTTTTGAATTTTTTTAAACACGTCCCTTTCGAATTACGTATCATTGACAAGAAGCAGCAAAATACGGGATTCTCTTAATTTATTCAGAGACATTTGCTATGTGACATTTGGCGCGTCTTCCCACTTGCCTTTGTCGAAGATAAGCGGAAACCGATACCTCCGTTGGGAGGATTAGGTGCATGTTATATAGCCAGGAAGAGCCCCTGGCGTGGCAATACGTGTGGTGCGGGTATATAAGGTATACACCGTATGTTACATTGTTCAACAGCCTTGTGTCGGACACTCAGGTGTGAGTGCGAGTTTTGCAAAGTGAGATACTTTTGCAACAACTTTGTAAAATATTTCTCACATCTTTCCGTGATTCAGCTGCATAAAAATTGATGCAAACGACTCTAAAAGCTACATGGTACAAAATACAGTGCTATTAACTGTTGCCTTATCAATTCACAAGATCAACAAAAAATTCCCCTCGCTCCCGAGCAACATCGGGCGGCCCAAGGCGTGGACCTCTTCCCCGCGTGCCAGCATAACTCGTCGGGCAAAGCCCAAGTGGCATGGCGGCCAAGGCGTCTGGGTGGCGGCAAGCATGGTGCGAGCGGATCGTCGTCCGACCCTGCGATGAACCTAGTGACGAGGTGGCTACGTGGCTCCACGTGTTGCGTGTTCATATGGCTGAGGCGTTGGGTTGGCATGTTGCACAGCACAGCCGTTGGATTGGATCCGACCACCGGCGTGGCCAAGCGCAAGGGTAGCTCCTTCCTCTTTGCCCGACCTTGACCAACCGCAGGGTGCCACGTGGCATCTCAGGGGTTGGCTCCAGTGCGACCAAATCCTGGAGGGTTGTCTCCCAAACTTGATTTTGAGCCCTGCCATGCCGCCCTATGTGTTTTATGTGGCGTCAAGGGATTCGAATGTGGCTGGTCCGATGCGCAGGATGGAGGTCCCCTCGAGCAGATCCAGGTGAAAACTTGTCTTCGGCTAGCTGTTGGAGCGGGTGATGGTTGCGCCTTGGGAAATGTGTCCTTTCTGAAGGCATCGTCAAGATGAAGCTTCCTCACTTTCTTCCGCTACCTTCGAGGGAAACCCTAGATCCGTGTATCGGATGATGACGGTGTTTCTGCGACGTTTCCCTCTTTGGGCTTCATCCTTGGAAATCTGCATCGGCTCTAGGGACCAGTGGATGGTTTCGATGGTGGGTGCAAGGTTCTGTGTGTTAGCTATCGGGGCAACAATGGAATTGATGAGTGATGGTGTGGTTGCGGCAAGATCTTGGTAGTCGGTTGTTGGTCCGGGTGTTCGACTCGACTTCCCTTAGTACTTCCCCTAATATGAAGTTGGAGTGGCTACCTCGGGTGTCGATGATGACCTCCTCAGGGAGTCCAGTAGTGACGATCTTTATCGTTGCGGGTCAAGCACATCTCTTTCGGAGAGTGGTGGGTTAGGCCTTAACCTTCGGAGGCCTTCACCACTTTCAGCCCACGACGTCAAAGAGTCTCTGCCGGCAACTCTGCTCTAGAAGCTTCTCCAATGACCTAAACCTGCCATACCGCACCAAGACTCCCTAAAGATCTACTCAAACATGGGCTACATTCAATGGAATGCTACGAGATCAATACTTAAGGTACAAGGCAAGACAGTAACCCTAAAGACACGGAGGATTTGGCACCGCATCAGCCTATATATACTCAAGAACAAGACGAAGATCATCATCCATTAGACGCTGAAACTTTGCCCCCAGACCTCTCTGTAAACCCTAGAAACTAAATCCACATATGTAATCTCAGGCCGAGACCTCTTGTAACTCGCCGAGATCGCCTTTGTACTAGATCTTGTAGCCAATATATGAATAAAGTCTGAGATATCTTCATCTACTTCATCTACGACTCGAAATTGTTGACTTGCACCTCCTGCCGAACAAAGAAACTTGCTCCAGATCTCCGGGAGTAAGATTGCCATGGGATCGTGATTTACTATCCTTCGATAGTTGGCGCGCCAGGCAGGGGAAGATGCACGCCATGCAGATCGAGTCCCCAGAGAGTCCACCCGGAGGAAACCTAAGTTCTAGACAGGGATCCATAGCCAAGCCTCCCGAAGATGGGCGACGTAACCAGAATCCCCCGCCATAGCAAGACGGAGCTCCGCCTCCACAGACCTGCGATCCGACCCGCCACCGGCAGTGGCGGGTATGCGGAACGAGAATGACAAAAACACCCGGCCAGACGAGGCAACCCCCAAGGAGCGACATGAAATTGAGGTCGCCGAAGCTGCCACACAAAAATTGATCTCTCTGCTCCAACCTCCGGCACGCATAGCAGCCCAAACACGAGTCATGAGCACGTACCAGGAGGAACCCGCAAGTTATACAAATACGTCCTACGGAGTCTACTACCCCACCTTAGAAGATCCAAGCTTCAGCAACACCACCATGGTTTACGCAGGTTACTATCCCACGTTACTCCAGAGTTATTACATGAAATATCCCCTCTTTAGTAATTATGCAGGGTACCAAGTCCACAACGCCCAATATATAAACAACCCGTGCCTCGATCTTACGAAATAATTTAGATCAACAATCAATACCGCCGAACTTTAGAACGTGTCGTTCACTCCCGCATATACCAATGCTTCGCAACGGGTGCAATGGACGTCATCAACGCCCATGTCCGAGAATCCGCCTGACGCAGGACAGCCGTTATCACCCTCCGACAGAATTACCCAGTGTTGAAGAAGACCGAAAAAAGGAAATTGAGGCCGCCATGGATCTCGACGAAAGGGTCACGCATGCTGCGCCGCCCGGATACCCGCACATCAGCTACTAACCTGCACAGAGGATAGCCCTGAAGTACTTTGGGAAGAATTCTACAAGATAAGACAGACGCGCTCAGAAAACCTGAAGGACTTTGTCAGAAGATTCTGAAGGACAGTTAATATTACCCTCGACCTCAGCGACCGAGACATCATCCACACCTTCGTCAATTGGGTCCGGAACGCCGCCTGTTCCTCCTATGTGTCATATGAGAACCCAAAAACCTATGCATAACTCCTAGAAGTCCTGAAGAGAGTAGTTTCGCACGCTGATAGGATGGGAAGACACCAAGAAGAGGACCTCATACAACGGTCTAGGGGCTGATCAGAAAAAAGGTCTAACGACGGAAGCAGGTGAGTATTCTTAGTACGGGGGCTCCCCCCACGACATGGGAACAGTCACCCAAATTGAATGGGACCAGACAGTGCATGAGCAACAACACAACCACCGAATCAACTCTTTGGCCAACCCCCGAGTCCCATCACGACAACCTGGTAAGAGGATTAACGCAAACGCAATACCTTGGATACCGCCGTACCTTAGAACCGCGGAGAATTGGTGTGACTACCATGCCACCACACACACGGAAGGACTAGCTGCCGGGCACTCAAAACATGGATGCGCCGCGTCGACAAAGCCCGTGCGAACAAAGAGGGACCTCACGGGGAGCTCAATCAAGTCGAGGACCTACAGACCTGGTTGCTGAAAGGATCGAGTACGGCACCTAGAGGGGGGGGGGGGTTAATAGGTGCTACTTCAAATTTTAATTCTTTTTCAATTTAGGCTTGACACAAAGGTAAATTCGCTAGATATGCAACTAAGGTGAATTTACTTATATGACAAGCAAGTAAACAAGCAAGATACACAACAAGTAAATGCGGTAAAGGATAGAAGGAACCAAAGTGAAGCACGCGGAGACAAGGATGTATTCCCGAGTTCCTCCTTGTTACGGGAGTACGTCTCTTGGAGGGGTGTGAGCTTCACCACAACAGCTTGCTCAATGCCACAAAGGCCTCACCCTATTCTCCGATGAACCGCACCACAAAGGATTGGTTCACCTTCCACTATCGGAATCCTTCAAGGTGGAATCCGGAGCCTTTACAACAATCTTGGGCACACACCCACAACTCAATTGGGGGCGCCCAAATCAACTCAAATCTGTCACAAGAACAACAAGTAAGTACAACAAGTGGCCTAGGTTATCCAAGTGGAAACCCTAGGCTCGAATCCCACAAGTGAATGAGGGGAAATGTAAATCGGCTAGTGAAGATGTAGATCTTGGCCTTCTCCTTCAATCCTCCAAAGATCAACGAGTTTGTGTCGAGGGATTGGGAGATCTTGTAGTTTTGAGCTTGCAACAATGGAGGTCAAAGAAATTCTGGTCGAGCAACTTGAGGTTGAAGAAGGGGAGGGGTATTTATACCCCTCTAGAAATTTTAGCCGTTGCAGCCAGGAAAACTGGATAATCCGTCCTAAGTATAGACCGGATAATCCGGACCCCCGGAATATTCCGGCCCTGGAGAAAATCTCCGGCCAAAATATCCGTCCGAGAACAGAGAGTCGCGCAATCGTGCGCTCTCGACCTCAGCCTTGGCCGGAATATTCCGGCCGAACCTGGGACCGGAATATCCGGCCCTGGACTGAATTTTCTTCAGCAGCAGCAGACAGGTCTTTTCTAACTTCACTTTTTGGTGTTGATGCATATATGTTTTATTCAACTAAAAACCTGCAACACTTAACACCATATCATATTATCACTAGTGTTGTTAACTAACACACAAAACACAAGGGATTAAGAAATGTTGTTTCAATCTCCCCCTTTTTGGTGTTAGATGACAACACTAGGATTTGCAAATAAAGCACAAACATAATTTGACAAGTTTCCAAGAGAAAGAAATAAGGAGCTCCCCCTAAATGTGTGCATATAAGTAGTTTGCATTGGAATACAAATGCACATCATATAGGTTTAGAGCACCTCCACAGATAGTATGGAAACACGATAGCTTTGTAAGCATAAGAGACATAACAACATATAAATTGAGACTTTGTAGAGAAGATCATACCTTGTGCATAAGAATGTAGAGAGAATACCATTGCACAATAATGTAAGTCTCAACCATAGATAATATGAAATCCATATGTCTCACACATAATTAAACAAATTTGTTCCACACAAATATCAAAGCAACCAAATAAGTTCAACAACTAAGATAAATGGACACAAGCTTTAAAGAAATGATAAACGCAAATGCTTGTGCCCGAACCCTTGCAAATCCCACAGAGAACCTAGATAGAACAACTTCTCCCCCTTTGGCATCGAAACGCCAAAAAGGGAAAAGAGCGATGCTACGTCCCAGGAAGATCACTCCTCAGAAGCACCGGCCTCAGACTCGTAGGACTCATCACCGTCCTCATCACCTTCAGCTTCTTCATCATCTTCCTCTTCATAAGTAGGAGCCCGAGTGAAGTTGGGATATGAAGGAGCTGCGGGAGCGGTCTCACGAAGGCCCCTTTCCAACTGTACCCAAGGAGTCTGTCTCAGAGTTCCACCTTTCATAAGAAAGTGGCGGGGTCTCCTCGGGGGGCGAAACAGTCGAGCCAGAGACATGGTGAAGAATGAGTTGCTGAGTGTGAGAAATTTTGCGGCTCTCACGGTATGCATCGTATTGCTCCTTGCGAATATCCACACCCATGCAAAGAACATTCTTCTGAAACCAGTTGAGCTTCTTGATCTGTGGCACAAGGGAAGGAGCATTGGGAATAGCCTGACGAGATCGTCCACTAACACGGGCATCTCCCATGAAAGAAGAAGCACGACCACTAGCAGGGGCAACTGGTGCAGCAGGAGTGACCACAAACTTCTTGACATAGACCTTCTTGTACTTGTGAGCCTCTAGATCATCATCACTAAAATCTTGATTGGCCAAAGTCTTTTTGATGAGCATCATGATATAAGGAGCATAGGGAATGGTGTAGCCTCATACCATAGCCTCATACAGCTCATTAAAGATGTAGTCCATGACATCAACTATGAAAATCTTATTTGGTTCTTCATTTTCAACACACTGATGAGCAAGACACAACATGTTGATAAGAGAGGAGCGAATAGCATCATTATTACCTCCACTTGGAGCAATGTTTTCCCTGAAGATGACAATCAGCTGATCATATAGAGGAAGCAAACCGGTCTTGTACCCAATAGCACCACCTGAGCCATAAAGCTCCTTCAGCTTGTTTTTGTTTGGTTTATCTAGGGAATGGAGGCGGTGACCAACAGGAGTGAGAGCACCTCTATAAGGATAACCAAGAGCCTCAGCAAAAAGAGAGAAGGTGGCCTGACACTGTGTTGTTCCAGTCATCCATTTGAGAGTCCGTGCATTGTCAGTTGACATCACCAAGGTAAGAAAAACTGTTGAATAAGTGGCACACTATAGTCGCACTGAGTCTCCATAAGATAAACTAGCCCCAAACGTTCAATCACACTTGTAGCTAGAGCAAAGGAATCCTTGGATTTGAGGTACTCAAGCTTGATGGGCTGCATAGGACGGATAGCATGTGACAAGGAGAGATAAATGTCCCTGTGAATGAAAAGCTGCTCCATGCACCAAAAGTTAGGGTCTTCGATTTCTGTATCCCTAGGAGTAGTCAAATACCAGTCCCCTTGCCTGATCTTGGCATAGTCAATGTTGCTCATATCTTTGTAGTTAGGCCTTTGCTCTTTGCCCTTTCTCTTCTTGGATGAACCATTTGGAACATTTGCCTTAGCCATGGCCTCCTTCTTTTCCTTCCTAGCCTGTGCCAACTTCCTCTGCCGAATGACTACCTCATCCACTAGCACCCCTTCCTCATTTTCACGAAGGTACCTCCTGCGGTGATACTTCTTTGAAGCTACACTCGAGTCACCTGTGAAATATAGCAATAGGGTGATAGCATAGATGAGTACACACAAGTCACAAGAAAAGAATATTAGGTACATTGGAGAAGCAGCCACAAGTCGATGCAACTTAGTCCACGGCAAATCAAAGCAGTGCTGTACTGAAAATCAAAGCCGGATATTCCGGTCCAGTCGAGCACCAGATAATCCGGCAAGCCGGATATTCCGGTCATGCCCAACCCAGAAATTTCTGGCCTGAACAGCTTCAGCACAAATTTGATTCAAACCTAGGTCTAAAAGTAGTTCGACTAGTATGATTGCTACTCTAATGTTCCTAGTTAGCAGGGAATGGCAAAAGGAACTTCTCCCCCAAGGAAACAACAAATAACTCCACAAAAACAAAGCTAAGGTGGTAAGCACCTAGGGTTTGAGAAATTTGGAGTTACCCTCGTCCATTGAGCAAATCACTTGGAGGAGAAGGTTCTCGCTGAGGAGGAGAACCAAATCCGGCCAGGGGTCGAAGGAAATGGTGGCCGGAGGCGCGGGGACGGCAGGCGGCAGCGGTTTAGGAGAGAGAGGGTCGGGGTGGAGAAAGAGCTCGAATGAGCCCTTCACCCCGACCTTTTCTCATAAAAGCACGGATAAACCGCTAGATCGGATATTCCGGTCCGTACTTGGACCAAATATTCCGGCTAGCCGGATATTCCGGCCCAGAGGTGGACCGGATATTCCGGCCTGCGGATTTTCTTGTGCAAAGCACTGAAAATCCGGCCTGCTGAACCCTATCTCCCTAGTTTCAAAAGATGACTTGTGTGCAAAGACAGAAAGTTTTTAGGTAAGATAGGCTTTGGGTTAAGAAAGCCAAACTGAGATTGGTACTTCACACTCATTCTTGCAAGAATCAATCGAATAAAATGCCAAGATTGAGTATGTTTTCCAAAAAAAACGGGTAGGCAATAAAATCCAAATGTATTTCAAATAAGACCCAAATAAGAATCAACTCTTCGGAAAGAAGAGGGCGGTGGCCTAGGCCACCATGTTTGAGTTTTATGGCGTGACACAGCGAAGATATATCTTGGGTTCACAACCACTACTCTTCATTTTAAGCTCACAATTCATGAAATAAAAATAGAGATGCAAATGAGTTTTTACTATCGGCATAATGGGGGAGGGATAGTCCAATGTATTAGGACCGCACTCCCCCTATGTCCATGCCTACACCTAAACCAAATAGATAGTCAATAAATAGGTGTGTATGCACAATAGTCAAGCCACGCTACTAGAATCCACGATATTTAGCTCATTCCTCAAATAGCAAAACCTTGTTTCATCAAGAGGCTTCATGAATATATCGGCAAGTTGATCCTTGGTGGCAACATGGGCTATATCAATACCTCCACGGGCAACATGATCTCTAAGAAAGTGATGACGAATCTCAATGTGTTTCGTTCTTGAATGTTGCACCGGGTTGTAAGCAATCTTGATAGCACTTTCATTGTCACATAAAAGAGGCACTTTGTCACAAGTGACACCGTATTCCTTTAAAGTTTGCCTCATCCATGGCAATTGGGTGCAAGAACTAGCGGCGGCCACATACTCGGCTTCTGCGGTAGAAAGAGATATGCAATTTTGCTTCTTAGAAGACCAACTCACCAAGGACCCACCAAGAAATTGACATGCCCCGGAAGTTGATTTCCTATCATCATGATCACTGGCCCAATCCGAATCCGTGTACCCACAAAGAGTGAAAGTTGAGCCTTTTTGGTACCACAATCCAAATTTTGGGGTATGAAGCAAATATCGAAGGATTCTTTTGTCCGCCACCATGTGGCTTTCCTTAGGAGCGATTTGATACCGTGCACACACCCCTACACTCAACACAATATCGGGTCTAGATGCACAAAGATAAAGCAAAGAGCCAATCATGGAACGATATACCTTTTGATCCACATCTATACCCTTTGGGTTAAGTTGTAGATGACATTTGGTTTGCATTGGAATGGGCTTGCCACTAGCATCTTGCATGTTGAACCTATTGAGCATGTCTTGGATATATTTGGCTTGGCTAATGAAAGTTCCACCTCTCAATTGCTTGATCTCGGATCTAAGGAAGTACTTCATCTCACCCATCATGGACATCTCAAACCTATCGGTCATAAGCTTTGAAAATTCATCATTAAAATCTTTGTTAGACGAGCCAAATATGATATCATCGACATATAATTGGCATATGAAAAGCTCCCCATTAACCCTCTTTGTGAAAAAGTGGGATCGAATTGCCCCACTTGAAATCCACGGTCTAGCAAAAGCTCTCGAAGGTGCTCATACCACGCACGTGGTGCTTGTTTAAGCCCATAGAGCGCCTTGTCAAGCTTGTAGACGTGGTTAGGGAAGTTTGGGTCCTTGAACCCCGGTGGTTGCTTAACATATACCAACTCCTTTAAAGGACCATTGAGAAAGGCACTCTTCACATCCATTTGTTATAATTTAGAGTTATAATGTGAAGCATAAGCAAGAAGGATATGGATGGACTCAAGGCGAGCCACGGGAGCATAGGTCTCTCCAAAATCAATGCCTTCAACTTGAGAGTACCCTTGAGCTACCAATCTTGCCTTGTTCCTCACAACGATTCCACTTTCATCTTGCTTGTTCTTGAAGATCCACTTAGTGCCGATAACATTGCGGCAATGTTTTGGCTTCTCTACTAGCTTCCACACTTTGTTGCACTCGAAGTTGTTGAGTTCTTCATGCATGGCTTCCAACCAATCCGAATCTTCAAGAGCTTCATAGACTTTCTTCGGTTCCACCATGGAGATATGTGCTTGATGTTCACTAAAGCTTGCCAATTGCCTTCTAGTGGTCACACTCCTTGATAAATCGCCAATGACTTGCTCAAGAGTGTGGTCTCTAATTTCCAAATTCCTTGCAACTCTAGCTTGACGACAGGATTTGATGTCTTCATTGCATCTTGGAGGAATAGCATGATCATCTTGATCATTTTGGTCCCCGTCTTGACCGTCTTGTTGACCTTGATCATCATTGGACACTACTTCATTGCTTGAAGTTGAGGGTTTATCTTGGTCATGAATAGTACTTTGTTCTTGAGTAGATGGTTCATTGGTGTTATCCTTATCAACTAGTGGAGGGTCTTCAACTTGTTCTTGGTTAGGTGCATCATTTGCTCCATTGGGAGGAGTATGAAGGTCTTGTGATGAAGGAGGCTCCACTTGAGTAGAACTTGTTTCTTCTTGGTTTGCCTCTTGGAGATCCTCTCTCGGGCGAAAGAATACAACACCCATTTTTCTTATGGAGTCTTGAGGCGGCTCATTATCTACATCACAAACATGAAATTGTGCCACTTGGGAGCCATCATTTTCATCGAACTCCACACTACAAGTCTCAATAACAATTCTGGTGGCCTTGTTATAGATTCTATAAGTGTGGGATTCGGCACCGTAACCAACCAAAATACCCTCCAAAGCATTGGATTCGAATTTAGATAGACGAACTCCTTTGATTTTAAAGAAACACTTACAACCAAATACCCGGAAGTAGGAGATATTGGGTTTCTTGCCGGTGAGAATCTCATAAGAAGTTTTCTTCAAACCTTTGTGAAAGTAGAGCGATTGGCTGAATGACATGTGGTGGAGATAGCCTCGGCCCAAAGTTGAGAGGAGACTTAAAATCCGCCAACATAGGCCTTGCCATATCCATAAGAGTCCGGTTCTTCCTTTTGGCTACACCATTTTGTTGAGGGGCGGAATATTGATGACGAATTCCCTCTTCACTAAGAAACTCATTTAAGGTGTAGTTCTTGAATTCGGAGCCATTGTCACTTCTAATCACCAAAATGGGAATATTGTGTTGACGTTGAACTTCATTGGCATAGTCGATGATGGTTTGTTGAGTCTCACACTTTGTCTTGAAGAAATAAACCCAAGTGTATCTTGAATAGTCATCAACTATTACCAAACAATATGTCTTCCCACCAAGACTAGCCTCCGTGTCGACAAGAGATCCACATGAAGGAGCTCCAAGATCCTCTTGGAAGATATAATGGTCATGCTTGGATGGGATGAATCATGCATCTTTCCTTCAACACAAGCCCTACACACACGATCTTTGGCAAAAGTAATATTTCCGGTTAGTCCAAGGATGTGGCCACCCTTGTGAAGACTTTACAAAGTTCTCATGTTAACATGGGACAAGCGGCATGCCACAACCACCCCACGTCAGCCCTTCCGAATAGGCACATCGGACCCGATGTGGTGTTCTCCGAAAAGTCCACCACAAACAGTTCATTTTCGACATACCCAACAAAAGCGACCCTTAGAGTCTTGCTCCACAAGAGTACCACGATGTCTTCATCAAAGAAGACAACAAAACCCATCTTATTAAGTGCACGAACGGACATCAAATTATAGCCAAGGGTTTCAACAAGCATGACATTCACAAGAGTAATGTCCGGTGCAACCACCACCTTGCCGAAACCCGTTACCTTAGACTTTGATTTATCGCCATCGGTGACGGTCACTTGATTGACATTTGCTCTCATCTCCGTCATAAGCTCCTTGCTTCCGGTCATATGACTTGTGCATCCACTATCAAGCACCCATTTTGATCCACCGGAAGCATAGTCCTACAAACAATCATTGCTTAGTTTTAGGTACCCATTTTACAATGGGTCCTCTTTGGTTAGCAACAAGGGTCTTAGGAACCCAAATAGAATTAGCAATAAAACCATAGTAAGGACCAACATATTTTGCATAAACATCACCATAATAATCAACATATAAAATATAGTGAGGGTTAGCATTTCCTGCAAAGTCACTACGAGTGGTTTTGCCCCTTGTGGCTTCACCACTCGCAATGGTGGTTTTCTTAGCTTGTGTGGGCATGGTCTTCTTCTGCTTGTTCTTCTTCTTCTTCTTCTTCTTCTTTGCCTTGGCAACATAACCAAGACCCTCCTTTCCTTTGTGTTCCTTTTGCAATTGAATTTGCATTTGCTCATATAAAGGAGCACCTTCTTTACCTTTGGGAATGGAGGTCTTGGCCATGGTAGCCTTAGCATGCTCGTCCTTTAACATAGCATTTTCCTCAATAACATTTATATGATCACAAGTAGGAGTAGAGGAACTAGGTCTATCAAGATTAGCTAGTCGAGTTTGAAGTTGATCATGAGACAAGGTGAGGCTAGAGTGTGCACTCTCCAAGGCCTTGTGGGCTTTGTTAAGTCTCTCTATTTCCTCGATTAGTCTACCATTGCCCACCTCAAATTCAACCTTTTCTTTCTTAAGAACTTTATATTTGTCAAGAGCATGATCACGTTCTTTAATAAGTTTAGCAATATCTAGATCATTTGACTCATCATGAGTCTCAAGTTGCTCCTCAAGGGAAGCTCTAGTCTCTTGCTCTTCCTCAAGAGAAGCTTTCAAGGAAGCAATCTCCAAAGAGTCTTCCCTTTCTATTTGACCCTTTACCTCAAGAAGGTGTTGGGCCTCCCCAAGTTGAGTAATGATAGTCCCAACATGCTTTTTGGCTTCACCTTGCAAGTTAGCCACAAAGGTATCGAAAGCAATAAGTTCTTCCTTTATCTTAAGACTCATAATATCATCCATGTCATGTGTAGTCTTAGAGATAGAAGATGATACCTCGGAGGCCTTGGCCATGAGACAATGCACGATATTGCCGGGGAGATTGTCATTGGGAGATTCAAAGAGAGATGGGGAAGGAGTTGATGTGGTTGCAATAGTGAAAGAACATTTTATATATCCCTTGTTGTTTTGTGTGTTAGGCAGCAACACTAGCGACACTCTAATTAGTTGCTAAGTGATGCAGGATTTAAATAGATAAATCTACATGTGCATTGAATCGCCTAAGAGAAAAGAAAGAGAAGAAGCTGATGTGGAAACTCCCAGGCCGGAGTCTCCGGTGTGTCTGGACCGGAGTCTCCAGACTCAGGGGTTTTGTCTCGAGTTGCGTCAAGTGGTGAAGCTCCTGTGCTCGGTCCGGAGTCTTACCGGAGAGTGGCCGGAGTCTTCACTCCGGCCAGAGTCTCCGAACTCAGGGGACCCAAGTTTCCGGTCCTAGAGAAAAGACTCCGGTCTATCAAGAAGTTGCACCAACTGGTGACAGCTCCTGCCCTCAGTCCGGAGACTTGCCGGAAGGTTGCCGGAGTCTCCGGTCACTTAGACCGGAGTCTCCGGTGTGACGACAAGGGCAACGACTACTTTTTGTGAAGGGTTACAAATACCCCTCTACCTACCTCTAGTCAGCCAGCTCGTCCAGAATTGATTGCCCCCCATTGTTGCAAGACCAAAGCTCATAGATCTCCCAATCCCTCCACCCAATCTTGCTCATACTTGGAGGATTGAAGGAGAATGCCCGGATCTACAACTTCACAGAAGCGTTCTTCATTTCCCCCTCATTCACTTGAGGGATTTGAGCCTAGGGTTTCCACTAGGAAAACCTAGGCATCTTCTTGTACTTACTTGCTTGCTACTTTTGTGTAGCAGATTCGTGGTGCTTGGGAGCCCCCAATCCTTTTGTGGGTTGAGCCTCAAGTTGTTGTAAGGGCTCCGTATTCGCCTTGAAGGATTCCGATAGTGGAAGGTGAACCAAGCTTTTGGGCGAGGTTCATCAGAGAATAGGGTGAGGCCATTTGTGGCGCTTGAGTTTGAAACTCACACCCCTCTAACGAGATGTACTCCCCTAAAAAAGGAGGAACTAGGGAATACATCTTTGTCTCCGCGTGCTTCCCGTTTGGTTACTCCTTACTCTTTAGTTATTACTTGTATCTTATCTTGTTTAGGGTTAACTTGTCATATAGGTAACTTCACCGTAGTTGCATATCTAGAGAATTTACCTTTGTGTCAAGCCTTAATCAAAAAAGAATTAAAATTTGGAGTACATCTATTCACCCCCCTCTAGGTGGCCATACGATCCTTTCAATTGTTATCAGAGACTCGGCTCTTTATTCGGGCTTAACCGCCTAAGAGAAGTATGGCACTCGACGAGTTTGGGAATGAGATTCCCGATACCCTGTCGCTTCCACTTCGGTTTCCATAGAGGACTTCAATTCCATGAAGACCTCTAAGGAAACTAAAATGGAAAAGTTGCAAGATATGATTATGCAACTAATGGAGGGAAAGGGTATCTCATCTTCTCCTACCCTCCTACTCCGGAGGCTCCTCCAAAGGAGCCATTGGGGGCAGAGGTTGTTGGGAATAAGGGGGTTGGCAACTCTAAAACTAACTCCCCAATTAAACCAACTAATGGGTTGGGAGAATATGGTAGAGTTCATTTTCCGTACTCTCCCGACCTACCTATCCCTCATCCTCCTATGCACCTAAGAGGAGTTCCACCTAGTCTTAATGCATCCTCGTTTACTAATTGGCAAGCTTCTATGAGATCTCATGTGAACAGTGCCAGCATTGAGCTTTGGAAGATCATTGTAAGTGGATACAAGGCCGTGGATGAATCCAACTTGTCAAGGCGAGAACAAGTTGATTGTCAACTAAATGCCACCGCTCTTGATTTGATCCGTGTTGCCGTGGGAGACAAGGATATGCACCACATTCAACATTGCACCACCGCCAAAGAAGCTTGGGATTGCCTTACGGAGGTGTTCGTTGGAAATGATAGCATGAGGAGAAATAAATGTGAAGCTATGAGCAACCAAATCGAAGGTTTCTTCATGCAAGATGGAGAAACTCATGAGGATATGTATCAAAGGCTCAAGGCTCTTGCTAACGCATATAGAGACCTTGGTGCTATACATGTGAATGATGCTTATATCAAGAGAAAGTATGTGAATGCCCTCATGCCTTTTGAAGCGGCCGACTTGAAGAGTCTCCAAGGAAGACACAACTACGCCGATGTGACCTCAAATGAATTTATGCAAGAGATGCAATCTTACAAAGTTCAAGCCCAGATTGCTCAAGACTCTCATGCCCGGGCTATTGGAATGCACCAAGGTTCCTCACTAGCTTTGAAGACCAAGGTGGCGGAACAAGATGAAGACCAAGAGCATGAGGAGGGAAGCTACTTGGATCCCGAAGAACTCAAGATTGCCCATAGAGACTTTGTGGCTCTTGCAGCAAGGACCTTTTAGTAGAACCCATCCAAAGCTAAAGCTCAAGTGGAGCAAAAGTTCAAATTAAGTGGCTACAAGGAGGGCAACCCAAAAATGAAGACTCGCTTCAATTGTCAAGATAGATATCACTACGTTGCCGAGTGTCCTTATGAGAACTGTGAAGAACATGGTGGAAGACGTATTCTCAAGGAGACTCCAAGGTTTTCTAGCAAGAAGCCTTACTTCAAGAAGTCCACCTCCAACAAGAAGCCACCTTCAAAGATTGTGTTAGTGACAAGAGAAGAATATACATCCGGGGATGAGAGTGAAGAAGAAACAACCACAAGTGGAGTGGCCGCCTTAGCCATTACTTCATCTGTTGGGGTTCGTAGCAGAAAACAATAATTTTCTAACTATCGCAACACCGAAAACTAGCCAGGGTCTATCTATCTTGTAATGCTGTAACGGAGAAGTTATCGGACAAATACCCTCGTAGACCAATAAGCGGGAAATACGCTCCCGCACAAGCGTTGCCGATGAAGACGTACGTAGCCGACCTCAAGGTCGCGGAGAACTTGGCGCGATGAAGAAGGTGGCAGCGCAACGATGATGCTCTGGTGTCGAGCTTGCGTGAGCGGCACCTCCGAGTACTCGCACACGTACGGACCTTGACGATGACTTCCGGCTCCCCGATCCAGCCGAGATAGCGGAAACGGGAACTTGGGTGGAATCCCGCAGCGCAACGGCGCACTGCGGTATATAGGTCTCACGTATACGCAATCCAAACGTGGGATCACATACGCCGAGAGACGGGAGGGTGGAAGTGGACAAAGGGAGAAGCCTTGGCCAACCGGGATTAAATCCAGGATTTATTGTGTATTTTCCCAATTAACCTGGCCTTCTATTTATTGGAGGAGAGGGGTTGCACCTCTCCTCCAGTTGTCCATGTGGGACTAAACAAAGAGGAGGAGGAGGGGGTGGTGCGCCGGCCTACATGGGCCAGCCGCACCCCCATGCTGGCCGGGTGGGCCCCATGGCCCAGCCGCACCACCTCCTGGGGGGAAGTCCCCTCCTGGGCCTTTTCCTCCGTGTTTTGGCCCATTTAGGTGGGCTGCCCATTTTTTCTCCTTTTTATTTAATATTAATTATTATAAATATATATATAATTCCATAATTAATATATTTACAATATATTTAATCTCCCGTGACTCTGAAACAATTTCCCAATCACTCCGAACTCACTTCGGTCTTCCCGAACACTTCCGTTCTTGCCGGAACCTTTCCGGAACCTCTTTTCTCTATACCTAAAATATTCCGATGTTTCCGAAACGTTCTCCTAGCGTCGTCAAGACCTTAAGTGTGTTACCCTACGGTTCGGGAATACTCCAGACATGGCCGAGACCCTTCGCTCGCCAATGACCATCAGTGAGCCCTGGATGACTTTGACGGCCCCTGTGCATTCCAGAATAAATCGTCATTGAACCGTTAACATGATATGTTTATTCCCTTTGTTCCATCGATACTACTTTGTCCGAGATACGATCGTCAACATCCTATGTTGTGTTTTATCTCGTTACCGACAAGGTTACTTAACTCGTTCCGTGATATTATATCTCCAATGACCTAGTCATACGCTGCGCAACTTTACAGATATAATCTCACCGAGTGGGCCCAGAGTATCTTTCCACCACACGGATGAACAAATCCCGCTCTTGATCACTCGCACCGACTACTTCCTTCCAATACCCGAAAGTGTCATCTTTATTGTCACACTATATAAGATATGACGTTTGATGCGATCAAAGTATTTTCCAGAAGCAGCGACTTGATATAATCTCACGGTCTAAGGAATAAGCTATCACGTTACTTTCCTATTGCAGTGTTGAACTTAGTGATATGATCCTCTTGCAATACTTTGGTGGGTAATGTCCATCAAATTATTCTACTAATAAAATGACTCCATCATCAACTGTTATGAATCAATATGATCAGGAAATCACGATCATCCATTGACTGATGGACTAGTTTATATAGAGACTTAACTAGGGACTCTGGTTTGTTTCACATACCACACGTGTATTAACAATTCCGATTAATATAGTTATAGCATGTTATAAAACTAATTATAAACTTCATGAGATAATGCAATAAATCTTTGTTATTTATTTGCCTCTAGGGCATATCTCCAACATCATCGACATCTACTTCTCCTTTGAATCCCCCAATGAGAATGTCCCCATCCAATCCGCTACATGTCTCATGGCAAAGGCCCCGAGGTATCATCTTTCCCTCCTTCTAAGACTATGAATGAAATACATGATCTTATGAGTCTTAGAGTAAAGGAAGAAAATGTTGCTTTGGATTTCTTGTTGACTAACTTGCAAGGTGAATGCAAGATTCGATTTGAGATTCTTATGAGTCAATATAGCATGGCACAAGATCTTCTTGAGAAAAAGGGGAGACTTGAAAGAGAAAATGCTAATGAGATTGCTTCTCTCACCGTTGCTCTTGAGGAAGAGCATGAGCTTCGAGTTTCTCTTGAAGAGAGGCTTGAGAATTTTGATGAGTCACAAAATGAAATCCTTTCTAAAATCATTAAAGAACATGACCATGCTATTGCTAAATACAAAGTTTTCAAGAAAGAAAAGGTCGAATTTGGTGTTGGTCATAATAGACTAACCGAGGAGCTAGAGAAGCTCACCAAGGCTCACAAGGCCTTGGAGAGTGATCACTCTACCCTCACCAAGTCTTTTGAACAACTTCAAATTCAACTTACCAAAATTGATGTACCTAGTTCCTCTACTCCTTCTTGTGATCATACAAATGTCATTGAGGAAAATGCTAGGTTGAAGAATGAACTTGCCAAGGCCTGTAGCCCTCAAGGTGAGAAACCTCTTTATGAGATTTTACAAACGCAAAAGCCACACATAGGGAAAGAGGGTCTTGGTTATGTTGCCAAGAAGAAGAAGAAGAACAAGAAGAAGGCAAAGCCCACACAAGCAAAGAAGATTACCATTGCGAGTGGTGATGTCATAAGGGGCAACACTCCTCGTAGTGACTTTGCGGGACATGCTAACCCCAACTATATTCTTTATGTTGATTATTATGGGGATGTTTATGCAAAATATGTTGGTCCCTATGATGGTTTCATTGCTTATTCTATTTGGGTTTCTAAGACCCTTGCTGCTAACAAAAGAGGACCCATTACGAAATGGGTACCTAAAACCAAGCAATGATTTCTTGTAGGACTATGCTTCCGGTGGGTCAAAATGGGTGATTGATAGTGGATGCACAAGTCATATGACCGAAAGCAAGGAGTGTCGCGAGTCGGTACGCGGACACCGAGGATGTTGGACACCCCCTATTTGTTCGGTAGGAGGGCACGAGTTGCTCCGGAATCGGTCCCCGAGCTCAAGCACGAACACACAAGATTTTACCAGGTTCGGGCCGCGTCGCGCGTAACATCCTACGTCCTGCTTGTCTGGTTGAATTGTGGAGTTGATGATTTATAGTGAGAAGGCTACCAGCGCTCGCTAACCCCCGTGAGCTGTTGAGATACACACGAGAGGTTCCGAGGTGTAGCTCGTCCAGCCCCCGAGTACAAGTGGAGAACTATGAGCAGCTGCTAGTCATAGTGTGTCCTCTCTACTCAATGACCTAGGGCCTCATTTTATATGCCAAGGGGACACCACAAGTGGTCGTGCAGAGGGCGTGCCACCGAGGCGGGGCACGCATCGCGCTCCGGCCCAGGTGGCAGCCACCGGCCATCTTCGTGGTGGCGTCTCACCGTGCTGTCTTCCATGCCGCCCGCTCCGCCGGGACGGAGGTGACGGCAAGTCGTGTCCCGTCTGTGGCCCGTGCATCGCGCCGGGTGTCGGGGGATACTTTATGGATTAACCCGCGGCCTGTATTGACAGGTGCGACCCACTTTACTCGCACCAGAAAAGGCCTGCATGAAAGCAAGCCCAATATCGCACCGCCACAAGGTGAAGAATCTAGAAGAAATATCCTGGAGACGTAAGGACGAGTTAGTCTCCAAATAGGTTCCAGTTGATATATTCCTTGTGGAGGAAGTTTCCTTTGTGACCTAGCGAGCCTCTGTGTATATAAAGAGGACTCGCAGGACTTAGATGGGGACAAGCAATCAAGCCCTCGAACCCTAGTTCATACGGCGAGTACCGAGATCGGATCGCCTCCATTGTAACACCACATATATCATATCAATACCAATCTAGGGTAGGCAGGAAGTAGGTCTTTACCTCACATTGAGGGGCCGAACCTGGGTAAATCTATGTTCATCTTTGTTCCTGCGATCCCAAGCTCGGAGACGATTGACTCGCGTAATCCACACCTACGAAGTCATCCATGACATCTGACGTGAAAAACCCACGACAGTTGGCGCCCACCGTGGGGCCTGCGGTCAAAAGCGTCACGTTCCGCGCAGGATCAGAATCAGAGTTCAAAGACATCGCCATCGGCCAAGTTGAAAACATCAATGGTGTTCCCTTCATCGACGACTCAGAGTGGGGACCCGAGGCAGATCACGTCGAGTTCGGGTACATTATTCCTATTGGGTCTGTGAAGATCTTCGTCGGGACCGTCAGTCGCAGATCTATGAACACGACTCAAGGAGGCGAATCAGGAGAGGAACTGCGGCCAGTCAGGGTCCGCGTGCTAGAAGAACTGCACAAGTCACAGCAAAAACATCCGCCCCCGCCCGTCCAAACCAATTTGGGAACCTCTGCCTAGCCGGGAGAGTAATCCCAAAATCGAAGAAATTGAAGCTGTCAGGACAGAACTTTGTGAAGAAGCGCAAAGGCTCGCAGCGGAGCGCAAGAAACTCCAGGAAGAAGATGGCGACTGAGGTGTTGGCAGCAAAAGCAGCAGGCAATTTGCACCAAGACGGACGAAGGGGGACGAGAGATGAAGCAGAAGTTCCACAACAATCCAGAGAGCAATGTGCACGCCGCGATCGGAATATTGTCAAAAATAGCACCGGTCGGTGATACGCGAGCTGATAAGGAAACTCGCCATGCTATTGATCTACTACAAACTACTGCCTTACAGCAAGCAAACATGTATGGAATCACGCCCAACGAGCCGCAACATGAGGTGTCGTGGGGCGGGGAAAGGTGCGGCGTGGAAGAAGTAGTCAACCAGCTGGCAGGTCTGCAAATAGCTCCAGGCAAGGAAGACAAGACAGGTGAAAACTCGCAAACGCTCGAGGCGACTCAACCAACCCAGTTTGAAACTGATTCAGATGAGGACTCAGCGCCAGTAAGCACCTATTCGCTATTGAAAGGACCGGCATGCTTTGGGGAGGAAATACGGCTCACTCGTTTCCCTCCAAACTTCGGTGAGTCGCAGCGAGTCACCACCTACCATAGTGATCTAGACCCCGCCCTATGGATAGAGGATTATGAAATAAACATGACAGGAATCGATGTAACTCAGGAGGTGCTCGCAAAGTATTTTCACTTGGTACTACAGGAGAAGCCAGGGATTGGCTGATAAAGTTGCCGCCAAGATCAATAAACTCATGGGAAGAACTGAAGGATAAGTTCATCAAAAATTCCAAACAGAAGGCGTGAAAAACCTCAGGCAATGGTCCAGAAGGAGAACGAATCAACCAGCGAGTGGATAAAACAAGTCGCAGAAATCCTTGACTCCGCCAAAGATATCACAGCGCAATCTGCAGCAAGTTATGAGAAAGGACTGTAGATTTGAGTCGCCGGCGCATGAATTAAGCCGCACTGGACATAAGATCGATAGTTTCGATAAACTCTTGGCGACTGCCAACAAGTACGCAGAGACAGATAAGATGGCGAGCGGCTCACCACCAATCTCAGAGGAAGCCGAACACCGTAAGTATCAACTAAGGGAACAGAGAAAAGACAAGGAGTCACTCCCTAATAGCGCCAAAGGAATTTTTGATAGCCCTTGCGACTTACACCGAAGAAGAGATGGGAGACCAGCGGGACACACAAAAGCGCAGTGCCATTACTATAGACGATGGAAAGAAGGAGATCCATCAGTCGCAACTTACAACGGACCAATGCAACATAGGGACAAGGCGAGCTCCCACAAAAAGCCTGACACTCCACCAAAGAGAAATATAGGGCAATTTCATACTGTAGATATGCAAACAGCGGGCAAAAGAAGACAAATGAACAGCAACTGGAGCTATGACCAAACCCCGACGCTGGAAGGGTACCGCCGTTGGACAGAGCGATCGGTCGTTTGGAGTCATGACGATCATCCCCCAGAAGTAAGAAATCCAGGACAGTTGGCCCTTGTTGTCGCACCACAAGTCGCGGGATACAGGCTGAACAAAGTCCTCATGGATGGAGGAGGAAGAGTAAACATCCTATACCAAGATACGCTCCGTCGAATGAACATACACGAGCAGCGGCTACAGCCAACCAGGAAGGATATCCAAGGCATAATTCCAGAATAATCACTCGGCCTATAGGAAAAATAACACTCGAAGTCAGCTTTGGGACTGAGCGAAACTTTCGCACAGAACTCCTAAGCTTCGAGGTCGTAGCTGTCAAAAGCCCGTACCATGCGATCTTCGGGAGAGAAGCTTACGTCAAATTCACTGCCCGCCCCTGCTACGTCTACCTACAGTTAAAAATACCAGGACCAAACGGCGTGATCACAGTGTTTGGAGACAGACAAAGAGCACTAGAATGCGAGGAAGCAGGCTCAGTAATCGCAGAAGAAGCTTGCATCGCCAACTCCTCACACGGTCTGAGGCCATCGGTGAGCCTTCGCAGCCCAAAACGAGTCGCGTTGGGGATGCAATATGAACGGACAGCGAGACGCACTCACCAGATGGTGAATTCCAACAATACAGTCGCGAACCAGGAAGATAATACTTCAGAAATCGCTCTGATACAAAAAGAAGACAAGAGATGGCGCATATGCATAGATCCAATCTCAATCAACAACCCCAGTCACAGAGGCCCAGTTATTGTGAGACCCTACTCTGTGCGACTAATCTCCCAAAACAGTAATCAGCATAAGTCGCAACCCAGTGCGACTAATCTTCCAAAGGATTTGTCCCTTACTTTGGCATGAAAACACATCGGAGCTATCATGCTCGACCCGAGTCGCTCTTAGCGACTCAAACTTGAACCAACTAGGCGTTCAACCCTGCTCCGTCAGGAGTATCAATTCGCAGCCGAGTGCGATGAGTATCAAGTATGTATGACCTGCGAGGAACAGAAAACTCGCATTAAAGGGTCTGCATCGTCTTTTGTCACACCCTGTAACAAATTGAGTGATTATGAAATAAAGCCGGCACCCTTGACATTCAAGGGTTCGTCGTTTCGCCTCAACTATCATTGAGTCGCTGAGTCTTTGGAATTTCATACATCACTAACCCTTGAGGGCTTTTTTACAAGCACAGCGAGCACAGCTCGCTACCTCAACCTTTGCCAAACGAGTGGCAATCCTTAAGTTAGAAGCGTCTTGCATTATGCGGCCAAAGTACTGGGGTGTGGCGTCAATCGAGCTTGATTGCCTATCATGGCCGCTCTCGACCCTGAACACACATGTTCCTAGGAAATACTGAGCCGCGCGAGCGTCTGCTTAATGGAAATATCATAAAAGAACCTGCTTATAGGTCACAAAAGTACTGCTTATAGTACACAAATACTTTACAAACTAACGGGCACGTCGCTATTGACAAGTCCCACATCACTATTGGATGTTTATTTCTGCTTTCGAGTCGCAGGAACAGGAGCCTTCGCGGCTTGTCTTGGGGTCGGAGCGGCAGGTGTCCTTATAACCAGGGCACCACCAGACGAAGTAGAAGGACCACCAGGTCCCGATGATGGATTAGAAGCTCGGGATGAATCAGCCCCAGTGGACTTCTCTTTCGCAACTTTGCTGCCGTCAGGATTGAACTTCCCCAGATAAGAGCCCAGGTCTAAATTCTTAACAAACAGTGTGGCGTAGCCACGCATCCCCTTCCAGATGTCGAAATACTCACTCATTGGAAGCTCAGTACCATCTGCGCGCGTCGCCCGGTCATGGCGAGCAATCTTGCCAACCTCTATTTCTGGATAATATGCCCGGAGTAATGTCAAAACATGAGCAGCTCCGGCGCGAGCAGAGGACCCTTTCCAATCAGAGACATAGTGGGGAGCCTTAAACAGTTGTTCAGCCAATACTCACATGAAGCTGGAGCATTAACCGCAGGGGCGACTTTCGTCATTACTTCCTGGGTTACCTTAAGGAGGCGCAGGCTAAAATCTTGAAGATATTCCAGCTGATCCTTTAAATTGGAGCGGCATACTGGAGCACCAGGCCCTGCGTCAAAAAACAAGATGAGATCCAAATCAGCAACTCATGGTGTTCACCCAAATATGCATGATCAAGAGACAAAGGATTATATACCAGCGAGTTGCAGGATAGCCGATTTAACAACAGATCCAAAACCCTCAAAGGCCTTAAGCAATGTGTTATATTTTTCATCTCGCGCAACGAGCTCCCTCGCATGGTCCCCTTTCAGTCGATCAATCAATTCAGATTTGAGATTCAGCCCTTCTTGCAAGGATTTTATAACTTCATCCTTCTCCATGAGTCGCTGCTTCGATTCAGCTTCGAGCTCTTTAAATTGCTCTTCACAGGAGTCAAGTTGACCTTTGAGTACCTTTATTTCTTGTGCCTGGTTTCTAATGATCTCTCTATGTTGCTCCAAGGCAGACTGCATCATTTCAGGCTTATCTAAGGACAGCCATTGCCTTTCATTGAGTCGGAGGCATCAAGTGAGGAAGACTCAAGCTACAAATAAACAGAGGAAAAATGTAAGCAATTCATAAAGGCACTTGGGGGCTGAAAACTTGAAAAAGAGAAAGAATCAACACCCTGCTAACTGACGCAAAGGTCTTGATCCTTGGGGGCTACGTTATGCTACCTGGCGACTTGAAGAAAATTGCTCAACCAGGTCGCGCAGTAAAGCGGCGTGCCTGCTCCAGCTGCGATTATGGCATCCGCAATTGATTTAGTGTTTGGAAGATCAGCCGCTTCAGAAGCAGGAGCTCCAACTTGAATTGGTACCCCTACACCATCGGGAGTCGCAGATGGAGCCGCGGCTGGAATCATGGCAGGAGCCGCATCGGCAATACCTTCCTCCGAGGAAGGTTTCAGACAAGTCGCGCCATCACTGGTCCCCATGTTTTCGTCAGCAACGTCGTCCTCACTCATGGTTGGCTGAGAGAGAGCAGTGAAAGAGGCAGACTTTGTATCCCCTTCAATCATGGCCCTACAAGATATTGATAGTTATAGACTAAAATAGCAGTGTCACAGCCATAAAAGGAAGGCAAATCCTACCCAGAGGCAATACGGATGCTCTTCATCAGGCAACCAGAGGAAGGAGAAGATAAGTCTTGCAGATCTGAACCTACAGGATAGGAAAAACAGCAGTGGTTAACAATCCTTCATGGAGACACATGAGTACGAAGAAAACAGAATGTCGCAGGTAAATACCCGAACTTGTCGAGAAGCAATTCTTCGCAACAGGCTCGGAGGAAAGTACAGCACTGTCAGGCTCAGCAAGCTTCAAGGATTTGGCAGCTTTTATTCCCACAAGCAACGCCAAGGCCTTGCGACGTTTCTCAGGTTGCGAAGGATCTTCCGGACGCTCAGATAAAAAACGCTTGGAGGATCTACGAGGTATTTCAGGAAGCTCCAGGAAAGATGTGCCTGGAGCCGAAGACAGAAGAGCATCGGCCATTTGTTGCTCCTCTTCGGAGGCGCTACCCCAGGCTCAGAAGCAGTGCCACATGCAATCGTTTCCTCACCAGGAGCAGCGACTTGTTCTGATAACTTGGCAGCGGCTTCTTGGCTCGAGTCGGCCTCTTCTGACGGGAGAGTCCAAAAATGGGGGTCGATCTGAAAGAAAATCAAGGTCAGAAATAATCAACTTTGAAGGAAGAATCCTAGAAGGCAAAAGTACAAGAAGAAGTACCACAAAAGGCTTGTGTTCAGCCCAGAAAGGGGCAAGACCGACGGTATCATACGAGTTAATGTCCTCGTTCGTCACTCGGCGAATGAAGTTTATCCACTCCCCTTTGTCCCAATCTTCAGGGCAAGTACGATCAACATCATTCGCATGACAGGTGAAATCCACCATAAGTCGCAGACGGCGGCTCACGGGCTGAATTCGCCATTTGGTCCAGCAAGATATGAGATCCAATCCGGTGAGGCCATGGAGAGTCAGCGCCCTCACCTTGTCCAAAGAATTTCGATAGATGGCAACGAAGAAGGATCGGGCTTGGAAGACAAAGCAGGGGTAGCCTCGAAAGGGAGTGGAGACCAAGGGGGAAGACGAATTTCGCCCTCAGGAGAAGTGTATTTGCAATAAAAGAAGGTTCTTTGCCAACCCCTAACTTTATTGGCGAGGGCCAGCTTTGGGAAGATACTACCTTTACGACGTTGGAAAGAGATGGCGCCGCATTGGAGGAAAGAAGCGTCTGTTGCTTCCTTTTGACTATTGCAACCAAAAAAGGCAAGCCAGAAATCTATCGAAGGAGGAACACCCAAATAATCTTCGCAAAGAACATGGAAATTACTCACTTGCAGCATCGAATTAGGACCAATGTCATGAAGGCGAAGGCCTAGCCGTTGCATCAGGGAGCGGAAGAAGAGAGAGCCTGGGGGCTTGAATCGCGCTCGACGTGTTCTACAAAAATCACCACTTCTCCTGGCTGAGGATCAGGAATTATCTCCTCGCCAGGGGCGCGCCATTCACATTGATCTTTCGGTGGAAGAAGGCCGCGAGCGGCCAGAGATTCCAAAAATACTTCGTCAATCCACGAGCCTTCCCAGTTGCAACTACGGCGAGACATCTTTTCTAATCAGGGGAATTTCCACCAGGAGATCACGAGCGCAAGAAGCGGAAGCAAGGGCGGCGGAGAAGAGTAGCGGAGGCGTAACCCAAACAGAGCGCCAGGGAGGCCGATGGGCCGAACTAAATAGCCCAGGCGTGGAAGATGTTCAGATCTGGAAACCAACAGGCACAACCAGATGAGTCGCGCCCTTGAGCCGCCAAAAAGGGTTATAAGTCGCAAGTGGCGATACAAAAACTGGAGTTCAACTAGGACGTCCACATGTGCGGCTCGGCAGTTCACCAAGACAAAGAAGCCTTCATCTAAAGTCCAAGCAGAACTTGGGGGCTAATGTCGGGGGAATACTTTGTGGATTAACCCGCGGCCCGTATTGACAGGTGCGACCCACTTTACTCGCACCAGAAAAGGCCTGCATGAAAGCAAGCCCAATATCGCACCGCCACAAGGTGAAGAATCTAGAAGACATATCCTGGAAGACGTAAGGACGAGTTAGTCTCCAAATAGGTTCCAGTTGATATATTCCTTGTGGAGGAAGTTTCCTTTGTGACCTAGCGAGCCTCTGTGTATATAAAGAGGACTCGCAGGACTTAGAGGGGACAAGCAATCAAGCCCTCGAACCCTAGTTCATACGGCGAGTACCGAGATCGGATCGCCTCCATTGTAACACCACATATATCATATCAATACCAATCTAGGGTAGGCAGGAAGTAGGTCTTTACCTCACATTGAGGGGCCGAACCTGGGTAAATCTGTGTTCATCTTTGTTCCTGCGATCCCAAGCTCGGAGACGATTGACTCGCGTAATCCCACACCTACGAAGTCATCCATGACATCTGACGTGACAAACCCACGACACCGGGTGCTGCGCCTACACTAACGGGACAGAGCGCCGGGTCTTGTCGATGTCACGCCTGCGCACGGCAGCAGGCGTGAGTGGTCTTGTCCGTGATGTCAGCTGCGTCTTCCTTCCCTGCGAAGCAATCCTTCCGAGGAGCGGTGCAGGAATCTCGTGCCACGTTGCAGGCTCCTGTCTTCCCGAGTCGACGGTGCCCTTCCCGGGGTGAGCCCCACAACAGGGGTGGTCCTGGGAGTCTCCGGGGCTTCCTCCCGGGGTCTTCTGCGGTGCCTGCTTCCTCTCAACGGGGGCGTCGGCGATGCTTTCTGGGAGCACGTGCCCAGGGCGTGGGGAACGGGGTTCCCCGGACGCCGACAGTAGCCCCCGGGCGTCCTCGGGCGGTCGTCAGTTGGAGGCTGCCCGGGGACGTCCAAAAGCGCGCGTTCCCGGTTTGTTCCATAGTGGTGAGCACTCAAGTACGGGCGCCTCGATTACAGTGAAAGTTGAAACTTCCGCGTGGTTCACGAGGATGGCCCCATCACGTGCCTGGGAAATGTAGGGCAGATTTAATGCGGGCGGGATAGGAACCGTCCGCACGTCACGCACCCCCACGCTCCCCTGGCTATAAGAACGGGGGAGGGGCAGAGTCGCTGCTGCCTTTCCCCCCTTCTCATCTCCTCATTCGCCTCCTCTCTTCCTCCGTCCCCCTTTTCTTCAGTTACACTTCAAGAGCAGCTTTCTGGACAGCTAGGTCGGCGCACAACTTTCTCTTATGCACTAGCTCGCTATCTAGTTTTTTCCACTTGATCGAACGCATCCTGGAGTGCCCAAAATTCTTTTGGTGGATTACCTCCCAATCTCAGAGGCGTGCGGCAGATTCCCCTTGCTCCTCTAGCTGTCTCACGATGATATCTTTCATGATGAAGAAGCCCTCCTTTTCCGCTAGCCACTCGCCATGGAGTCTTATGCACTCGCGGCGAAGTGAGGAAATGACAGCAAATTCAAGAGAAAAACCACTGCTTCTTCTCTTGGCATTCTCCCGGATACGGCTGACAAAGTCTTGACGAAAGCCCTAGTAAAGACATGGTGAGAGGAAGAATAACTCCTCTGCCAAGGCAAGAAAGAAATTTGAGGTAGAGATAAAAGTAATGGTAGCACACCATGTTGGTATTTAAGGCGAACTGTGTGGATTCGTTCAACCCGTTGAACAAACCCTCATGACGATCCGCAGCAGCGCCGGGACCAGATGAAGAACCAATCTCAGTTTTGCTGAAGGGAACACGGAAGAAAAGTTATGAAAAGGCAAAAGAGAAATCAACAAAAGCGTTATTGGAGAAAAACAGAGAAATCAGTACCAAAGCACAGGGCAGAACGATGTGGCATGAGCCCCTGACGAGCTGCAAGAAGGAACTTCCTGAGCGGCGACGGCCCCTTGCAGCGACGCCAAGGTCTGCGCCTCCTCCATCTGATGAGGACATCCTACTATAGATGCAACCACAACTACTACAACGCCTCAATTACAAGGACCGTTGACTAGAGCTCATGCCCGTCAACTACAACAGCAGTACTTTCGTTTCTACAAGCTACTCCTAATATACATGAGAATATGATGCTACCTAAAGTAGATGTGTTTGTTTCTCTTAGGACAAATGGATCAAGCATGGACGAGAGGGACAAGCTATGGAGCTTGTATGTGGATGGAGATAACCGCAGGAGTCGAAACAAGAGAGTGGATGATGCCACCAATGCAGACTACCGCAACTTGAAGCCACCATAATGATATTTGAAGCCTTGGACAAATTCCTCAAGTCTACACTTCATAATTTCGTCCATAGTCACATATAGTGCCGCGTCACCTTGAGTTATGGGCCAGGGCCCATGTAATTTCGAACCAGAACTTTTAGAGGGTTTTTAGAGTCCGCATAGAGGGAGAAAGGACCACCTAGGGTTGGATTCGGTCTCCACCACATGGCTGGCCGAAACCCCCTCCTTTCTTCCTTATATACCACGTCCAGGGTTTCATTTAGACTAGGATTTTGTTTAGCTAAAAGACAGCCTAGCTTATTGCTGCATCTTCGTGTACTCGATTTGTGTCCAACGACCAGATCAAGACAGCTTACGGAATCCCACCTTTTCAATAAAGCTTATTTTCATTCACAATTTGATTGCATTATTAGTTCTTACTTGTTCCTCGGTCACAGGTAGAACTAGACCATTTGGTCAGGCCGATCGTGCATCCGCAGGATTGGTAACTCCCGGAGATTGGTTTAGCGATTGCATTGATGCTGCGTACGTGTGCGTAGTAGTCAGATCGCCAAGGTCGAACTCCACCAGAATCGACGTATCTTCATCTCATCGAAAGATCGGACTACCTTTGCCCTATCACCATCGGTTTCGTTGGGTCCAAGTGCGCCACAGGAAAGGACTCATGGCGGCAGCGCTCGAAAGCTTCGGCTCGACGGGTGGCGACAGTAGATCTACCCCGAGCACGGGTTTGCCTTCCGGCCATGATCCCCTCTTAAGCGAAAGGGGAGAAGAAGACAACAGCTCGAAGCAGGAATAACAGAAGCACCCGGAATCCTTGACCGATTTACATACAAAAGGAAGATAAACGAGGGATAGCGAGAATATCGGGAGACACGCGCAGTCAGTCAAAGATACGTCATGGACAGAAAGATCATTATGATCACCACCAGCAATTGCGTCGGCGGGTTTGGTTTCACACGCAAAGTTCTAAGGAAAATTGTGCGCCTCTCGGGTCCTACCAGCAGTAATAAATTACCACGCATCAAAGACCTCCAGGTCGTGTGAAGTGACAGTTGTCAGGTCAGATGCCAGTTCAGACTTGTCACATCAGGAAAATAGCTCTTGCACTCAGAACCAAGCATACAGACTTATTCCCCAGCATGACTTACCCACGTCATCAAGGAGCATGCAAACCTCTCAGAACCTGCATTCAAAAATAAGCATACCTACTCACCTCATTTGACCTACTAACGTCATGACTAAGAAAACCTTCTCAGGTCACATGGTACTAAAACCATTATCCGCTACTCCAAACAGCTCGGAGGCATGTTAACACGGGAATCACCTCCATGATCATCAAGACTCCTCAGGCATATTCAGGTAACACATGTTACAGAAATCACTTCTTTCGCATAACTGCTAAAATTGTTTTCAGGACTACATCGAGATCTACCACCCAGATTCTGGACTTCCTCAGAAGCTCTACCATGTCCAAGAAGTCTAAGAAGAAGGTCACGCAACGTCAACAAGACATCGTCAAGACATGGTCCCTAGAGCAACAAGACAACGAGCTGAAGGTCGCATGCAGAAAGAAGGTCGAGCAGAAAAAGGGCTAGAAGATACCGGCCAACTTATTACAAGTACTGATCAGGGGCTTGTCGGAGAGTGGTAGATTAGGCCTTAACCTTCGGAGGCCTTCACCACTTTTTGGCCCACGACATCCAAGACTCCCTGTCGACAGCTCTGCTCTAGAAGCTTCTCCACCGACCTAAACCTGCCGTACCGCACCAAGACTCCCTAAAGATCTACTCAAACACGGGCTACATTCTAAGGAAGGCTACGAGACCAAGACTTAAGGTACAAGGCAAGACAGGAATCCTAAAGACACGGAGGATCGGGCACTGTCTCAGCCTATATACTAAAAAACAAGACGAAGACCATCATCCATTAGACGTCGAAACTTTACCCTCAGACCTCTCTGTAACCCTAGAAACTAAATCCACATCTATAATCTCCGGCCGAGACCTCTTGTATCTCGTCGCGATCGCGTTTGTACTAGCTCTTGTAGCCAATATATGAATAAAGTCTGAGAGATCTTCATCTACTTCATCTACGACTCGAACCTGTTGACTTGCACCTCCTGCAGAACAAACAAACTTGCTCCTGATCTCCGGGAGTAAGATTGTAGTGGGAGTAATTTACTATCCTTTGACAATCTCCTTTCTAGAACTCGTCATCAGAATTGGAGTTGTCGGTCTTCTCTACGAAGGGTCGACTGTTTGCATGGCCCGACATGGGCTTCACGAATCATGAGGCCTATGTTGCGTGGACTTCTCAGGTGGTCGTTCTGAAGTCGGAGTCATTGGCTCGTGAAGGATTGATACGATGGCATTGGTGGGCAATCTCGACAATGACTGTCGTTTTGGTTCTGTGGTTGTGGCTTCTGTTGGTAGTCAGGTTATCTGGGTGTGCGCTCACGGCGGTCGTTTTTTCACGATGCCGGCGAGGATGTTTGTGACAGTTTTCGCTTCGTGCGATTTTTTGCTAATAAGCTAGGCAATTATCTTCTTAATTAATAATATGAGGCAAATTTTCTGCCTCTATTTTGAAAAAAAAATGTTGTCTTGACCACTCATGAGTCATAAAGACACATGACTTGATCACATAGCCAACTGAAAGCAACACCGGGTCAACGGCTCAGTCAAATTCGAAACCGGTAATTGCGAGAAATTAGATAGTTGCACCAAGCCACCAATCGCTACAAGCATATCCTACAACAGCACCAGTGAATATTGTATCTGTTATTCTTTCTTCTCCTTTGAAGGCTAAGAAAAGTTTCGCTTTTGTGGTAGTAATAGTTGGTGTTGCTTTGCCGCTTTCATCTAGCGAACTGCAGCTGGTGGAGTGGGCTTATCTGAGCATTAGGTGAGAGGTCGAAGGATATGTAAGAGAGCATGCGTCCATCCAAAAGTTTTCTTTACACACTAAAAATAAAGAAGAAAATTACAACAGGCATGGATAATGATTTGTTTACTGAGTATGATCTTGAAACCTTCTTGCCAATTCAGTATTTTTTCCATCAGACTGAGTATCATCCTGAAATGATAGTGGTTTACACAAATATATATATCACGTTACCAAGTACCAGGGCCGTCTTTGAGGGTGTGCGAGGTGAACAACCGAACAGGGCCCCCAAAAATTAGGGGCCCCCAAATCTTAGTTACGTACTTAAGTGCTGCGAAGTGAGGCGGCCATTCTACTTAAAAGTTTCCGATTCTTATCAATAAAAGGTGTAGGAGATCGAAGGGTAGGTTGCAGCACCGCCATGGACTGGCTTCTTCTGTTGGTTGCCATGGAGAAGACGATACAGTTACGAGAAGGGTATTGGGCTTCTGGGCCAAATTTCATTAACTCATGGACATGGGCAACGGCCCATAGGTGTCATGAAAAGAAGTGTCGTGATGATCTAGTAAAAAAGAAGGCATGTTTTTGTTTGAAGGTAAAAGAAGGCATGGCTTAAGAAAACAAACGGTAAGTAACGTGTGTCTTTAAAAAAGATACGTCATAAAACACCCTGGAAAAAAGCTACGCTATAAAAAAGCTAAATACTAGAATGCGGACCTTAGTGCTTGGATGGATAATACTACACGTTTTTAAGTATTTCACATATTACTAAGTATCACGATAACTAATTTGTATTTTCGACCTGTAGAATCCAATAAAAATATGTTTAGATTGCAATTTTCATATTTTAGAATCTATTTTATTTTTTGCACCCGTGCATGAGAGACAAGACGAGACTCGACTTCAAGTCCCTTGCCGAGTTTCTTCAGTATACCCAAATTACATTCTTAGTTGTTCCGTGACTTTGGTCGTTTGCTGATCTAGCCAAATGTTAGTATACCACGAGCGTGCAGACCGACGAGGCGTAACTTAGCGAATCGCATGACTTGTCATTGTTCGTCATGCTGCGTCGACCACCAATGCCCCTCTTCTGGGCCCATCTACCGACACCCTTCTCTCAATGACAACCCTCTTAGCAATCACGGTTTTCACGGAATCACATCCTCATCCATAGCCCTCGGTCCATGGAGTAATTCTTTAATCCGATAAAGGAAAAATCATTCATAAGTCAATACTCGATCCATCAGACTTTATTTTGAATTTCGCACCGGGGCCCCCCAATATTTGGAGACGGCCCTGCCAAGTACATATGCTAAAGGTTTCTAGTATTCTCACTAAAACGCGTGTCGGACGTCAGGAACAACGCTGAGCTAGAAGTACAGGTAGATGAGCTCATAGGTTAACTAGAAGAGGTCGATCATAGGTAGATGAGCATGGAGATAATGTTTCTTTTCAAATTACTTGAACTGTTTTGTGCTCCATCGAGATATTCTCGTCACATGCTTGCAGAGACGGAATGCATGTCTTGATTCCAGCATATTCATGTGGAACATTGCTTTTGTACGAACACTTGGCCGTTTCTTCCACGCACCCATCGAAAGGGACTGAGCAACATGACTGTTTGTCTTGTTTCTAATCGTTTTTTAGGGTCATTTAGAGTTGATATGCTTGCTAAGCGGACTAATGCAAATCCTGTTTGTAATCTCTTCTGGCACATCATGTTTCCATTTTAATTTATTTTACCCTGCGCATGACTCGCTGTTAGCAGCCAATGCAGAAGTCTTTGATAGTAGTCACATTTTACTGATGATGTTGCGTTACATTTTTTTCCATCAAGTAGTTGTACCTGCAGATTTCTTCTGATCGTCTACACAAGAAGCATGACACATTTAAGAGGAACAAAAAATAATTCTTATACGACTATGCTAAAAGAGTAAGAGTTACTAAGTCTATGTCCAATCGAAGAATATTTCAACCAAATCTACTCGATATTTTTTTCCCGGCATTAGTTGAAAAGAGCCTGTATCCAGCAATTCAAAACTATTTCGCATTTCTCACCCACCAACACTTTCCTAGGAAATGTAACCTACACACGCAAACCAAGTCCACCCTCATTAAAAAAAAGTCCACCCTCGAACCTTCTGTATCTCTGTATAAATACTGTGGCACTAGCGGTAGATGGTTCGCAAGTAAACAAGCAAAGATTGTTCCCATGGAGGGGATGCTGGAGCAAGAAGCGAGGTGGGTCTCCAAGGAGGAGCAAGAAGCGGGGTTGGTCCACAGCCAGGTCAGGAAGATCAAGCAGGAGGATGAGAAGGCGAGGGAGCTCCTCCACCGGCTGCGGCTTCTGGAGACGAGGCCTGCGGTCGTCGTCGATTTTCGTGAGCCGGCGCGGCGGGTCTCGCCGTCGCCCCTGCGCCACGCCGGACAGGCGATCTCAGTTGGAGACTAACGGCTGATGTATATAGGTACTAGTAGAAGAGTATGAATCGGTACGGTGCCGTCCATGTGATCCCCCCCATGGATTCGCAGCTCACCATTTGGCAGAATCAGATTGTTGGATACATGTAGCTGCTACTTCTCCCTTTCTTGTGTTGTACATAGAAGGAGTGTTTTGTTCAACTTTGTTTGCTGTGTCATCTGCTTTTCGTTTTGCTCGTGGAATCTTTTGGCTGATATAGCTTTGAGCTAAGCAAAACGGATGAGGCAATTCAACATGGGAGGAATACCCGACGGATTGCCCGACTTCTTTAACTGTTATCGACTTGGACAGTTTGTTAATTTGTTATTCGTCTATGACAGTTGCCGACAAGGCAGAACGGTGGAAATTAATCGGAGCAGATATCATGCTGACTTGTACCACAACGGCATAATCCAATAAAGAACAATGCCGTGAAGGAACATCTAATTTGACAACTTGTTAATCAAAACTTATTCACTCCTTTGCATGATAACAAGCCTTCAAAAACACAAAATATCATATCAAGCTTGTTTCTAACTTCTACTTAACACGATAATCTCTAAGGCAACCATAAACAATTAACATCCAAGTTGCAGATAAACTAGGCGGAGTTGGTTCTGGAAACCAGAATAGAGAGATGGTTTATCTGCTCCACGCAAACTGGTACATCCAATCTTGAGATAATCTTGCAGTAGATGCTAAGGGCAACACCCATGGCACAGCCACCCCATCCATCACTAACTTGCAGCAATCAGTCGGTCTTCATTGCTTCGGCATGATAGGATTCCAGGTCTTTGTCCAGCTCATCTGCACTCTTCTCTGCCTGCTTCCTTCCCCGACCGCGGCCCCGGAACGGAGCACGCCCCCTGCCTCGGCCCTGGAACTGAGCCTGGAACGGAGCACGCCCCCTGCCTCGCCCTCGGCCAGCTTGGAAAGCACCACGAGTCAATCTGTTGGTGGGATTACTGAAACGGCAGTTTGAGAGTCAAAAAAAAAAATCACAACATTTTTTTAATTTTGAAGGACATCAACTGAAAGAACCATGAACAAAACTGCATTATCACCAAACTCAAAACACTAAACGGAAAGACAGACAAACAATTAGCGAAAAGTGACCTCTATTATTTTGGCTTTTTTGCTCAGATAGACAGATGATGAAACTAGCAAAGTTTGTCTTATGGCAGGAACAACAGGCGGAAATAGGGAACATGAATGATTCATGCTAGAAATTTGGCAGCTCGCGGTTACCAGTTATCATTCACATCTGAACTTTTTACCTGTTTTTCATTTCAAGGAAATGCTCACAATTCACTGTTCATCTCACAAGTTGTGAGCAGAAGGCGTGGAGAGAATTTTGTTTACTAATCCTAGTAAGCACCTTTTCTAGAAGGGGTCCAAACTTCTAATGCTAGTAATAACCAGTAACAATACATATGCCAACACAAGGATACAGCTTGTGGTTGGAAACTACACAATCAAATAATGGCAGGTTGGCTACTGTGCTACTTGCTACCTAGTAGACAGACTAGGTGAAAACAATAGACGTTAATGTCGTTAGAAGTTTTACCTGAAAGGCCTGTTGCTGGAACCTCCACCTTGTCGACTCATTTCAGGCCTGAAATATAATAGAAGAGTTTAGATACACCATAGCAGCTTATCCACACACAAACACAAAAAGAAATCGCAATATAGTATTTGATCAAAATCTGGTTCGGACTTCGAAGTTATCTATTGGGACTACAAACATGTGGAAACACAATTAGACCCAGTTTGGAAGAAAGGGAATTCACTGGAAACAGTTCAGTTCGGACGGCATTCAGCAAAATGCCATGTCAAACAGGGTATTAAAAATTGTCCTCAACTCCTCATACCGAGCTACTGTGTCCTGTAGAAGTACTAATTCCATCTAACATCTTTCAGAAGTTACTGGAATCTGCCGAAATGTGCAGTACTGGCAAGCCAATTTCCAACCGTGGTAATCAACTTATGTAAATTTGACAGCTACATGACTAAAATACAGGTATCTAAGAAACTTTAAGGCTCTTGACAAACATAAAAAGAAGGGAGGGTTTCTCCGCTGGCAACCAACTAGCGCTAAACTTTGGCCAAAGAAACAGTGCAAATGCATTGTCATAGTTCGTGGCCTAGTGGATGATCCTGCTGAAGTTTTATGTCATTTAATGGATTCTCTTTAAGAGAGGAAGAATAAGAAAAAAGCAAAAATTTATGCATCTTATTAACATCACTGAACTTGGACAGAGCAAAATACTTAACATGTCCGTCAAACACAATTCCAGTTGTCAAATGTAGAACAATGAAAAAAAAAATCATAAAGGGTAAAATACAAATATGAAATTTTCACTCACGTCATAACAACTGTTCTCGTAGCTCTGCCATTAGAAGCCCCGACAACATTTATACGAGGTGTCATAGGCAAACCTAAGTCACTTCCAATTACTTCAATCTTCATGGCTTTTCCATCAAGTAGAACATTATTATAACGTTTCAATGCAGCAACTGCATCACTCCTCCTTGTAAACACCACCTCTGCTGTACCCTTCAAAAAATCAAACCAAACAAAGTATTAGTACAGCAAGCTTCTAGATTAATAATCGCTATGGGCTTACAGCAAACACAAGCATCCAAGTAAGTTTGATATATAGTTATAAACTGATTGTGTGCACTCAAAAAATAAATAATGGATAAGCATGCATTCAACCATCCTTTTGCACCCGAGGTAAAAATATGAGAAGAAAGTAGCTACACATTAGACCTATACCTCTACAAAAAAAATCTCTTCTGCCCTTAATCCACATGATATGAAATGCAAGATAATAGATTTTCTAACAAGATATCATGATCGGTAACATGTAATTAAGTTGCAATTGTGTATTCATCTAGAGCAAACAGAAACTGCTGAAGGGACAGCCAAAAGATGTTTCAACACTCAAACACAATTCAACATATACTTCTCTAAGTGTATTCTCTGTGGAATATTAAAAATGATCAAAATTTCATTTAGGATTAAAGTAAAAAAACACTCTGGGATTTCATATAATACAAATGATGCATACAATTTCAAAAAAAAGGTAAAGTTGAATACCACGAGAAATACTTACATTCTGGCGACCATAACCATCAAAGTGAACAGCAAATCGTTTCAAGTGACCAACTTCTGAAAACAGCTCCTGCGGGTAATTTGCAAATATGTTAGTTTGTTAGCTTTATCAATCTAGGAATGCTGAATTCAGGTTACAAATCGTTTCACCAACCTTTATATCCTCATTAGAAACACGATGGTCCAAGTTTGAAATGTACAATTTTGTACCAGTTTCTATTCCACTAGCCGCCATACTATCACTAAACAGATCAGGTCTCCAGGTCATGTCTTTGGTTCGGCTAAAAGACTGAAAAATGCCAAACAACCAGCATGTGAGGAAACACGTCGTCATAGAAGAATGTTACCACAAACTGCTTGATATGATCATGACAACTATTAGGAACCACCCAGAATGGGTATCAACCATTATCGTAGAGTACCAACAAGTTACTTAAAAGCAGTTAAGCTACAAAGTACTGCATTAAGTTAACAATGGAGGAAGAGAGTTCCAACAATATCACCAATATCAAAAGCCAGATACATAAAATGGCTCAAGCTCTTGCTCTGGAGACAGCCTAGAAGAATGCCACTGGAGTAGAGGCCAGAACTGTCTGAAGAGCGGCACATTGCAGTTCCAAAATTCTTCAGTGCCTCATGTGTCATACACATCAAATTGCCGAACGCCACAAAGTTTCAAACATAACAACAGGATCAGTGGAGCCACTTTTCTTCAGTGTCTGATGTACCAGACACATAAATTGCAAGCAATCCAGAAAATATCTTTTTCCTTAATTTCCTTCCATGTGTTTGATGAAGCTATTGAGGGAGGATGTGTATCGATTCGTGCACAGACATCTCGTGGAGGAGATCAGATCCATTCTAGGAGCTTTGAAGATTACTCGAGTTGTACGGTGCAATGTATGGCAAATGAAGCTGCACATTCGTTGGCGGAAGATAGCTGTTATAATAAATGTTGAAAGGCTTGGCTAGGTGTAGACCTGGACTCTACTGTATCTTGTTTGGCTTTGGACTCTTCGGAAGTTTAATGAAAATTGCAGCAGTTGATCTCAAAAAGAAAGTTTCCATTAGAGGTTTCATCAGTTAATTCTGCCACTCCATAAATGAAAGCTTAAAGGTGCTCTACCCAACAACGTATTCTTCAGAATACTAAGACTACTTCTGCCTCTCCACATAATCAATGAGATGCTCTAGCCAACAAAGGCCCAGTTAGAGGTAAACACCACTGTTATTACTGCCCCTCCATATCTCTTAGGGATGGTCTCCTCATTCAGTTTCTACTTTATTCAGGAATCTGACCATGAACAAAAACATAGTGACAGTTTTGGCCTTGCCTTAGCAATAATGCGTGCGGGTGGTCGGGCATTAATCCCAAGTGGTCCTCGAGGAGGCCCTGATCTTCCACGGATGGCATGTCCACCTCGCCCACCGCCTCCTCCATAAATACGGTCACTACCCCTATCTCCACCCCTTCTTGCATAAAATGACATCTTAAGTTGTTTCAGACCTCAGCAGATAAGACAAGTATCCAGCAATAGAATGACAACCTGCAGAACAGATATTGGCTGTAAGAGTTAGATCTGATCATTGCTCCATAATCCATACTCCAAGACACCAAACAAGCATGTAAATTGTTACAGAGATGCATTTATAATGCTACCAAGTACCAACTGTAAGGAAAGTAAAAAATGCATATCACAAATTACTAATTGTATTAAAAACTTCAGTATAAAGATTCAATCCAAAGAAATGCCAGTCAACTTGGCCCTATCAAGACAAATCCCTAATGAATTACTCATAGCATCTTACTAATATAATTCCCAATCTAACACTACTTGCAACTTTCAACATTAAATCCCAGAGGATTTCTAAAGCACCGCGATTTCCTGTAGGCAAGGCTGAATCACACTGTGCATAAGCATCGGTTGGAAAGAACTAGTGAGCCAAATAATTCCCCATTCAGATAAACCATAACGTTTTAAACAAACGTCTAAGATCATATATTTCTAGGTCAATTCGAATAAAGTAAGGAAAAACTAGTGCACAAGCCTCAAGGTTTCAACTCTAGCCTAAATATCCCCAACGGCCAACCCAACCAATTTCGTATCGATACTAACGGGCATTGGCCAACTAAACCGGATCGAACAGAGATCAAGAACAGCACCGTGTGCGTCGAGCAGGGAGAGGGGGCGCTTACCCTCGCGGCGTTCACGGGGTCCGCGCTCGGCAGCCGCGGCTTTACTGCGCTGCGAGGGAGGAGGGACGAGGCGGAGGAGCTTCCGGGGACTGAGGGGAGAGAGCTGCGAAGGCGGCGTGCTGGGGTTTCGTTGGAATCAAAACCCTAGCCCCTCGTCTGCTCAGCTCTTTTTTGTTTTGTTGGGGAGTCGGAGGAAATAAAACGGCCACGCTCGCGCTGGGCCGTGCTTCGCGGGCCCGCCTGCAAGCACTGATTTCCGGCCCAGCCCAGGTACGGCATGTTTGAGCCCGTTACTACATGGCCTCCTGTGGTGGATGGCCTGGCCCGTTACTACAATCGACAACCGGAGCGAGGACTAATTATAGTTTTCACCCTGAAATTTAAATCTATAGTACATTGGACACAATTCACCCTCAACTTTAAATTGGTCTGATTTGAACCCTGAAATATACAAAACCATCTAAATAACCCCCTAGCACTGGTTTTGGTCAATTTTGCCGGTTTTGAGTTGATCTGGGCGGTATTGAACGTTGATGTGGCGCTGGTGTGGCGTTGACATGGCGGTGGACCGGTGCTAGCCGCGGTTCCAGCAGGGTGAGGCGCCAAGGAGGAGCGACACCGAGCGCAGGTGGCGGCAGGCCGGCAGCAGATGGTTACGATCGGCGGTGGAGATGGGGGGCTGAGAGCATGCGTTGGAGAGATGTGGGGGAAGAAGACGATGACGTGGTGGGCTCGGCCCATATCGATGTTGCACGCGGGCGGGAGCGAGGCGCTTCCGCGGTACGCTGCAACTAGGAGCTCCCATTGTACATCGCTTATTGCGAGTTGTATCTTCAGCTCGCCAGCAGTTGATTTTCTGTTGGGCCAACTCATCTTAGTGCTTCTCATTCGAACATCATTTCGATTCGTTCCAACTTCCAAGTGATTTGAATGCGGTAAATATTCGTTCGTTGTTGACTTCGAGGATAACTACCCAAAAAAATATTTTTCGTTTTTCCTATTTCTCTTTCTTTTTCAGTTTTTTTGTTAACATTTCGTTTGTTTTTCTTTTGTCACTACATTTATTTATTTGGTTTCCTTTTTCCTTTCTTTTTTTAAGTAATACATGAATAGATTTTTGGTTCTAGGGTTTTAGCGCATCTCGTTTTACTAGATTCGTTCCCAGTTTTGATGTCGACTTCTATTTATATATGTATTTTCTTTTCCCTTGTTATTTCTTTTTTTGTTTTTTGAGTAATACATGAATATACCTTTTGCTTTCTTCTATCCCGTGAATATTTTTAATCCGCTAACATTATTTTTCAAACATGGTCAGCATTTTTAATGTTGAGGCAAGCATAATTGTGAACTTGTTGTTTCCAAGACATGACCCTTTTTCATAACATGAAGAGTTTTTTAACCCATCGGTCTACTTTTTTGATTCATTATATTTTTGATTCACCTGAAGTTTAGTTCCTTTTTGGTATACTATTATTTTGGTTTAACTATTATTTTAGATTCACCTTAATTTTAATTTATTTTCTGCTTCACTAGTAATTTTTGTTAACTATTATTTTCCGTTCACCGGCATTTTTGGCCCACTATTATTTCCGGTTCACCCGAATTTGACGTGCTTTTCACCTTGTTAATCTCATTTTTGGTTCATTATTACTACAGTTCATCCAATTAGTTTGCCCGAATTTTTGTTCTATTTTTTATTTTGGTTCATATGTTTCTTTTAATTTATTGTGGGATATTTTTTATCGTAAACCATTTTTTATTGTGAACCTTTTTATTATTGGTGAATAATTTTTAATTTCCTAAAATACATGATTTTTTTAATCATGAACCTTCTTTTGTTATAGTTGAACACTTTTTAATTTACCGTGAACCTTTTTAAATATAGGTGAACACTTAATTTATTGTGAATCGGTTTTATCGTGAACCAATTTTATTGCGAACCATTTTTTAAAGCCCGATTCATATATTTATTTAAAAACTGGGAATAAAATTAAAATGAAGGAAAAAAGAAATAGAAAATGAATATGAAAATAAAACAACAAGAAAAATAGAAAACAGAAAAACGAAAAATTAAAAATTAAAAATTAAAAGAAAAAGAAAGGAAAGGAAAAAAAGAAAAACACAAATTGGGCCTACCCGCGTGAGATAGTACTGCGGGCGATACCATGCAAGTACTCACTGTTAGCGACGCATAGGTGCTCCCTTTACGGCGCAAGATGGATAGGGGAAGGGAAAAGACAGATAACATTAACAACGAGAAAGTATGCCGACCGGAGAAAGCGTTGAGAAGGATGCGTCAATTCTGGTACTTGCCACTGCCGATGCAGGACGAGACGATACTTGTCGGTGTAGCACGGAGTGGTGTCGATGGCCTCTGGTTGAGACGAAGGATGTGATGCTGCTAGGATGAACGTTTGCATCCTCATCGATGCTGCTCGGATGAGTTTCGGTGGAGACGGTGATGCTTCTAGGATGAACCGGTTGCACCGCCGAGGCCGCAATGCGTCAAGGAGCTTCCAAAACGTGAGGGGTTGGGTGTGTCTCGCTTCCACTTCGACAATTGTGTTTGTGGGGATTGATGAGGCCGCATGATAGTTTTTTGTGGTGGTTTCAGCCTAAGTCGGTGAAAGAACATTTTATATATCCCTTGTTGTTTTGTGTGTTAGGCAACAACACTAGCGACACTCTAATTTGTTGCTAAGTGATGCAGGATTAAAATAGATAAATTTACATGTGCATCGGATCGCCTAAGAGAAAAGAAAGAGAAGAAGCTGCTGTGGAAACTCCCAGGCCGGAGTCTCCGGTGTGTCTGGACCGGAGTCTCTGGACTCAGGGAATTGTTTCAATATGCGTCAAGTGGTGACAGCCACTGTGCTCGGTCCGGAGTTTTACCGTAGAGTGGTCGGAGTCTTCTGACTGGCCGGAGTCTCCGGACTCAGGGGACCAAAGTCTCCGGCCCAAAGAAAAGACTCCGGATTGTCAAGAAGTCGCAACAAGTGGTGACACCAACTGGCTCTGGTCCGGAGACTTACCGGAATGTTGTCGGAGTCTCCGATGCAGGCCGGAGTCTCCGGTATGACGACAAGGGCAACAGCTACATTTCTGGGAGGGGTATAAATACCCCTCCACCTACCTCCAGCCAAGTTGCTCGACCAGAATTGTTTGACCCACCATTGTTGCAAGCTCAAAACTCATAGATCTCACAATCCCTCCACCCAAACTCGTTGATCTTTGAAGGATTGAAGGAGAAGGCCAAGATCTACAACTTCACCAAAGCGTTCTTCATTTCCCCCTCATTCACTTGAGGGATTTGAGCCGAGGGTTTCCACTAGGAAAACCTAGGCATCTTGTTGTACTTACTTGCTTGCTACTTTTGTGTAGTAGATTCGTGGTGCTTGGGAGCTCCCAATCCAGTTGTGGGTTGTGCTCCAAGCTTGTTGTAAGGGCTCCGGATTCTGCCTTGAAGGATTCCGATAGTGGAAGGTGAACCGAGCTTTTGGGCGAGGTTCATTGGAGAATAGGGTGAGGCCATTTGTGACGCTTGAGTTTGAAACTCACACCCCTCCAACGAGACGTACTCCCCTCAAAAGGAGGAACTCGGGAATACATCCTTGTCTCCGCGTGCTTCCCGTTCGGTTACTCCTTACTCTTTAGTTATTACTTGTATCTTATCTTGTTTAGGGTTAACTTGTCATATAGGTAAATTCATCGTAGTTGCATATCTAGAGAATTTACCTTTGTGTCAAGACTTAATCGAAAAAGAATTAAAATTTGGAGTAGAACCTATTCACCCCCCCCCTCTAGGTGGCCATACGATCCTTTCAATTGGTATCAGAGCCTCAACTCTTTATTCGGGCTTAACCGCCTAAGAGAAGTATGGTACTTGACGACCAAGGGAACGAGATTCCCGAAACCCCCACCACTTCGGTTTCCATGGAGTACTTCAACTCAATGAAGACCTCTATGGGAACTCAAATGGAACGGTTGTGCAAGATGTTAGCGCAACTCTTGGAGGCCAAGGGCGCACCACCTCTTATTCAGGAGATTCCTCTTGAGAATCTTACGGATGATAATGAGAAAAAAGGGGGATAATGGGGTTAACAAATCTAAAATTGAAGACCGTATTAAACCATCAATTGGGAAGGAAGATTTACGTGTGGTTCCTTACACGTACTCTCCCGACCCACCTATCCCTCATCGTCCTATGCACCTAAGAGGAGCTCCACCTAGTCTAAATGCATCCTCGTTTACTAATTGGCAAGCTTCTATGAGATCTCATGTGAACAGTGGCTGCATTGAGCTTTGGAGGATCATTGTAGATGGATACAAGGCCGTGGATGAATCCAAATTGACAAGGCGAGAACAAGTTGATTGTCAACTAAATGCCACCGCTCTTGATTTGATCCGTGTTGCCGTGGGAGAGAAGGATATGCACCACATTCAACATTGCACCACCGCCAAAGAAGCTTGGGATTGTCTTATTGAGGTGTTCGTTGGAAATGATAGCATGAGGAGAAATAGATATGAAGCTATGAGCAACCAAATCGAAGGTTTCTTCATGCAAGATGGAGATACTCATGAGGATATGTATCAAAGACTCAAGGCTCTCGCTAACGCATATAGAGACCTTGGTGCTATACATGTGAATGATGCTTATATCAAGAGGAAGTATGTGAACACCCTCATGCCTTTTAAAGCGGCCAACTTGAAGAGTCTCCAAGGAAGGCACAACTACCCTCAATTGTCCTCAAATGAAGTCATCCAAGAGATGTAATCTTACAAAGTTCAAGCCCAAATTGCTCAAGAATCTCGTGCCCGGGCAATTGGAATGCACAAAAGTTCCTCACTTGCTTTAAAGGCCAAGGTAGTGGAACAAGATGAAGACCAAGAGCATGAAGAGGGAGCCTACTTGGACCCCGAAGAACTCAAGATTGCCCATAGAGACTATGTGGCTCTTGCGGCAAGGACCTTTTGGAAGAACCCATCCAAAGCTAAAGCTCAAGTGGAGCAAAAGTTCAAATCAAGTGGTTACAAGGAGGGCAACCAAAAAATGAAGACTTGCTTCAATTGCCAAGATAGATATCACTACGTTGTCGATTGTCCTTATGAGAACCGTGAAGAACATAGAAGAAGGGTTATTCTCAAGGATGATTCAAAGTCCTCTAGCAAGAAGCCTTACTACAAGAAGCCCATCTCCAACAAGAAGCCACCTTCAAAGATTGTGTTGGATGAGAGTGAAGAAGAAACAACCACACGTGGAGTGGTCGCCTTAGCCATTGCTTCATCGACACCCACTTCTCTCTTTGAATCCCCCAATGAGAATGTCCCCATCCAATCCGCTACATGTCTCATGGCCAAGGGCCCCGAGGTATCATCTTTCCCTCCTCCTAAGACTATGAATGAAATACATGATCGTATGAGTCTTAGAGTAAAGGAAGAAAATGTTGCTTTGGATTTCTTAATGACTAACTTGCAAGGTGAATGCAAAATTCGATTTGAGACTCTTGTGAGTCAATATGGTATGGCACAAGATCTCCTTGAGGAAAATGGGAGACTTGAAAGAGAATATGCTAATGAGATTGCTTCCCTCGCCGTTGCTCTTGAGAAAGAGCATGAGCTTCGAGTTTCTCTTGAAGAGAAGCTTGATAATATTGAGGAATCATAAAATGATATTCTTTCTAAAATCATTAAAGAATGTGACCATGCTATTGCTAAATATAAAGTTTTGAAGAAAGAAAAGGTCGAATTTGGTGTTGGTCATAATAGACTAACCGAGGAGCTAGAGAAGCTCACCAAGGCTCACAAGGCCTTGGAGAGTGATCACTCTACCCTCACCAAGTATTTTGAACAATTTCAAATTCAACTTACTAAAATTGATGTACCTAGTTCCTCTACTCCTTCTTGTGATCATGCAAATATTATTGAGGAAAATGGTAGGTTGAAGAATGAACTTGCCAAGGCCTCTAGCCCTCAAATTAATAATCCTCTTGATGATCTTTTGCAAATACAAAAGCCACATATTGGGAAAGAGGTTCTTGGTTATGTTGCCAAGAAAAAGAAGAAGAACAAGAAAAAGGCCAAGCCCGCACAAGCAAACAAGACTACCATTGCGAGTAGTGATGCCACAAGGGGCAAAACCACTCGTAATGACTTAGCAGGAAATGCTAACCCTCACTATATACTTTATATTGATTATTATGATGATGTTTATGCAAAACATGTTGGCCCTCATGATGGTTACATTGAATACTCTATTTGGGTTCCTAAGACCCTCGTTGCTAACAAAAGAGGACCCATTGCAAGATGGGTACCTAAAACCAAGCAATGATCTCTTGTAGGACTATGCTTCCGGTGGGTCAAAATGGGTGCTTGATAGTGGATGCACAAGTCATATGACCGGAAGCAAGGAGCTCATGATGGAGTTGAGAGCAAATATAAATCATGCAACCGTCACATATGGAGATAGATCAAAAGCTAAGGTATCGGGACTCGGCAAGGTGGTAGTCACACCAGATATCACTCTTGTGAATGTCATGCTTGTTGAGTCCCTTGGTTATAATTTAATGTCCGTTCGTGCTCTTAATAAGATGAACTTTGATTCCATTTTACTATTGATATGGTGATACTCTTATGGAGCAAGACTCTAACGGTCGCTTTCGTTGGGTATGTCGAAAATTAGTTGTTTGTGGTGGACTTTTCGGAGTCAACCAACACTCAAGCGATATGCCTTTTCGGAAAGGCCGACGTGGGGTGGTTGTGGCATTACCGCTTATCCCATGTAAATATGACACTAGAAGAAATTTCGCCATCTACACGGCTCGAATTCGTGGTAGAAAGGCCATTTTACGTGGCTAAATGTTTTCAGCAACGAGAGGGGTACCGTGGTGGATGCTGCGTGGCTGATTTATTAACCACGGCGGCCGGATTTCGTGGTAGATGGTTATGTCATCAACCACGAACAAGTTGTCGTGGTAAAAGAATCTGACGGACACGTGAAACGGCGTTATGTCTTCTGCCACGAGGTAGAAACTGTGGCAGATGTCCGCCCCACCGAGGCCTGTTGTTGTTAGATGGGCCAGCCTGTTAAGGTTTAGGTGGGCCAGCCTGTTAAGTTTAGGTGGGCCGACCTTTTAAGGACAGTGGGCCGACCTGTTAAGGTTAGGTGGGCCGGCCTGCTAAGTGTATGTGGGTCGGGCCGTTAGCTTAACTGGGCCGGACCTTTTTGGTCTGTGGGCCAACCTGCTACACTTAGTGGGCCGGCCTTTTACTGTTGCAGCGCAGGCCTGTTAGCCTTAACCAGGCTGGCCCATCTATTATATAATTAAAACACAGGTTAACCAACGCTTTAGATTTGTCTCCTTAAAACTAACGGTGGAGATTAAGTCAATTAAGTCAGCCCGCAATAGCTAGACAAGCGCGCCGATATACGTCACGGATCAGCACGTACATTAATCATGAATCTGAAAAGGAAAGGGCACCTACGATGGCTGATGTCCTAGCTCAAAACTGCACGTACATGGCAAGGATTCCATAGAAATTCGTGTCCTGTACGATATGTACTCTTTTCATTTGGCGCAGCTTAGAAAATAATGGTAAGCTAGGCGTGATGGCTACTCAAACGTAATTTGGCAGGACAACTCTGGTGGCAAGCTTGCCGATCAAGAAAGTATACGGTCGATTTCTGCAGTATTGCAATTGCCCCTTTTAATCAGATCATGAAGGGAGGGGTTAGTCGTGGAGATGAGTCGCTAACCGAAGGCAACTCGATATCGACGACGAGCTGCGGCAGATGGCTGACCATGCCAGACTAGGCCGGGCCATGACGCCAACGTGTCCGGCGATTGCAAGACGCAGCGGATAAGCGGCCAGATATTCTCTCGATTAATCGATCGCCGGCGGCATGGTTGCGGAACGATCGAAGGGCAATGTTACCGACGCTGAAGCGCATGGTGGACGGCAGTAACGACCTGACCAACGGTGGTAACATTACCAAGATCTCCTATACTCGATTGATTACGTCTTCAATTTTTCTCTATTCGGCAAAACAGCCTAGGAAGATGAAAGGATCTTCAATACATGGCAAATATTGGCTTGGCAATTGATCTGAAAACACAATACGCCCTGGAGCTAACTTCCTAGCTCGCTAGCAAATTACGACAGCAATTGCCGGTGAAGCAGAAGACTTCATGCATGATGCAATCCACCATCTCTTCACAAGGCCATAACAGTACGTCCATCAAGCACACGTGTAGGTATACTGATATTTGTAATCGGGTCGAGCAGCCACAAGCTCAATTCTCCAGACCCTCCAGCTTTTCAGTATAGAGCTCGACGAAAATTGCCTTGATTTCTCATGTTGCATCAATTTTCCAGACTGCCAAGTTTTTCAGTACAGAGCTCGACGAAAATCGCATTGATTTCTCATGTTGCATCAATACAAGATAGGAATTGGATGGGTCTCTAATCACTCTTTGCTCTGTTATGAGTTCTAGCAAGCATCTAAGGTCCTCAAGTGAACTAATTTGTCAGTGCGTACAAGCTAAAGATGAATTCGATGAGATCTTTTGTGCATCGTTATCAAGGCCGAACAATTTCAAGCAAATTTATGGATCACGTTGGATCAATACAAGATAGGAATTGGATGGGTCTCTCATCATTCTTTGCTCTGTTATGCGTTCTATCAAGCATCTAAGGTCCTCAACTGAACTAATTTGACAGTGTGTACAACCTAAAGATGAATTGGAGGAGATCTTTTGTGCATCTTTTTCAAGGCCGAACAATTTCAACCTGATTGATGGATCGGCCATCGGTGCTTTAAAGTTTAAAGCAGTTCAGATTATCGTCGTCTTCAGAGAAGTACTGAAGCTCCTTTGAGCATCTCTCAGACCTCATTACATCAGGCGAGAAGTCTCAAATCCGCCTACCACTACCGTCCCAACTATCTCATCTGTTCAGAATGTCTAGCGGCCAGCGACGCACGGCGAGACCGGCGGCAACATCATCTTCTGCTAAGAATTGGCGATCAAGGCACGACGAGACCGGCGGCAACATCATCTTAGGACTGAAGATCGAACTGCCTATATCTCTGCACCTCTCATGTTTGGTAATGTTTGACCTATATTACTGCAGGAAGCTTTCAGTTTCATATGGTATTCCCTCTTATTACCATCTTGCCAGTTTTATAATTTTATAGTATTGATACAGCAGGTGACTCTCCTGCTGCTCTTTTAAATAACAATATAAAAAGAACATCTACATGGTCACCCAACTCTAGGATCAGCAAAAAGGTTCAAAACAGTGAACAATGAAAGACATATGATCTGGCTTTGGACCATGTTTACTAGAAAGTTTATGTCAATACATTAATTCGTTTTCTATTGTCTCCATTTCACGACATAGCAGCATTAGCTGATGAGCAATCCACTTGCTGAAATCGGTCTCCTTGGGTGCTGCGGTACTACTTCAAGGATTGTTCGCTAGAAGATAATTGATAAAGAGATGTAATGAGCAAGTTTGATGCTAACAGGTTGAAAAATATGAGAAATACCTAGGGCAACATATTTTGGATGATTTTTTAAATCATAGTATTACATGCAGGTTTCATGGAGTAGATACAATTTATGCATCAGATCTGTCTCTTTGTTCTCATATGCTTGCTAGCTTGATTTATTGCTTCAATACGGAGTACATAATTTAAATGCAGGAGTTGACAAGCCTGGATATTAGCGTTCTGATTTCTCTTAATCATATTTCAGATCAGTATTCTGTAACTGGTCACATGCTACGTCTCCCTCGCCAGCGGCCAATCCAGTTCAAGGACCAAGTAACCATGACGCGTCCTCTATCGTGGAATTCCGACTGCCGTCATATCCGACAAGCAGATAGAACTCTGCTCTTGGCCGCTGATCCTTTGCTTATGGTAATCTCTTCAAGCAAAGTTAAGATAGAGATCTGCTTTCACTTTTTTAATATGATGTTTGATGTTATAAACACGTGTTGTGTGCCCTGGCTATTTAATTTACCTCTTGATCAAGCTGTGTTCCTCGGTCAAGGCTTTTGGTCCATCCGAGGGTACAAACTAATCTTCATATATCCTTGAGGTACGACGACAGGAAGAATTTCCCAGATGGATTTCATTGTTTGCACAGTTATTTAATGACATGCAATTAATATCTAAACTTTTACAGCAAGGGAACAGGGACAAGATAAGAACATTGTTCATGCGTCGTTGATCCGCGGGGAAACTGAATTAATGAACAAAGTTAGAGCATATGGTCAACTGGATCAACAAAAAGTTTCATCATCATTGTTTAGTTGACACGTTAGCTTACTTAGCTTCATGGGTTGACGGTTGTTTTGTAAAGCCAACTGGTGCAGCAAGCTCTCTCTGATGAAACAATAAAATATATATGACATTACGAAGCTTTTTCCATTATAGAAGCGAGACAAGTAGTGGTACTTGCATTCCTTTTTCAAAGGTGGATTATAAGTTGGTGTAATTTTACTGATGTTTCTAATAGTTAAAAATATTGCACAAGTTGAATAAGGTTTCTCCAATATGGCGAGTGATACATTGAATGGGTGAAAACAAGAGATAGGTGTGACGAAAAGTTTTACATTTAATTCTTTCCAAATATAGTTTCAATAAATAAATGTGTGCCGAGATAGACTTTGAGAGACCAAGGAGTGAAAATTAAAATTTACAAATTACTAGAACATATTCTGCTCCTAGCATCACTAGCAGACCTCAATGATCCCGCGTTCATGTATCACAAGCCAAATCCTCACAGTCTTTGACAATTTTTTGAATCAAATCATTTATATTTCTTCAAGAGTTACTTTTGGAGAAAAAAATATTATTGGTAACATATCTAAGTAAATGTCATGGAAAAATTGGCGAGTGAAAACATAAGGCCAACAATACAAAAATACGGGAATCCTAAAATAATTCTAGCCGCGCAAATGCGCGGGTCACCCAGCTAGTTAAGCTTAACGGACTGGTTCGTATAGTGTTGCAGGGCCGGCCGGTTAGTCTTAACCGGGCTGGCGTATTAATCTTAACGTACTGGTCCATAAAATATAGTAGAGTGGCCCATTTCGGATACTTGGTCATTCGATCGCGGATCCATGGGCTGGCCTGTTTAAGGTCATGATACGGCCTGTTACAGTTGAACAGGCCGACCACTAGCCCGTTTAGTTTTACAGGCCCGTCCCAGTTTTAAGCGGGCCAACCGTTATTAATTTTCGAGGATTGATAGTCTGCACAATTGTATAATGTTAGACCAAAGCAAGTTATGCGAAAGCCAAAACAAACCCTATATGCAGTGATGATCTAGGCAAACTAATGAAATATTACATCAACAAGAAATAATATTACAGATCTTTAAATTACAACAGTAATTAAATCAAATTTCACGGGAGCATCGGAGTTTTACTGGAATGAATCAGTCTCTTCGTGTAACATGTGGCAATACCATCAGAGCTGCTGATGAGATCTTTAAGTAGTTTCTCGGTCATAGCCTGCCTATTTTTCAATTCCTCTATCTCATGGAGTGTTATGGTGATGACGGCATCTCTGTCCTGATCAATTATATCAATTGGATCTTGAAGTGCAGAGGCAACATGTCTTTCCTCTGAAAAAACTGGGATAGTTGAAGTCGTAGGGCTATGCGAGCAATAGGGACTGTCATTGCTACTATGTGAAACAACCTCTGTGCTTGATGTAGCGGCCCTCCCTTCTGCATTCAAAGATTCATTTGCTGACTAAAACGAAAACAAAACAAGTTACAACATCATACCAGGAAATACAAGATCATGCCTGTTGTCAAAAAACATGGAAAGCACCATAGGCCTATTACAACAAAGCAAGTAATCCACCGGATTGCTTCTTCATACAAACGAGTGTATCAAACATAAACATGATGAATCACTCAACTAGACATGATATGCCCCATAAGCTAGCCAGAAGACAACACAACAAAAATCTAGCAATTGGTAGTCAAAACAGCACACATTACCATACGCTCCTTAAAACTAATAGGGAACATGAGCATACTTACACACATAAAGAAATGACCAATTAAACATTGTGTGCCTCATACAAAGTAGCCACTTAACATGTTTATGGTTCCAAAAAACAATAGGATCATAAACTGTAGAAGGTGACATTGTTATAACGAAAAGACATCTCAGATAGTGCCTCAAAGAAACTAGCAATTGAAGTAAGCAGTCCAAGGGACTTACAGTAGCTACTTGCTGAGTCTCAGTGCGGCTCATATTGTTGTACATACACTCGCTGAGGACATCCACTGCATCGGGTACTTGGATAGACGTTCGGTTTACTTCAGTGTTGCTCCTCTGCATAAATGTACAAACAATCATAAAAACAAACATGTTCCAACATGATAAAAGTCCTCATACAGCAAAACAAAAGAAACAGGGACATACGAGATTATAGGGGCGCTTCCCTCTAACATTTTCCGTGTTTAGTGTGGAAGTTGTGTGCGAAATAACTGCAACCGTTAGTGTGGCAGCCAATGAAGAACCACATGAACAAAAAATTATAGGTTGAGCAATACAACAAGAAACATGGCAGCAGTGTAATACGTTGATTTTAAACCGAAGCAAAATGAGTTTATTTAATAAGAGGCGGGTATCAATTATAGCAATTAAGATTAGGAATTTAGTTAAGACATAGAAATGCAGTTTAATGCGACAAGCTTGAACCTGGTTATATTGCTAACTTATCCTGCTATATTGTTACTTGAGATGTTTTAGTTATGTTCAATGGCTTAAAAACTGCAGTGAACAGAATAGCACAGTTACAATGGACAAACCAAATACTAGAAATTATATAATGACTTCACTTGTGGAAACAAATATGTTCAGTGACTTAAAAATTTCATTTAACTACAAAAAAGCAGTTAATCTAAATAAGGATTTTATGACGACATTTAGGAATAGGCGGGCATGAGAGAACTAGTGAGCATGCAGTATGCAGACAAAACATGCCCACGTACACGAGGGATGTGGCAGGCATACATTTCAGTGTGACAAGGTTTAACTGTCTAAATTGGTAACATAGAAAAAAGCTAGAAACCAGATTGGAAAAAGGTTGAACAAGAAAGCAGGCAGTTACATTGGACAAACCATATAAAAATTATATAATGGAATTACTTGTGAACTAGTTGAGCAGGTTCTGGAAAAAAATATGTTCAGTGACATAAAATTTCCAATTAACTACTAGGTAATATAGCAGTTAATACAAATAAGAAGGAGTTTATGACGACATTTAGTAATAGGCAGGCATGAGAGCACTAGTGAAGATGCAGTTACATGCCCGCATACACCGGCGATGTGGAAGACATACATTTCAGTGTGACAAGGTTGAACTGCCTAAATTGCGAACATAGAAGAAAAAAAACGCAAGTAGATAAGGTTACCTAGATTGCGGCGGTGTTTACGCATAGACGGCATCATGCGGGTCGCGTCGAGGTCACCGAGGTGGATGCGGTTGCGGAGGCTGTCGGCGTCGGAGAAGTAGATCTGGGGTGGTCGATGACGGGTTCGGCAAGGTCGACGAGAGCGCCGGTGAAGCATATCCGGTGAAGTGAACGACGGCCTCGGTGAAGCAGTTCAGGTGCCTTGAAGCAGATCTGGCGCGGTAAACCAGAGCCGGTGCGGTGAACCAGATGGGGCAGTGGACTCACGCGTCGGTGCACTGGTTGAATATACCGCGGCTGAACGGATCTGAAGACTGGTGGATGATAAGAATGTGGGCGCGGTAAAGCGGGCACGCCGGCGACGTGCGGCGGAGATGGAAGTCCCGGTGGGGAGGTCCTGGAAGCGAGAGATGGGCTTGTGTGTTTTGGGGGGGGTCTGAGGGGCGGGGTGGGGGTGGGGGAGGGGTAGGGCGAATCTTGATTATAGATGTAGGGCGGTGGTACTGATGAAATGACGAAGACAACCCCCCACCGACCCCAACAACCGACAATACTATGGGGATTGGGTTTCCTAAACAGGGGCATAAATGGAATTTGCGAATTATATTTCGGGGCAGGCGGGAGATTTTGGCGCTCACATAATTTGAATTGGGCCAATCAAAAGAAAATTGCTACTATACTCTCCACTACAGACTGCACTGCAAGGACAAGGGAAAAAATATTATATCCATGTGTCCTCGTTTCAGTCGGCCATTATGTAAAATATTTTTAAAATGTCAACAAAAATCGAAACAAAAAATTCGAATATACACCCGCATATCTTATGTTCGTACAAAGAGTTGCGTTAAAATATGACTTTTTGTGGCCTAGTTAAATAGACAAATAAATGTTTCGTGAAATTTATCCGAACCACCGAAATTTGTCTTTCTTACACAAGCAACACCAAAATGTTATTTTTCACGATACTTCTTGTACGAACATAAAATATGCGGGTGTATTATAGAAATTTTTGTTTAGAACTTTTTTGACATTCCAAAATTCTTTGTTTGGACATTTTTTTTTGAAGGGCAGTACCGTAGGGGAGAACCCCTATGGTGTGATCTTTGTTTGGACATTGAGTGCATCTACACCTATGAGCCGAAGATGATTTCCCCTATCATCACCAAACTTGGCACAAACTTGGATTTTTAACATTGAAAAGAAGATTGCCAAAATTCGGATTCAGCATTGGAGCCGGGTTCCATTATCACCAGATAACACAACAAACGAGTCAAGGTCCAAACCAAAAGGAACAAAAATGAAAGAGAAAATTAGATAAGGTAGTGTATCAATGAGGATACCTGAACAATCCCCGAGCACGACCAAAATTATACTACATTATAATACACCGGCCCTCGCCATGCACTCTCTCCCCTGTTTCAACTCTCTTCCTTCAATTGTTTATTCGTTTCATGATTTTGGCATCGGCTCTTCTAGTTGCGCCGGCCTTTGGCACCACTATTTGGCAACTCCGGCAACAACGTTGGGAGCTGATGCCAAAAGCCAAATTTGCTACTGGCAACCACATTTGCCAAAAGCCAAATTTGCTACTGGCAACCACATTTAGGAATGACAAACCCACAGAAAGGGGTGATACGAAACGAAAGGTCGAGTAGAGACACCATAAATATTGTTTAAAACACGAATGTCAGTGGAACATTCAAGGAAAAGAGCATAATGCCACTGCAGTGAGTATTTTACAACATACAACAAATATTACAAAGTTCTTAAAATATTAGAAGGTTCAAACTGATATTACACATAAAAACTTCTCCAGTCCATGGATTTTGCAAAGGGATCAGCCACCGAGAAGTCATGTATGAACTCAACATTACTCATTAAGTTCATACCTATATCTTCAAAATGAAATTCCGCTTCTGCAGAAGCTTTCTCATACAGATTTAGTTTACTGCGCTGACTAGCAAACCATTTAGCATGTTTGCTTAAATCGATGTCTAACCTCTTTAGCTTGAGCACCCTTGCATTAAGAACAAAAAACTTGGCGAACTCAACCTCAGGTGCGTTGCCTCGGTAGTTGTTGATAGTAATTTCTGTGAGATGGAGATCAAGGCATTCGATGGGATTGTTCATGTCATATTGCAGCGTATTTTTCACTTTCAGGTTTTGCACTGTCTGTGAAAGAAAAAACATGTTAAAGCATAGTGGCTACATCAAAACAAAAGATGCAGGTAAGTACTGTACGTGGGAAAAAGTATGTCAGCCAAATTCTTTCCTATTTCGAATAGTTAAACTGTTTTATCTCTCAAACAACAAATCAGATTGAAGATTCGTTTTCACCACTAAATCGGTCGCGATAAGATCTTCAAAACTAGATCCTATGTTGATATGTTTCGATAACTTTTTTTATGCTAAAAGTTACCAACCCCATGGTATGTGAGTTATCAAGGGTAAATATAAGAGTTACCAACCTCAAATTTATACTTCCACATTTTTGTTCGATTATAATCGCTCACACAATTTTCGACGCTTTTGGGAACTTTTGAACTTTTCGGATGATCCATTTGTGGAAAGTGCTGCATGTATGCACTAGTGCACAAATTCAAAATATTTTATTTCTGGAATGATACATCCGATTTAAGATCCGCTTTCACCAATAAATAGGCCAGGATGCGATATTCAAAGCCAGATCTCATGGTTATATGCTCAAAGAACTTAAAGTTACCAATACTGGTACATGAGTTTTCAAGGGTAAATATAAAATGTTATCAACCTCAACATCATATTGACTTTTGTTTCGATGTCCTCATAAGTCATAACTACATCACACTGTACCTCGGTGATCACATCATTAACACCTTGATAACTATTGAAACTACATCTTGATAACTTTATAATCAACACGGTGTTAACTTTTTAATGCGACCATTTGTAATTATATTAGCAACATCTTGGTAGCATCATCGTAAATATGGTGGTAAATATCAACTCCTTGATAACTACTCAGTAACACCTTGGTAACTTAATCATTAAAAAATGTGATAGTTTTTCAAATCGGCCCTTGGTAATTATGCTACCCACACCTTGGTAACTTCATCGTTGACCTGGTGGTGACTATTCAACACCTTGGTAACTATATCATTGCACCCCTTGATAACTACTGAGCAACACAGTTATAACAAAATCATCACACCCTAGGTAACTATATTGTCACACCCTAGATAAGTATATCATCGCACCCCTTCGTAACTACATTATCACACCATAGGTAACTATATTAATTATCAACACCTTGATAATTACTCAGCAACACCGTCGTAACTGTATCCGATTTTTTTTGGTAAGTTTTCAGTCGACCCTTGATAATTTTGTTAGCAACACCTTGGTAACTTCATCGTTAACATGGTGGTGACTATTCAACATCTTGATAACAACATCATTGCACCCTTGGTAACTACATTATCATACCCTAGGTAAGTATATCATCGCACCACTTGGTAACTACATTATCACACCCTAGGTAACTACCTCATCGTACAACTTGTTAACTATATTATCACAACACTTTGATAACTACTCAGCAACACCTTGGTAACTTTACCACAAAACATGTGGTAAGTTTTCAGTCGACCCTTGATAATTATGGCAGCAACACTTTGATAACTTCATCGTTAACCTGGTGGTAACTATTCAACATTTGGTAACTATATCATCGCACCCTTAGTAACTACATTATCACACCCTAGTTTTTTTTGAACAAGGGCGGTCCCAGAGGGACCTAGAAGCTTGTATTCATAGAAGTGGCAAAGTACACGGAGGACCGAAAGAAAATAGAAATTACAACGTAGTCCTTACATTTTGCATCAAGGACCCTATAGCTAAACTGAGGAACGCAATAGGGTTCGGCTCCAACACCACTGCAACGAAAAAGCTCAGCACAGCCAAGTACGCCACCGCCAGGGACGAACCACTTGGAGATGGGCACCGGGAGCCAGTTGCACCAGAGCCAAAGGGCCTCCGCAATGGCACAACGGACTGGAGGTTGAATAAAACCATCTGTCGCCAGTCGGAGGATGCCGTAGCCGACGAAGAAGGGATGGAGGGGTTGCCCTTCAACCATCAGAAATGGCAGCCGACGAAGTGCCGCCATGGATGACCTCCAAGGAGCAGCTTCTGTGCTCCCCTGGTGCAGAACCAACCGCGAGCAAACAAGAGCTTGGGGATCCCCTCTTCCACCGTCACCGAGACGAGTAACAGGGAAATCACCCAGGTCTTGGCTGCCACCGCTGGACCCACGATTACCGAGCTTTATGAAAGAGGCCGCCGAAGAAACGAAACCAGCCGCCGCCTCCGACCACTGGAGCATGACGGGCTGCCTCACCTCCACCGCCGTACGCCAGAAGCCGCTCGTAAGCTCCGGCGACATAAACCCCACAACGCCATCCTCAGATCTGACGATGCAGAGGCTGCACCATCTCCTCCCCTCGCCTCCACTGCCGGCCGGAGAAGAATCAGCAGCAGCGCATCTCAGATGCAAGAGATAGCCAAGGAACCCGCCTGCAGGATCCTTTTTCCTCTGCGCCCTCCACCACGGAGAGCCACCGAGGGCAAGTTCCTGAGCGCCACGGCCGCAGCTCGCATGTGGCCCAGCCAGGCAGGGAGAGGAAACCCCGAAGCCGATCCAGACGCATGCCTCCGTCTCCTCCAACCCCTGCACCCCAGCTCCACACTGGCAACAGAAGGTAGAAGAGGCGAGCAGTAGTACTCGAATCCACCACAGGCTGAGCTTATTGAGGCGGCAGCGCCCAGATCCCCACCCCATCGACGCCGGCCATCGACGCCCAGAAGGAAGGGGATCCAGACCTTCTCGAACGCTGCTCAAGCGCGTTGCAGATTGCCTCTACGTGGCATAACGCCTTTCTCCATGTGGGAAGGAAAGAACCTACGTCTACTATGCACAGGAGGAAGACCGGCACCGCCCCTTAGCCATCTCCGACCGGCGGCACCGGCAGGAGAGGCCTTGGTTTGGCCCAGGCACGGTGAGGACGCTCTCATGTATTGTAGCAGAAGAGAGAGGGAGAGGATAAGATACTCACCACACCCTACTTAACTGTATCATCGCACCCCTTGGTAACTACATTATCACACCCTAGGTAAGTATATCATCGCACCCCTTGGTAATTACATTATCACACCCCTCGGTACCTATATTAGCAACACCTTGGTACTTTCATCGTTAATATGGAGGTAACTTTGTGATTGACACCTTGATAACTACATCATCAACACTTTGAAAACAACCATTGTTAACTCCTTGGTAACCATATGTTAACATGGAGTTAACTTTTTTGCTTGACACCTTGATAATCTTGATAATTACGTCATCAACACCATGATAACTATGTGCCCATGTCTATTATGCCCATCGTTTCATAATTATATTTTCTTTGTCTTTAGATATTATTGGCGTTCATCTGAAATCTATTTTGATCAAAATGCGTAGTAGTCTGAATTAGGTTTCCTGTTATTTTTATACTAGTAGAAAGTGATAGTTCTTTTATATTCTATTTTTTTTTTGTACTAGTAGAAAGTGGACTTTACCTATTCCCCACCCATTTTTATATACCCTAAAAAATCACTGTCCCAAAAAGGGAATTGAAAAATTATACTTGGTATTTTTTGCAGGCATTATTTGAATATTTTTGTTTTTAGCGCGTAAAGGGAATAGTAAATACATGTTCCATAAAACAAAATAAAGGGAATAGACAAAAGAAAAATATCTTTGACACGTCACTTGTTGTCATGCTTGTGTAGAAGGAAGAAAAAAATAAGTGAAAGAAATTAAATAGATAAGAATGAAAAAAAGGAAAAGAAAGGGAATGGCTAATGAACCAGAAAAGGAAGCTAATTTTTTTTAATAACACATTTTTTTAATAAATTCGACAAATAATATGCGTTTTGAGGAAATTTTAAAAATAATAGGCCCTCGGCCACAACGTAGCCGACATGACCTATCGGCCACGGCGGGGCCGACTAGCACTTATCGGCCACGATAAAGCCGATAGGTAGGTGGACGGGACAGGCGTTGGACCCGACAGACTAATCGGCCACCACATATCGGCCACACCGTAGCCGATAAGTACCTCTGTACAAACGCGCTGCATCCATGCATTGTCCGTTTGCGTTGGCGCTATAGGTTTTGTTTTTCGCATGCACTTGATTAATCAAATGGGCATGCAGCAGCAGCTAGCACTCTAGCATGGCATGGATGTCTTTCACATGCACTCTAATTAGTTAAATGGGGGAAGGCGACACCAGCAGCATGCCAACAGCTAGTAATTAATCAAATGCATGTGATGTGACTACAGTGTATGCTATTTTGATCGTGCGCCGAAAGAGTTAGCAGATCACACATGCATGCTACAGTTACTCTTTTGACCACTGATTGATTCAAGGCTGCATACATGCTACATCACACATGTGCATGCTACAGTGCTCCAGTCGGCCGCACCGTGGCCGACAGGGCGGGACGTTATGAAGGGCAGCTAAAACATGACTCTTGCGAATCGGCTTAGCAGTGGAACAACGAAAAGGAATTATTAATAAAAAAATGTATTATTAAAAAAAATAACGAAAAGGAATGGGCAGCTACCCGCAGCTAGCTAGCCTAGCTCGATCGATCAGCAACTACCTATCGTCTCTCGTTTGCCGGCCACGTCATGCCATACGATATCAAACAACGTAAAAAAAGAAATCCCGACAGAAGCCGCCAGCATGCGATCACAAAGGGATGGACACGCTCACACACAGACACGGAGGAGAGAGGATCGCGCGGAGGGAGGAGAGAGTGGAACGTGCGACCGCTCGCACGAGCGAGAATAAACACTTTCGCATTTGTTCAAGAATATGGAGTAGTATTTAAAACTAGACGCAAATCGCAATGCCTTCTCTTTTTTAAATAAAAACGCAACCACTATACTAGTGCGTGGGAACGGAAATTTACACTCAAGTACTCAAGGGCGGAACCAGGGGGTGGCGAGCAGGGGCCACGGCCCCCCAAGACATGCTACACCAAGCTAATTTTTATACATAAGCCACGGTTAGAAAGAATTTTTAGAGATGCCCCCCCTAATGGATGATTAGCATGTGTGGACCCTGCTGAGCTTTATTCCTGGTTCCGCCCCTGCAAGTACTCTCTCCGTTTTAAATTAGATAACTTTCATTTGCCTACATGCAATTCAGACTTTCCAAATGGGACAAAGGGCCCCTTCTTTTGAGATTCTATATTGGCTTATAGGTCTCAGGAAGTAAAAGCCTAAAAGAAGTGTATGGATTCTGGTTAGCTTCTCCCCACCGCGAAACCAGTTTTAAATGCGAAGCGAGAAGTTGGGACGGACCTGATTCTGGGCAGTTTCCCAAGCTTCCGCGCTAGGACTCGAACGGGTGTAGAGATTTACCCCATTTGTTCCTTCTATTTACAATACGAATGCCACTCGGCCACGTTTCCGCTCGGTCTCATCGCGTCGCTCGCTCAGCCGTATCGTTGCTGCCATTGGGTAACGCTTGCCGCATGCTGCATGCATGCACATGAACCAGCTAATTACCGCATGCATGCACATGGGCCAGCTAATTACACCTTTACTATTTCGTCTAATCCATGCATGGGCTAGATAACTATGCTGAGTTTTTATGGCGCGATAAAATATTTGTAGTCTTTTGCCTTTTCATATTATTTTATTTTATTTCTTGCTCATTTCTTACAACTCAATAGAGTAAATAAGCATACTGTAAGATAAAATCATTTTATTAGGTACATATCAAATACAGGGACATTGTAGACATTTCACAACTCAATGTATCAAATAAGCCAAATCCCCATAAGCCCAAAAGAAGTCTCCAAACAGTTTCTTAGAGTTTCTATCCACAACAGTTTTTCCCCACCAAAATCCATAAGCAGGCTTATGCATAAGCAGAAGCTTAAAAGAAGAGGCCCAAATTTGAACTAACTAAATTCACATTTGATTTCCTCTTCGGCCGGTGTGTACAACAGTATTCTTCCCCACGAAGGCAAACTATCCTTGTCACGTCAGTGGCCAGTCACCACACAATGCTTCCGACCACGGCGACCGCCTCAACGCCTCCGCCGTCACCGGCCGCGGCGCCCGGCGAGCCACACGCTGCCCTGTTCCTTGCCCTGGGCCACATGCGGCTGCCCGAGCTGCTGGCCTGCTGGCGCGTATGCCGGCTCCTCGGCGAGGCCGTCGCGGGGGACCCCCTCCTGTGGCGTCGCCTCGTGGTGGAACCGCCGCTCAGTAACCGGGTGACCGACCAAGTGCTCCTCAAGCTGACTGCGAGGGCGGAGGGGACGCTGCGGTCCATCCGCCTCCTCGGGTGCTTCCACGTCTCCGACGCTGGCCTGCTCCGGGTCGTGGAGCACAATCCCGGCGTCACCGAGGTATATATTCGGACGTTTCCGGCGCCTGGTTTTTTCCTCTTCAAGTGTCCATGAATTGCTACATGCTTGGGTAATGACTAGCGCGCGCTTAGTGTTTGTTGTTATGCCTGCCTTTGTGGTTGCTTAGGTTCAACAACTCAGCTCACGTTTCCGTGACTAGAAGAGGCCAATGTGAAAGAAGGACTAAAATTCAGTAAAACACTTCATTGCATTTGCCTCTTGGTTAGGATTAGCTATGTCCACACATGGCGCCAGGATGCCATCCTTTATTGATTCTGAACTTGACTACTACAGCAGAATCATCATAAAACCACGTCGCCTGCTGAATTATAACTATTGGATTATGTAGGAGAACTATTTAAGCCATGGGATGTGAATATGTGACAGATAAATTACGATAGGTCGATGCTTGTTTCTCTCCTGAGGTTGTACGGTTAGTCCACCGGAGGCTGGGGCTGGGGCTGGCGATGTCGGATAGGCGCTGCGTGGCGTGGGTAGGCAGCAGGAGATTGAGAACTACTAGGGAATTAGATTGGGCTGCTAAAGTATATGGGGGAAGAGAGACTTTTACTATTGCTTGCCCTCAGGGTACAATGGGCATGCTTTTATAGAATCCCCACGGACTCAATTAACTAGTACTAGTACCTATCTAATTCTAAGGACACGGATCCTCCTGATCTTGTCTTGCTGGCTGGCCGGCTGCAATTCTTCCTTAAACCCCTTTTTCCTAGACTCCTTATATGACTCTTCATACTATCTGAACTAGTCTGACGCCACAAGTTAGATGGATAAGCTCATACGAGCCTGGTGAAATAGAGACAGAGCCCCGTGTTGTAAACACAACAACATTTTAACAGTTATGGCGTTATCACAACTTGTGTATGCACCAAGGAAGAAACACATTCAACTTTTTTTAAATTAATATCCTCCTAAAAACTGCTACCCCTTCATATCACAGATAGATGACGTTTTGGACATGTCTTAAGTCAAGCTTTTAAAATTGTAACTACAAATTTTGTTTAGAATATTTTGATTGAGAACTTGTAAATCATATGTTTATATTTGAGTTGTAAAGTATATTCACGATTTATTTTTTCTTGTTTTTTATACATATATTATAATAAAAATTGGTGGTGAAAGGTAAATTTTAAAAGCCGTGTCAATGTCCGAAACGACATCTATTTGTGATATGGAGGGAGTACATTTTACTAGTTCAAACCTGGACATGATGTTAAGGAAGGAAAGTAAGCCTGTTATGTGATGTATATGGTTAATTATAGGCAACTTTGGATGCCCGTACAAACTTCTTCACGTGCGTCATTGAAGAGATGTCAATTCAGTTGATTAATTGTTTTCACTTGCGCTAGGCAAAGCGCTACGCCTGCTTGCAGTAAACAACACATAGCTAGGAATCCCTTGATATGCTACAGATGCTTTGGCAATGTAGGTTGTAGGACATGACAAAGTGCTCAGTCACTTCAGCTTCAGAACTATGCTCTTTAATTATGTCTTCAAATTTTCTTCAAATTATTCAAATTCAGAAGTTTTTCTTTCTTTCTTTCTTTCTTTCTTTTTTTGCAAGATATTTTAGAAATTCCATGACCAGCAAAAGATTCTACTATACAGAAAGCTACTAGGTTACAGTATTGAAGTTTTTTGGCCAATTGTAATTGGTCCCTATTTTTACCAATTTGCCATATGAAATTTAACTATGTATTCTTAAACTACTGCTTCTGCTTCATTTGTTCGTGTAACTACAACACTCTACATAACATCATGTACTCCCTCCGTTCACTTTTATAAGGCATTCTAGATATTTCAATACGGACTAGATACGGATCAAAAGCGAGTGAACCTACACACTAAATATGTCTAGGTACATATTTTCGAAAAAAGTTAGAATGCCTTATAAAAGTGAACGGAGGGAGTACAATATTATTCCACAACTAAAGTACTAATCTATTAAAAAAAAATCTACTTGATACAATTTTTACCAAAATACTCTTTATTTCGAAAGTTGACGACAAAGTCTTACATTTCCACAGTAATGTACAAGTGCGACGGTAGTGAGTACTAATTTGGCTAAGGTCGTATGGCAGATATCGGTATAGTGTCACTGAAGATAAGATTGAGACATAATAGAAGCTTGTGTTTTGACGGAGATTATTGCTACTCAAATTTATGTCGTAAGTCTATTTGACTCAAAATATACATGTAAGAAAATGAGTCCAACAAGGGAGGAGCCCCATGGAATTATCCATGTAATCTTGATTTTTTTTTTGATAAAGGGAATTTTATTACTTAAGAGATTTAAGCATTACACCCGGCCTCTGCATAACTAGGATGCACACAGCCACAAGTTTACGAGTTCAAGAGAATCTAATGCTGAAATTAAAAAGGCGAATTACATATCATCATGAGAAATTGTAAAGCCGCCTAAGATGCTGGTAGGTCTATCCGGAGACTATGTTGCCATCCATGCCGGGAGAATAACTTCCTGGCCGCAGCCTCCAATCGTGACGCCACCTCCAAAAACAAGTCCCGGTGCTCCACACGCTGCAGTGCCGACCATGCTCGTATCGTAGCTGTACACCGGTAGATAACCTGCATAATGGAAGCATCTTTATCGTTAAAAACCTTGTCATTTCTACATAGCCACAGCGACCAAATAACGGCAATCGCTCCCACCCTACTGAAGAGTTTAAACCTAGGATCTACCCCGTTTAACCAGTTGCCAAAAATATTTGCAACGGAACACGGGGATGTAAGGTAGAACCTATCAGGATGGCTGACCATATAGACCTAGCGAACTCGCACTGAAAGAAAAGGTGTGTAATAGTCTCGTCATGTTGACAGAAGACGCACTTTTTACTTCCGTGCCAGTTGCGTTTGGCAAGATTATCTTTTGTAAGAATTACACCTTAGTTACACCTCGACGGAGATACCACGCAAACCTAGGATCCATGTAATCTTGATGCTCTCAACAAAAGATAATGTTGCTGATTGGGAAGGTACGATCATGAACTCTGATTCAATTTGTGAAGCACATCACTCAATTAATTGCGAGTGCTAGGCGGCCTAGTATGTTGGTTAATTGCTTTGGTTCCCATTTTGTGTTCTGTGTGCTATTCTGTGAGCTGTGCGGTGAATCCATATAAAAAGCGCGCCTAAGCGCACGCTTAAGCTCACTTAGGTGCTGAGCAAAACACTTAGTGCTCAACTGCGCTTAAACATGCGCTTAATTGCGCTTAGCGCTTTAGTCCTTCAGAAATGGGAAAAGCATAGGCAAATGCTCAATCAGCGCATAGCGCTTAATAGAACCTTGTCGCAGAGCGTTGGTGATCTCTTCTTCGTCGCCTCAAAAGGATTCACTTCCTTGTGTTTGTAAAAAATTGTGACTCGGGAGTTGTGAATACCTTCAAATTCCACTGCAAAACGGGCGGTTCCTTGTACACTACTGCTTCTTGAAACCACATGTCAGTCAGCACCTGCCATGAAGTCTCCCTCTTCTCTCTCTTCATCTTTCTCTGATTCTATCGCTGACTCCCCACTTACCAATCTATGTTGGTGTCAGCGTGCCACTGGCCAAATCTGCCCCGAAGGACGAGATGTTTTGTAACAGTTTCCACGTGCTAGTGCATGTGATATATTTTGAAGAAAGTAACCACAGCTGTAAATTATAGTTTTCCTCTTCTAAAGTACTCTTTTGTATGTTCTTTTTTTCCTCATCAATTGTTCATATAATTGACTCTCTTTTATATAACAAACCTACCTGCCACTAGTCCACTAGCTTTCAAATCTTTAAGATCGTAGACAGGGAGAGAGAATAGGTGTGATTTGGGAACCACCGTGACCATATTTCTGATTGAACTTGAGTTTAACATGATTGTCATTTATCGATAACTTAGTGCCATTAAATGATTCATTTAAGCACAAGATGCATCTGATTGTGGAGTGTTTTCCTTTTCCCTTTTCTTAAATCACACAACTTCAGGGTAGAATATAGGGTGTTTATTATATATAGCATGAGGTTACAGTTTCTGCTGGAATTTTCTCACCCACTTTCCACAGGAGTGGGATGTCTTAATGATTTATGTTTTTTGGATTGGACTTACCTTGGCTAATGGTGATAGTGACTAGGGTTAGGACATGTACAGTTCACATTGGCATTAATACATAGAATTATACAGTGCACTGATGGGATCCATGTTAGATTTGCCTTGGAAATTCTTGTTAATTCGTGGCTACGAAATGCTAGAGCAGTTAGACCACTGCAATATTTGCAAATAATATCTGATGCTACCTTCACCTGGTTGATTTGTTGGGGACATCAAACCCTCTACGGTGCATATTGTATTGTATTTAGTCATATTATTCTTTATTTCTGTTGCTCTTTCTTTTGTAAGAAAAGATCCTCAGTTCAGAAACTTCTAGACTACTAAAGTGCAGTATTATCGATCCAGGGCTAAAATTAGCATGGTCAGTTTGCTGATTGCCACTATTAACTCTGAGTAACCTTTTCAACTTCCAAATTGGAGAGGGTTAGCCAGTCAGGCAAGTTTATTCGTATATATTTTATTTTTCAACTAGATAATCCTAAAACTGATTATTACTGGTATAAAGCCTTTTCCTTTGCAAACCAAATTGTACTCTCCAAATGCCAAAAGTTTTGTTAAAAAGGGTTCTCCCTCGTAACAAGCTGGGAACCAGTTTTGAGTCATTAATGAGGACCAGTTTATTTCAAAATCATTGTTTTTTCTTGCGAGTCCAAATCATTGTTCTTGATCCCAACTTCGTATGGAACACTAATGAGCCTATTAAGTTGCCCCTGTTGAATTGCTGCAATGATTTAGGAGTTTCTGGTCTATGTGACAATGAGAAATACTTTCCTGAAAAGAATAGTATATGGAATCTTGAAGTCCTGCTTATTGATCATGTTCTTTAGTTTATGTAATAGATGGACCACAGCATTTATACAGTTCTTCTATATTTGCTTGATTGCTCATTTTTATTTGTGGATGATACAATCATGGTTAAATGCACGGGACAAACACTCTACATTATACTATTTACTGAGGGCTTTTGCTCACGACCTCCTACCCAGTAGCTGCATGCAGCCATGGACCTCTAGATGCATTTAATCTAACTTACTCTTGATTTGCAGCTCTATGTGCCCACATGTACAGGCTTGACCGGTGATGGGGTGGTGAAAATTGTTCAGCTTCTGCATGAACACAATGGAAATCTAAATCGTCTCCGTCTCGATGGTATTAGCAGGATGAGTAAGCATCATCTTGACATTATCATGTCTCTCATGTCCAATGGTAACCCACAAGTACAACAAGATACAAGGCCACTTTTCTACAACTATAGAGCCCGTGAAGTGCTGAACACCAATGATAAACGCCCTATTGATGTTGATGTCTGCCCATTGTGCACAAACGTCAGGCTTGTATTTGATTGTACAAGGGATGACTCTAGGTATGTACCTTCTGATTCTCTATCAGATCTCTTTGTGAATTGCCCTAGCACTTTATTCGACTCTTTGTCATTGTTTTGACTCTATATTTGTCCTGCTAGTACAAGATTCATCTTTGATTTGTGATGGTCACAAGAGTCAGTGCTCATAGATATTGCTCTCCCTTTTGCTTTCTTCTGTGGTTGTGGAAGGAGTAGCTGACTTGGTCATGTCTTCTTTTGTGAATAGCTTTTTAAGTAATGGTCCCGAAGCTCATTTATTTGCCCTATGGGCTGCATGAAAGCAACTTGTTTCTATCATTTGTTTTGTTGCTCTTGTCTTGAGAACTACTGATGCGGACATTTTAGCATTCGTGTATTTCTGCAGGTCTAATGGCTTTGACCTGAAGCAATTATTATAAGGTTTGGTACACCTCCATATTGACAATTTGGTTATATTTCAGGAAAGTGAAAGATAGCTTGCCGCTGTGTCGAGGCTGCTACTTCTGTGTTACTAGATGCGAGAAATGTGGTGGCTGTATCAGTTCGGAGGATATAGCTGAGGCTGGCCTTGCTTGCTCAGACTTTATGTGCATGGATTGTTGGCTTACGCTTCCAAAATGTAGCACATGCAATCGGCCTTACTGTGAGAGGCATGAAAATTTGATGGTCCCTTTGTCAATGCCTGGCCAGTTTTCATGCCACCGTTGCGCGGAGCGTGCATCCCTCGAGAGTCAGGAAGATGGCTATTAGAAGTGAGCTTTCCACCCGTCTTCCGTGTACTTGGCCACTTGGGTACTTAATTACTGCCTAGATATGCAGCATAGTTCCCCTATAGATATTTGCTATTGGATTTTACCGACGCGTCGAGCTTACAGGCCGAGCTGAACTTACTATGATGCCAGTTAACAAGTAACAACTGGCATATGCCAATAGGTGCCTTAATTTTGCTGGCAACATTTGAACAACTTTATAATTGAACCTTCACTGAACATTTAGACCATCAAAATAAGTTTCACAACGGCAATGATATTTTTCCTAAAGCAATTTCTTAAGACTCGAGTAAAATCTGAATAAAAACCATTAATAGGTGAGCACACAATATAGCTGTTTTCTTCTCTTTGTTGTTCGCGTTTGTTTCACTTTATTAGATCCGATGTACATTTTTCAGTCAACCAATGAAGTCAGATTGTTTACTAAACAAATCTAGCTGAATTTTCTTATTCATTTTTTGAAACTCCAAATCTATTTGAATCTGCATGTGGTTAGTCACTTTTTTTAGATAACAGGCATTTTTATTGCCCGACTTTGACTTAACAAAGTCGTCACCAAGTTCAGATTCGGTTACAACGCTGTGGCATACAGCTTAGCCAACTAAAAAGAGATACAAGATGGGGCATACAGATTAGCCAACCAGAAAGAGATAAACTGATGTGGCCTACAACTTCGCCAACGGACGGCACAACCAAGCTCGTGATCCTACGTCGCTTTGGTTGCAGCATACGCCTTCTTGAGCTCAGCGATCAGCCAGCTTCCACTCTCCTTGTCCTGAGGTTTGAACGTGATCGCCCACAGCTGTAAGAAAAGCATGGTTTTAAAGATGATGTCTGTTGGGTGATTAATCGTTTTCCTTTCGATTGCGAGCTTATTACGGACATGCCAAAGGGCCTAAGATTGAGCAACAAAGAACAGCCAAAGAAGCCTACGAGGTTGACCCTGTTGTTAGATTATATTGTATTCCTATACGGACTCTTATACGTCTTGTACATCAAGTTAGGGTTAGGCCTAGTCGGTTCTCTCCTCTGCTATATAAACAATGTAAACCGAATCCAATCAATTCAATTGTGAGTTATATCTCAACTTTACATACCTCACGTTGAGACTGCGGGGGATGTTAGATTATATTGTATTCCTATACGGACTCTTATATGTCTTGTACCCCAAGTTAGGGTTAGGCCTAGTCGGTTCTCTCCTCTGCTATATAAACAATGTAAACCAATCCAATCAATACAATTGTGAGTTATATCTCAACTTTACACCTGTGGTTAGTCACTTAGTGAGCAGATTAGGTTTCGAAAGAATATCGTACCAGGATGCTAGAGCATACCACCTCTATGCATAATGCATCATAGTGTAGCCCTCCAGGAATTAGTACTTTCTTCACGTCACCAAATTTACACCACTGGTGAACATCGTTGTATCAGTCGCATCCCTGGTCGTTTAAAATAAGCTCTTGCTGTACACACGACACAATGAAGTCTGATGCCAAACTTTTGAAGTGTTTCAGAGTTCAGACCGCATGTAAAGGTGATAGTAAGATCATGATTCCTCTGGGATTCAAATTGAACATGGGTGTTCCCACCTCACGCCCAAAATCTGTAGTTGCCGACAAACATCACAGTTCACGAGTACGATCACCTGGAATTTCATAACCACACAGGTTTCCCAAAAACATTACTATAAAATTGAAAATAGAGCTCACGGAAATTTTTCACACAAGGGAACCTAACTAGTACTATAACCAGTGAGTTCCAAGGCAAGGCAGCAGGTGGGCCGTCCAATTCCCTGCTCCTTCTTGCCATGAACTCAAGTGAAGGCCACCCCTCTCTCCGCACCAGAAAATGCAGCAGCTACGTAGCAATCCATGAAAACCTTTTCCCGCCTGTCGGTGTATCAGGTATGCACCCAAAGACACGACATTTACATGAGCACTAACGTCCCCGAGTACACGCGTCCGGAGACAGACCGGATTCGATTCGCTTGCAGAGAAAGGGAGCTTTGTGACCGGGAGCAACACATGTGTCATGAGCAGCTAGACACACACGATCTTGATTCTTTCATAAACCACTCACTACTCTCAGAGTCAGAGGGAGGAGGAGGAGGCGTTGGTTGGAGAACACAATCTTTGGACCACCCCTCCAAACCCAATCCACCCAACATGAGTGATCCAGCTCTCCCTTTGTGTGGAAGCTGTCAAGTGGCACCTGGGACCTGGCCCTTCTCCATCTTCAGCAGGAAGCTTTCACATCCCCCATGTCCATTGTTTGTGACTTTCTATTCTTGTGAGTGCGAGAACCGGAAACCTTGTGGCGACACCAAAACACGGTTTGCCGACGGGGTCGGTTCCGAGCCATGGAATGCCCCGAGAGCGTTTCGTCATGCTGATGTTGACATATAGTATACGATCATCGTGATTCCGGTAGCTAGGATAATTTTTGTGTTCTTGGCCTGTTTTGACCCGGGAGTTCACTTCACATTAAGCACCAACATCATCATGCTTGCTGGAAAAAGTCAGTCAACAGCTGAAGTGAACCGCTATTTCTTTCCCTTTACATTAGCAAAGAGAACTGATAATTCGGCCAGTTCCAGAAATGAAGTCCTTATGGGTACTGTTAGTGAGTGGATCAGATAAATCCAAGGTCAAGTGGTCAACTAATAGAACAAAATACTACTCCCTCCGTTTCGAGTTACTTAACACAGATTTGTCTAGATACGCATCTACGTGCTATTACTCACAACTTCTTTATACCACTGAATTACTTAAGAAGTACCGGTTGGATCAAGCCCTCAGTTGGCATTTCGATTTTCTTTTTTCATTATGCACAATGCCACAATCTACTTGTAGGAACAGAGTGAAGACGTTTGGGGCTTTGCTAGCACAATTCGGGAGCGTTCCATTGAACTGATGTCATGGAAGTTCCATATCTTGACAAAAGAAGATAAAAGTGTTGACCTTTGTATGGCTTGCATCATTCGTATTTCGCAGCCTGATGCTGGCTGCCAGATTTATTTATTTTTGTCTAACAAGTAGTGTAGACTGCGGCTACAAACCTCTTGAATTGCTGACCAAAGCTTGGTACCCAACATATATGGGCATTTCGTCCGAGTACCTTATAATATTCAGAAAAAAAAGCAAGGATCTCTTGTGTCGAAGGTCTACAACGACGACTGAACTTTATTAGAAAGAAAGAACAATGACCGCACATTTGCAGGGGTCAAGATTCACGGTAACTGCTCAATCCGAAAAGCAAAGCATGTGTAAAAGAAAGAAGAGTTGTCAGCGGTGAAATATTCGCGTAGAATTGAAGAAATAATCTAAGATGCATGGACAGCTCCTTGGAAAAATAAAATCGAAGGCTGTCCGAGGATGATAATCTTGTAAAGAAGGCTTTGTAGTGCAGCACTTGCAATTGCAAAGCAAGCAAAAGGGACCCATGAGCCGCAGGTTGGCACGTACACTGCCGACGAACAGCCGCCTGGGCCCGCCGCGCAGCCTCACGGTCGCGACACCTGTGCATGGGTACATCACAGCAGGGAGGCAGAGCACGCACACGATATATATCCTCTGCGATTACTGCTTGCAGTTAGTTGTTCACTTGCCCGTCTCTAGCTCGATCGCTCGGCTCGTCGTCAGTATAAAGGAAGAGGTGAGCATCGCTTCTTCGATCAGAGTTCAGGGTTGAGAGCAATGGGGAGGCAGCCGTGCTGCGACAAGGTGGGGCTGAAGAAGGGGCCGTGGACCGCGGAGGAGGACCAGAAGCTCGTCAGCTTCATCCTCGGCCACGGCCAATGCTGCTGGCGCGCGGTGCCCAAGCTCGCCGGACTGCTGCGCTGCGGGAAGAGCTGCCGGCTCAGGTGGACCAACTACCTGCGGCCGGACCTCAAGAGGGGCCTCCTTTCTGAGGCCGAGGAGAAACTCGTCGTCGACCTACATGCCCAGCTCGGCAATAGGTACGGTGTGCTGCCTTCTTCCTAAAAGTTGTATATATGTGCCTTCTTAATTACTAAAAAAGTGTAGTATTCCTCTTTGTTCACAAAAATAAATAAATTAGGTGGTCCAAGATCGCGTCGCACTTACCAGGGCGGACTGACAACGAGATCAAGAACCACTGGAACACGCACATCAAGAAGAAACTCAGGAACATCGGCATCGACCCGCTCACCCACAAGCCCCTCCCGCTCCCTCCAGCTTCTCCCCAGCACCAGCCTCCACTGAAAACTGAGGGAGCACCGTCGGAGCAGAAGCTTACAGAGACGGAAAAGAGGGACCAGAGAGATGAGGATGATGAGGAGCTGATCCTGACCAAGTCCCCCGGTTTCTGCACCGACGAGGTGCCGATGCTCCACCCGGACGAGATCGTGGTGCCATTGTGCGACCCACCCCTGCCTCTGCCACCGGCATCATCAACGATTTGCACCGCCGTCTCGACGCCGACGACGTCATCCTACTCCTCCTCCTCGGCGTCCACCGGTTGTGATGACGACACCCTGTTCCCGATCGTGGAGTGGCCGGACAACACGTGCTTGACGGGGCTGGACGACGACATGATCGTGGCGGCGTCGGCGCCGTGGGAGGACTGTCTGGTGCTGCAGCCACCGCCACAGCCGGCGGTGGCGTTTGAGGAGGACACCTTCAGCGCCTACCCATATCTTATTCGCAGTGCTTCGTTCGACCAGCAGGAGGCGATATGGAACAAGCTCGAGCTCTTCTAGTTACCCGCCCACCACTTTGAACTGAATTTACAATGTTTTACCTACTAATTACCACTGTTTTCTCAGGTTAATTACTGTGAACCTCAATAGTGTACGTAGTGCGATGTGTTCATTAGCTAGACTGCTAGAGCTCGAAGTGAATAGCAACAACCTTTTTTTTTTCCTTTGAAACGCGGCAGGAGATCTGCCTTTTCATTGGAATAGCAACAACTAAACCTAGTAGAAAGCCCGTGTGTTTCAGTGTTTGTCTTCTTTTTCATGTCGTTCTTTTCAGCACTCTCGTGTAACAATTTGGCACACACACTTTTGCTGGAAAAACAATTGCACTTTTCTTCTTTAATGCGCTCGTGAATGCACATTTAGTATTTGACACCATAATTTTGTTTTTTGTTTGTTACGGAGTGTGTGTATACTGTATGCGTGAAAAGAAGGCCCCGTATGTTTAATGGATATATGCAGCACAAGACGAGTTTATCGGTGTCGTGTGCATGTTCAACTGAAACATAGAAGTGCACCTAAGAAAACTTGGACACAAAAGTCTGCCCTGTAGCTTGATCGTCCTTGCAAAAAAAAAGTAGCTAGATATCATCACGCATGACATATGGTGGTCATCCTTAGCCGCGTGAACCCATGCTCGCATCAGACTGACCGGATACCAAATTAAATTTCACGACATATGCACAGATTTCCTTGGAGCTAGTCCAAGCATGCAACTCTTACTCCGCTATCCTAGCGGACTGTTTTATGCTGGCGCATGCTGTTGGAGAAGTCAAATTTGAGCACTGTGCAAGAGAAGGTAATAAGGTGGCTCATCAGCTTGCTCGTTATGCTTAGGCATGTGCCCAATGCATCGTCTCTTAGCACGTTATCATAGGAATATTAAAATATTAAGAGACGATTAGTACAATGCATTGTCTCTTGTGGGTTGTATCTAAATAAATGATTTAGTACTAATGCATACATATGATTGGGTTAGAAACACTTTTTGCCTATGGCCACGTGCAAGTATTGTATGTTAGCTAAGATAAAATAACACTCTCTTTCTTCATTAACTACCATACAAACTCTATACTCCCTCCATTTAGGTGTGTAAGGCCCCTCACCAAAAACTATTTGTTCCAAAACGAACAAGAAATAAGCCCCCAATTCATTAATTAGGCTAATTAATAGGAAACCATGCCCTCTCTTTCCCCTCGTATTCCTCCACCAAGCCCACAAGTTTCGTTGGTTTCCATCTGCATGCAGGCAAAGTTTCAGCCCGATTGGTTCTCTCCTAGGGCCGGATTAATTAGGCTAATAATTGTTTTAATTCTTTGACCGCTGATTCGTTGATGATGTATGAGATTAAGAGACCGTGGCAGCCAGTAAAATCATACCTTAGTCGCGCTACACTTTGTGAGGGGCCTTACACACCTAAACGGAGGGAGTACTTTGCTAGGATGGAGTGATCCACACAATTTAATCTTCTCGCTGTAATCAATTATGTAACCTCACTTGTCCCTGGTTAGTTTATGCCTGAAGTCTTTCCCCTAAAGAAAAGACTTTTGTGGAGACCTTTCCTCGGATTGATTTTCTGCCTTTTTGCTGTTGTTTGTACTCCAAAACCTGTCACTTTGTCTTTATTTCATGAAAATAGAATCGAGGGGCAACCCCTATTTCCTAACAAAAAAGAACAGAAGTCCAACATAGAAGTCCAACATATGCAGGTTTGGTCTTCTGCGATTTTTCGCCAAAGTCTAATAACCAACTAGACATGATGATTTCAACGAATTAAGGTGTAATTCATGTTCGTTCCTGCTTCTTCAATTTGATGTGCCAAATACATCTCAAATTTGTGTGCGTTATTGTTCTGGCAATTTAACACATGTTTAACGTGCAGATCGAGGAATCATTTCCACGAGTTATGCATATACAAACAAAAGATTACCAGCATTGTAGTACTGAACATGTAGTTTCCTATAAATTTGTCCATTTACTTTGGAATTACTGCAGCTAAGCAGCTAGCTTCGTATGTCTAGAGACACAGCAGCGACAAAAGACGGCGTATTTCTCAGCTGCAGTACGGTGATGGGTCTTGGGCGAAAATCAGCCTACAAGAGCCTCGAACCTGCAATGTCACAAAGCTCATGTCCTCATCTTCTTATGATAGGATCTTCACCGTCTCTGTTAAAATAAGGCGGCCAGTTTCATGTCGGCCAGCAGGCCCTCCCTGAATCTATATTATGGACTTCGAAGTATGGACAGTTGGTCAGGTTTCAGATCTGTAACTTTGTGCTGGGGGCCTTCTCGCTGCTGAAGCTGATGTTCCTGGGGATCCCTAAGCTAATAGACTCGTTGTTGATCGGCGGGGCAATGTCTGTGCCGGAAGACTTGCTTGGCGTGCTGGTGCTACCCAAGGTGTCGCTGCTATCCAGTGGGCTCTTTGACGATGGGTATGGGACGACACTGGTAACTCTGCAAAAGACGGATGGAGTTTAGTTCAAGGAGAGATGCTATGAGTACAACAGGTTTTTCGGTAGCATTCAGACACCACCGCTTGTGAAGCTCTATAATCACCAGAAAACACGAACTATACCTTTCCTTTCGCTTCTCCAAGAATCGGGCAAGTGACGCTTTACGAGCTTGAGGGACAGCTGAAACAAGAACATGAATCAATAAAACCTTCCTAGGCATGATCTCGCAATGCAAATTGAGATGCAGAACTAGTAACGGTCAGTGCAGGCAGGCAATAACTATATTATGTACCTCTTGGCGTAACAGCTGCAGCAGCAGCAGCAGCAGCAGCAGAAATTGCTTGTTGCATTGGTTGAGCCGAGGATGCCTGACCTACTGGAGGAACCACTAACGTTATGCTTGAAGATGTCGGATCTGCACTCTCATTGTTAGAGCTTGATGTGCTCTTGGGGAGAGTCACAGCTTGTGACATGACAGGGATTGGACTAGAGATGCCTGATACATGAGGCACAAAGGTTTCTGGTTTCTGAATTATGATCTCCCTTGCAGGTGAAACCTCAGGTGCTGCAAATCTTGTATCGGTGGAAGCAGGCGAATCAGATTTCTGGACTGCACTGTGTGTGCTGGAAATGGATGCCCTGCTTGCTAAAACCATAAGTTCCTGTGCCTGCCATAGTTGAAACACAATCAGTAAACAAACCTATGACACCACAATATTTCATTCATCATAAAGCTATTACCTTCTCCACCGGGACATCGAATACGTTCACCACACCGTTGTAGAATATAGTCATTTGTGCAGAATTTGGATTTTGTAGGTCCCTTTAACATGTCAACCATCCACTTGTCAGCACGATTTTTACTAGACATTCACTATTATGACAACATTGTTTCACGAGAGACTATCTACCTTGGACCGTACACGCCAACTGTAGAACTAGGCCCAGAATTGTTCATCATGAGATACTGATTCTTGAACGGACACCGCTGCAACACTTGGGAGGCTCTGTACCCTGAGCATCGGGTTGCCGGCCGGATTGAACTGCATGGGCTGGTGAAACGGCCTGGATCCAGCTAGTAGATGACGAGCCGACACGTCGTAGGAATCAATGCCCTGCGCAATGTGGCCGTATGCTGCAGCGGCGTACTGCTGCGGGCTGACATGACCATCGAATCCGAGCTGCCTCTGCAAAAGCAACGGCAAGCAGGTCAGCCTACTATCTCCTAGCATGTTTTAATGGTATGAACACGATTGTTTCCACTTGGAGCTGAGCCGAGACAAACCTGATGATGGAGCATCCTAGAAGAGCTCTGCTTGTGGATGCCGTCAACGATATCGCCGGCCGTCACGACCGCCGGCTGCTGCCGGAATCCGGAAAACGAGTCCCTGGGGTCCTCCCTCGCTGGCCTGAATGGCACAAACGCCGGAGCAGCGGCGGCGGCCTTGGCCTGGAACTGCCACTGCGCTGTGGTCGCCCTCCCAGGTAATCTGAAGAACAGACAACTCAATTCACTCAACATAAAAGCAAAACGCGCCCACCTTCTACATGTCGCGAAACGTATCATACAGCGAACACGACTGAATTGAAAATCAGTAAATCGTGCACGTTAAGCCCAAGAAAATCATTAACGACGGGGAAAGCCAATTGGCGAATGGAAATTGCAAAAAAGGAAGGGACGAAACAAATAAAGGAGGGAAGCAGGAGGGAAAGGAAAGGTCCGGATTTTGTGCCCTATCGATATCAGCCCAAATCCGCAGCCGCAGAAACCACGGATCGCACGAAGTCTAAGGAAAAAAGAAACCACGGATCACATGCCGAATTCCAATCGTCCAAGCAACAAGAAACTCATCGACATGGCCGCGAGATAACCGAAATCAGTTCATCAAGCGCCGGCCGGAGCGAAGAGAGCACCGACCTGATTCCGCCGCCTTGCTGCCGGCCTCCTCGTCCTTCGTCTCGCTCTCCTCCTTGTTCCTCCCAATCGCGCCGAGGAAGTCCCTCTCCATGGAAGAAGAAGGCAAAGAAGCACGCGACACGAGGCGACGAACCGAAGAGAGAGCTCTCGGATCTCTCTCTCTCTCTCTCTCTCTCTCTCTGCCTCTACTCCTCGGGGACGGATGCCTGCTTGACTTTTCTTCCCCACCCTACTTTCCTCTTTCTTCTCTATAAACATGCTGTGCTCCCGCTCCCACGCTCTTATTTATTCGCGAGATTTAGCAAAAGCAAATTGATGGAGAGGCATGATTAGTTAGTTAAGTATTGCTCGGCCCAATAAATTAAGATGGACGTTGGATGGATGGCAGTGGGCCTCCACGTGGTTACAAAGGACTAGGGCCCCACACCCACGTGCTTCCCCACATGCGCGCGGGCTCGAGCTGCGGAACCATCAAATGACATGCGGGTCCAAAGAGCGTAGGCCCGGGATGTCGTGGGCTCAAATACATCCGAGCACGGTGGCTGGCGCAGTTGAATCGCATCGCCTCGTGCCGCGCTTGCTGAGCTGCATGCGGGCCCATAACCCACGTGCCTGAGGGGTCGACACGTGCCCCACGTCGGCTCGGGTCAGCACACGCTCCTGGATTCTCTGTGGGCGGGACGGTGGGTCCCACCCCTAGGTCTGAGCGCGTGGTACAGTAGGATAAGAAATGAGCTTAGTGGGGTGGCGTGTTGTTGCTGCTGAGTAGAGTATTCTTTTCTCTTTCTGCTGGATCTAATATTCTTTCAGTGTTTGACCCACCACCATGTGCGCACGATCATTTTCATGTTATTGTGTCTTTCTTTAGTTTTCATTTTTTTGAAAGCCCACGTATATTCAACAAAGTACCACATACAACGTACACAGTACAAATACAAAGAACAGGAACACAAACCTAGGGGATACAGAACCAGAGCAGACGCTAGCAACTCCACCGACGGCAACGACGAAGAACGCCGACCTCCTTCTAGCCACGGCCCAAGGGCACCACCTTCGTTGAAGAACGCCGTAAAGCCCACCCGCCGCGCAGCGACGGAGATTAAGCCGATGAACGAGCACGGCCAGCACTCTCTCGCTCCAGCACCACCACCTTGCTGCAGCCGTCTTCGTTCCCGACGCCGGCAGAAACCGCCAGCCTCGCCCGGCCCTGAGTTCCAGCCCCCGAATCCGCCGCCACCACGGATTCGAAGGGAGGCAGACGAACTCGAGCGCCGCACCGGGCCTCGAACACCTGCAAGTCAAGCACGACGACGACGAGCCCCGAGGAGCTCCGTCGCCGGAGGAGGTCGCGCCGACACCAAACCACCCGCCAGCAGCACCAACTCCTCCAGAGCGCCGCCGGCGAGACCTCCACCCTACCCTACCGTATATACAAGCCGGAGCCGGGGATCCCCCACCCTCCCGCCGCCGAAGCGGCCGGCGGAGGAGAGGAATCCCGCGACTCGGCGGCGCGCACGGTGGATCGACGGAGATGCCCAAAAATCGCCTATCTCCTCTACTACATTGGCGGGGAGGGGATAAGGTTCGAGAGTGCCAAAAGAGATTGAACTTAGTTTTCATTATTTTAAGTCGATGGCAGCTCATACTTTCTGAGTAAAATTTCTTTTTGTAGGATGACTTTGATGGGATTGACTCGCTTGTAGCCACGGACACCTTTGAACGAGCCAGTGTACCCAAGGTAATGAAACTTCCAACTCATTGTCGCTTAACCCCGTCTATTAGTTGTAACTTGTTATTACAGATGTAGTTTCATCTTTATTTTCAATAACTCCTACAAGCCACTGAGCATTAAAAAAACATATACGTACAAAAAAAAACTTAGTTGCAGAGGCACTTGCAATTGGGAAAAATTACTAGCTACAATCACAATTGTAACTGTAAAATTTCAGTTACAACCTTGTTTGCAAATATGAAAAATCTCAGTTATAACCCCGATTGCAAACCAAAAATATCAATTACTACCCTACATATAACTGGAAAAATATATTAGTTACAATACCCACTTTTTCAACTTGAGAAAATATCAGTTGTAATCATTTCAGTAGAAAAATATATGGCTTTTACAAAGCTTGGCCCTGGCATCCATGCTAGATGGGCCTCATCTACCATGTTTTTTTTGGGGATTTTGTTAGGTTCACACAATCTAATCATCTATCATATACTGTCGAAGACGTGATAGATGTGCATGCAACCGAACTGCGCTGGTATTACATATTTCAAGCATATGAATGGTGGTACAACTTGGATGTCATATTTCAAGTATCCATGCTAGATGGGCATCATCTACCATGTTTTTGGGGGGGGGGGGGGGGGGGGGGGGGGGGGGGGGGGGGGGATTTTGTTAGTTTCACATCATCTAATCACCTATTATATCATATATTGTCGAAGACGTGATAGATGTGCATGCAACCGAACTGCACTAGCATTACATATGTGAAGCATATGAATGGTTGTACAACTTGGATGTCATATTTCAAGTACATGAATGATGGTTGAACTTGGATCTCGTCCAAAAAATATGCTAAGATCTCTGTGATATAGTGCTATAGCACTGGCGGAGGTAGGGAGCCAGCGGTGGCCTTGCCCCCCCCCCACCCCCCCAGATTTCATATTTCTATGTAAGTCCCTACTAATTTATGGTAAAGGTTGTATATTTTTCCGCTCTGCCCCCTGTAGTTCTAATTTTCGCTCTGCCCCCCCCCCCCCCCCGATAAAAAATGTTGGCTCCGCCCTTGTGTTATAGCATCTCGCTTTTGCTTCCTAGCTTCCATAGAGTACTTAAATACATGTATATCAATATGATAGTTGTGGTCTCCACTTGGCACATCAACATTTTTTCTGGATCAATCTATATGTTAGTATTCTCAGAACAAGAAAAAAATCCATTATGTAGGCGTATCAAATTAACTGTTGATGGCCCTTCACGTAGTTACCTACGTGAAAAGTAAATGGGTTAGGTTGAGACTCCAAGTGCAGAGTGTGTACTATATGGAAGACGGTTTTCCCCACGAGGGGTGACTCGAGGGTTTATTATCGAACTCTCGGGAATCAGTAGTGAAAGATTTATCTTCCTATACTTCTCTTGGTTACCTACAAAACAAAGTAAATGTTTTGGTCCTCAACCTCACCTAGTGGTTGTCAAGCACAAGGTGTGAGAATAATATTAAAATAATATGCAATGGAAATAAGAAATAAATATGTAATGGTGATAAATAAATATGCAAGGATGATGAAAACAATGATAAATGATATTTTTGGGTTTTATATGATTAATGCAAGATGTAAAAGTGTTTTTCTATTTTCGGATTTTAAATGGCAGAAAATGGAAAATGGATAAAAGTGGTTGGAAAGGTGTTTCTTATGATTAAAAATGGACCGGGGTTCATGGTTTCACAAATGCACTCTTTTTTTAATAAAGTGGTAGACAATGGAATACTAGAGTTGACATATGAGATTGCAACACAAAAGTTTAGTGACAAGTTACTAATTATATGAGTATCACGTCCTAACATAGAGACCTTTTGTTTATTAGTCTCTCTTTACTCCACCAAGATGCAAACTAAATCATAACACCTCAGTAATTAAGATAAATCAGAGTATAGCTTTAAGTTTCATGACATGAAGTTAAAATGAGAACATGCTAGATCTAGTCACGGAGAAGTGACATGATCACCCACAACCCTTGTAGTATGGTATTTTTCTTTATCCCTAGTGAGGTAACAAAGTAAGGTAAAATACCCAAGTGGATCGCGATATTACAGTGTCAGCTCATCGCACTCACCATCCCCCGTTGCTCCAACTAATGCACACATCACACCTCACACGCTCTCATAAACATGCTTGATCAAAACAAGTGCACAAGAACGGGTACATAATATGCATCTACTTTCATAACTGAAACAAAACTATTGCAATCTCAAACATATATTAACTCATAAAAAGATCAACCACATAGGTATTACATAGATGATCGTAATCATGTTCAGCAGTTCATACGGTCCTAATTAGTGAAGCTCAAAGAGAGGAGAGATACATAAGTTACTTCCACAAACCCATAGTCCAGGGGTGGACTACTCCCTCTTCATCATGGAGACGGTGGAGAAGTCATTGGAGAAGATGGAGACCACGCCGACAGCGCCCCGCCGGAGTTTCCCCCTCCAATCTGCAGCTCCAGGTCTTTGTTTCGGTATTTCTGTGTTTCGGCGGCGCTCCTTTCCGAAGGGCGTCGGGAACTATTTTTATAGTCGGTTTTAGGTCAAGACGGAGTCGGTGGAGGAAAGATCGACGGCAACGGAGGCTCGAGGGCCAAGATGATGGGTCCCACTTGGCCAGGGAATCTGGCCGTGTGGGCCACCCTCTTTTGGCCCACGGGCCTCTGCTTGTTCTCCCAAGTCTTCTTCCTTCCCAAAAATGATGCTCGTAAAATATCAGGTCATTTAGACGTCGTTTGGGTCCCTGAAACATCAAAATATAGAAAATAGGGTTTTCTGGCTGTGCAGGGTTAATTCCATAAAAATAGGAAAACTATGAAATATTCCAAAAATCATTATAAAACATTGATATAACCCTTTTATGATGCAAATATGATTGAAATATAATTAATATAGTGCAAAGTTTATGTATGCATTTTACATGCATCAACTGTGCAGCACACAACTAGTATATGACAACTAGTAACATATACGTCAATTTGTTTTGTAATTGATTAATGTGAAGCTACTTTCAATATTGGAGATCTCATTTTAACTGTACCAATAATTTTCCAAAAATGGTTCCGGAGTTTTGGAGTTGTGAATATCGTAGGTTGAATAATTTCATGTAATTTTTGGCCTTCGGCGAGCTCTTTCTTGTTCTTGTAAGTTGTAGTTAATACCACGATATGGAGCAAGAAATGTGGTTCCATTCAAGCATCTACAAGATACAGTTTTCCATGAGGTTTAAAAACCGTGGTTTACCTACATCTTGTAGGACTTTGACATACGAAGATGATCCCTCCCAACCAGCATGCACGTGCACAAACTTCAGATCAAAATCGCAGGCCACCAGACTGGCATCTTGGCATGAGTTGCTCCAGCGACTCGCTACTGTCAATTTGTCTCAAGGGACCGATGAGTTTCGGTGGAATTTACGTAAGTGCGGTAAATTTTCCGTGGACTCCATGTATACAGCACTCGTTCAGCCGGATGTGCCAGTAGATAATCAGTACTAATAATACTAGCTAAATACCCGTGCGTTGCAACGGGCAGCCAAGGATTAAGTAAAGATTCTCCTTTAGATTGTTCCTTATTTGATAAGAAACGAGAAAAATACTTGGGAAGGATTCTGTATCTACCTCTAGATTTCAGGGGGCTGTTGATGACATTGTTACTCTACTGGACGTGTTGGTGTCAAATCTACATGAAAACCAACATAAGCTCACGGTTGAAGATAATGCTCTTAGGTTCCAGTTTTTATGGAGACATATATATGTTGCAAATGTTATTTGTACCATGCTGGTATGCTCAGACAATTTTCAGAAGTATTTAAGGGATCTTTAGCAGCATCTCACGATGCACATCTCCCTCCCTATGTACATACTCCAGGTTTCAGTACCTCTTCTACAGCTCTACTGTAAGCTCCAAAGTTTTCATACAATAGTAGTAGGCTCTAATGCACATCCATATTTATCTACTGGAAGCTCCATAGTGGAGTAGTAGGGAATTTAGACATGGACGGCACAGGGACATAAAGCGATATGACTGATCTTGAGAAATCAGAAGTACAACTAAAGAAATGCTTGTGGAAAATCCGCCTTATTCAACTCCAATCCCCCATCCTCTTCCTTATCCTCTTCCTTCCTCTCCCTCTCCCTCTTCCCGTTGAGAGTCCACCGGCGCTGCCGCTCAGATCCGGCCGCTCCCGTCGCTGGCGCTCGTGCTGGCCGACGTCGAGCTGGTCTTGGATGCTGGGGCTCCTTGTATAGTAGTAGTCTAGGCCGTTTCTTCGGCGAGTTGTCCTCAGAGGCGTATGGCGTCTTGCCTCCTCTCTCGCCCCGAAGGTCTTCGGCTCTGGTACCCCAGCGAGGTACTGAGCAGGTCATGGGGATGTCCTCCGTCAAGCCTCCAAGGTGGAGGAGGGGCGGCTGCGTTTCTGCGATGACCTTCTTCAATAAGCGCCACATGGTAGGGGATCTTCTTTTGCTCTGCTGTTTCTCTGGGAGCCTCTTCTTTCCGGCCGGCCGTGGCGGCGAGGGGATTGGGAGCAGGCTCACGGAGAAGAGTGGATCTGAAGAAGGTTGCGGTTGTTGTGCTGATCTCGGGAGGTGGCCGCCTCCCCATCTTCTGACCGAAGGGCGGCCGTTTCAGGGCTTATTCTCGCTGGCTTTGGTTGCAGAGCTACGCCGCTCGCCACTTGCAGGCGATCGATGGGCGGTCTTTGCCGAGCAGGTGACCTTTCTGGCCGAAGGGCGGCCGTTATTGAGCTCATCCTCGTCGGCTTTTGCTGCAGAGCTACGCCGCTCGCCACTTCGTGGCGATCGATGGGCGGTCTCTGCCATATCGGCGACTATTTTGGCCGAAGGGTGGCCTTGGGTGGCTTCGGGCCGCTATCTTCAACCTCCAGGCTCTATGCCGTTGCGGAGGCCTTGCTGCTCGTCTGTCGTGGCTGCTTGCCATGGCGCCCTCACCGTTCCAAGTGGTGCCGTCCCCGGAGACGATGAGGTTGACTTCGAGCGTCCTCTTGGACCTGATCGCGTTTCTTATTTTGGTTTTGGGGTCCTTCCTGCAATTGTTCAGGGACCAGTGTGTATTTTCTTTTCATGTTTGGGTCCCTCTGTAAGCCGCTGTGTAATCCTTGCCATGTTTTAATATAGAGTAGCAGCAGTTTATTTTCAAAAAAAAAAAAATGCTTGTGCAATCGAACTTTTCTACCGTTCTGCAACACGGTTGTGTCCTTAACTATGTTCTTAAATTCACCCGTTTCTATGATCACCAAGCCAATTGAAGAAGACAGGTGGGATGTTCCAGAAGTATCTATTGAGGTTGAGGGGATTGATGGTCAGAGAAGGTATCAGCTTGTTGTGAACTTCATCAGCACTCCTGCTGCTCCGGCCGCCTGCTCCCCTGCTCCTTGTGCACAGCCATTGCCACAACCTTCTCGAGCGCTAGAGGTCTAGAACCGCGGGCGCTGTGCTCGATGCACGGCGACAACGAGATGGAAGACGACGCGCACCTGTCGTTCAAGCGGCGCAATCCTGACGATTAGCATCCGGCACGCGCTGGCCAACGCCTCAGCGTGGCTGTTGGCTGAGGAAACAAGGTGTGGGGGTGTCTTGGACGAGCCTTGGCCGGATCCATGACGACGGCGACCAGGAAGTGCGTGGCCGGGATGGGGCTGCATCGGGAGGACAGAGAAGGTGCGGAAGGGATAAGGTGGGATGTGTGGTTCTAAAGGACAGAGGGGGCCGTAGGAGGGTAGGCGGAGGGCAGCGGCGCGGCGCCGGAAAGCGGGGGCTGGGAGAAGCACATGGAGGCGGCAATGGGAAGCAGCTGGTCCTGGTGGCGTCAGGACCAATCCAGCGGCGCCGCTGGTTTGTGTTTTCGTGAGGGAGACGAGGGAGAAACGAGCGTGAGAGGGGATTGTAGTGCGGGTTGTTTCTACAACTAGGGGATTAAGTGCGGCTTTGCCGCACCTGTGGGCTAAATTTTGAAATTGTTAAATCGTAAATTTATTGTAAATTTTAAATGTGGTGCATCTCGGAAACAGGGCAAATTCGAAAGGCTAACAGCTTTTGAATAAGTTGGCGCGTTTGAAACCCGTTTGGTTTGTACGGAAAATACAAATTTGGACGGCAATTGGAAATTTGAAATTTGAATTTCGGGCGTTTACGTTTATTTTTTATGTGTCCAATTTGGCGTGTTTGATTTTTTTGACATGTTTAAATTATTACGTTTATTTTTTATGTGTCCAATTTGGCATTTTTGAATTTTTTTTTACATGTTTAAATTATTTCCAGAAGTATATGAATATTGTGGGGTTTTCTTTCAAAAAAAAAAAATGTCAGCATGGGCCCACTGTGACGTCAGGGTGGCGTCACAGCGGCCGGATCTGGGCGAAGTCGCCCGCGGCGGCGCGGAGGACGGCAGCGGCGCTCCGGCACGATTTGGTTCGCGCGTCTGGGCGCGGCCGAAGCGGCTGGCCGCGGGGAACGTGCAGAGGGCGGCGCCGCCGGCGTTTGGTGGCCGGAACAGCGCCGGCGTGCGTGGTACGCGGCGGCGGGTGCGAAACGCCGCGTCGGCGATTCCGCGCCGCACAGAGCGCCGCATGACGGACGGCTTGGAGAGGAGGCAGAGGGGACGACGGCGCGTCTCGCCGTGGGGAAGGATTTGGAAGGGGAGGGCCGTGCCGGCGGCAGAGCGCGGCGGCGGCCGTCGGCGACGCGAAGGTCGCGGGAGAGAGAGCAGGAGAGGGAGGACGCGGTGGTTTTTTTGCACGGAAGACCTTCATGTTTGTTGGAATTGCGGTAGATTCTTTTGCGGGGGGTAGGGGGGTAAGCGTAAAGTTTGCGTCGGATTCATGCGAATATGCTAAAGTGGGAGGTCTTATTTGCAAAATTGCACGGCGACCGGGTGGGCTACCGGCTTGGACGCGCGCGACCGGCTGGTGACCGGGGTGACGTGTCGCGTCGGGATTGGCCTAAAATAGGAATGAACAGTGCGCGAGAGGTTTGGAGGCGACGTGGCTCAATCCCCGACGTCCGTTATGCGGATCGGACGGTGCTGGATTTGCGGCGACGTGGACGAATGACGGGGCAGCGATTCCTCTGTCCATTGTACATAGTAGATTCCTCAAGGGCTAAACAGCAAAACAACCACAACCCACGACACGTACGGTCGTTGCAACGGGATAGTACCACTATTTTAGAAATACTAGGTGAATGCCCGTGTGTTGCCACGGTCTATTTAACTAACATAATCTCTACTATATAATACGAGTAGTGTTTCTCTCTTCGTCCGTTCGGTGGTACGTCGTAGGTCGCTAGCGTTTTCTTCGTTTGGTTTCGTACGTCACAAATCGCTAACCGAACGTATTTGTTCCGTACATGTCAACGTACGCAGGCCTGCAGACAGTCCGTACCAAAGAGGGCCAGCCTGCAACCCAAACCAAACGGCCATCGATCGAACACACCAAATCCGTCTCAAAATTTAGCAAGACGTATAGGAGTAGGAATACATCTGGGGGGTGAATTCTCGATACAAATGATTTCCTTTATAATCCAATCAACAGAAACAGATCAAGATCAAACCTCATTGCCGGAGAAATTTGTGACGGACCGCAACAAGACGAACTGTGGTGCACCGTCTTCTTCTTCTGGCGTGGCCGGCCTCTGCGGCGGCGCCGGCGAGAGCACTCCTTGCTTGCTCCCAACAGCCCCGTGTCCGCGCCGTAGAGAGTGCTCCCGGCGCGAGCCTCGGCTCTGCCCGCTAGCCAAATCTCCACTTGCGACGAGCCTCCACGCTGGCGGCGACGATAGCATGCGGATGGCGCTCCGTCCCGACATTACGACGGCGCGGCCTCCTCTCCGGTCGCCGGCGGCATCTCCCGACAGAATTCCAAGCGACGACCGGTTTCTTGCATTAGCGGCGGCCCTCGGCCATGTTGCCGCTGCTCCCGGCGGAGGCCGTTCCCAGTGCGCATGGCAGCAATGTTTCGTCCGTTTCCTTTGGTACGTCGCACGCTAGGTCCATCCGGGAAGCTCGACGACGCCATGGGCCTGCTCAGCCGGAGCACGACGAGGCTCCACGCTACGGTGTGGAAGGGGCTGCTCGGTGCGTGCCGAACGCGTGCACCGGAACACTGAAAACGAGAGATGGCGTGAAGGGCTGGAGGCTGAAGTACCCGACGAACGCCGTGCCGTACGACAGGCTGTCAAACATGTATTCACGTGTGAGGAGGTGCGGCGACTTCCATGTCGTGAACTCGTGATCAAGATGATTGCCAAGTTGTACGTCTGGGCATGGGGTCGGGGATCGGGGATGCCAATTACCAACTGCTTCCATCACAGTAGGGAACTGGGGATGGTGTCTGTTCCTGCAAGGTCTATTGGTAGATTTGAGTGCATTTGCAGGTATTTCTGCTCAGTAGGATATTATTTCAAAGAAGGATACTGCCTTTTGATAGGTTCAACAGAACACACATACTGTCTCCGTTTTCAGAGAAACTTCACTAAGACCATTATTGCCCCTACCGGAGATTTTTTTCCGCCCTATTTGGTATGGCACAACTACTAGCTGATGAAAGTTGACCAAATATTTCCTTTGGAGATAAATTGCCCCATCTTATCTCACATTGCAATCGATCCAACAATATGTACCTGTCATAATGCACTTTCTCATCATATTTTTTCTTTCCCAATGCAACCCACGGTCTGTTTGCTATATGTATATATGCACAAATTCTTTGGTTAACAACTTTACTCTACAAATAATGATCACTGAATATGAGAATTTTGCTTTAGGTTGGAAAGATGGGGAAAGAGCACTTGGCCGTGATGGTACCTTTCATTTCTACACGTATTTATATGGCTTCGTGCATTCAAATTTATGTTGTTTGTGTTTTGTTTGTGAATCTTTCTCTCCCGTTGCAACGCACGGGCATGTTTCCTAGTGTGTATAAAAATTGTAATACTTTGCACGGTAGGTTTTTCCCCTTCCAACAACATTGTCCGTAGCCTATGTTGGTGGGTTCTTTTTAAGCCACAAAATCCAACCATCTCCTCACGTAGATGAACATATATCAAAATGAAATATCATATTCCACACATGTAGAAAAAAATGACACTTCTCTCGACGCATCTCTTTTGGTTGCGTAAAACTCCGAGAGTTTTTGTTCCCTTCCATCATCATTGTGCTAGGGCCTGTATCGGTTTATTTTTCCTGAACGTCGACATAAACCATCTATATTCTGTTTGCGATCTACAAAAGTGAGATGTCGTACTGAAATAAAACTTTGATACGGCCATATGCGACATGGCTACACAGAAAAAACAATGAACTAATAGCTCAAATATTTCTAATCGGCACATGTTTATTAATATTGTTTTACATTGTTGTAGTCTTAAAAACAAGGTATGAGCATTCCATTCCATCTTGGTATTATACAATTTAAAGTTCAAAGAGCGTATTTATCAGGTAGACTCAAAAAATATAATCATACAGGAAGCAATGAAAGCCAAAATGATCAAGCGATCTACAAGTTTCTATTTTTTCAAGGAAAATAGGAAGTTTAATCTGTTTGGGCTGACCTTTGTCTCTGCACCCACCCAACGAAAGCAGCCATCACGAAGTGAGATAATCACTGTTGTCCTAACTACCCCGACATTGCTGACACCTCAAATAGCATCGCTCACACTCTTGCCCTGCCTCTCATGAGAACCGTCGATAGGCCAGCTCACCATGGCGCGTTCAGCGGCTCTGGGCTTGCTCGTCAATATGTCAGTGTGGCGAACTTTGCTATAATTCCATCAAGATCTTTAACATCAACCCAACATCTTGTTTAGCTTCTTAAGCCTGCAGTAGCTGCGGAGTAGCTCAGAGGCAGAGGTTTCTTTTAGTTTTCAGAAGCTTGCCGAGGTGTTGTATCTTGTTGTCAGCTCATGTTTTCCTCAGAGCTGCCACTATAGTGATGTACCTCATTTCCTTGTTAATTTAGCCTTCTTCAACACAACTGAAAATAAAAAGGAATATGATGCTAGGTTTAGAGTTTTGAATTGACAAGATCAAAATTTATCAGCTTAAATACGGAAAATGTTTTGAATTGACAAGGAACTCATATCATGTATGAAGCTTGATTATATAATTATGAACAAATGCAAACAGTGCTCCTAGTAGCAAAGTACAAATTTCCCATCTGCACTTTTTCACATTGAAGCTTTTATAGACTCATGCAAATAAGAATCGTGTAATTGTTGTTTTGCCTTGAGTACTTGATGTAGCCCGACATACGACCATCACCAATGTCAAGTACTCCAACACACCCCAAGTCACAACCTTTGGACGTTATACTACTTGACCATTGTTCCCATTGCATTGCTAGGTGTGTCACCACGGGTACAAGACCACGGGAAGATGGACAAGGCGTGAGAGGAAGCGAGCCGGACAAGACGGTCGTTTGGAAGAGAAGAAGGAAGAGAAGCCACAGCCTCTGCAGCGGTACTACCGCCCGCCGAGCGGTACTACCGCTGAGCCCCAGGAGCGGTACTACCGCTAGCACTACCGCCACCACTACCGTGCCGCGCCAAATGCTCTCTGGATCGCCAGCGGTACCTGCCGGTACCTGCATCGTACTACCGCTGGAGGACTTCAATCTTATTCGTGAGAGTCCGCCGGTACTACCGCTGGAGCAGCGGTACTACCGCCACCTGACATGGAACGGTACTACCGCTGCCCCAACGGTACTACCGCTGCCTGCGTGCAGAAGCAGGGAATATTCCCTTGTATCTCTCCCCACCTACCCCTTCGTGGTCAAACCTATATATAGGCACCTACCCCCTCCAGATCTAGATAGACTTGGTTTTGAGATTAGAGTAGAGCTAGACTCCTTCTTCTCAAAGGTCTCCTCCATCCCCTTGTGGGGATGATTCCTCCCCTTGTGGAGAAGATCCCCTCGTGGATTCAAGACCTCTACTTGTAGTTTGACTACTTGCCAATCTTTCATCCTCGGGTGACTTTATTGGATCGGCTTGGTTGGCCGTTGGAGAAACAACCATCCAAGATCCCTTCTTGCATCTACTTGCCGATCTCTCCACCTTCGTGTGGATTCTATTGAGCCGGTTGGACCGACCGGTAAGGGGAACGGTTCTTGTATCTTGTGTGTGTTCTTGTGTTCGGGGCGTTCTTCTTGGTGTTCTTCGTGTTCCTCGTGTTCTTGCGTGAGTTCGTCCACTCGTTCGTCAATCCGTGAAGATCGGGCCACCCTAGAGGGCTTATCCTCATCAGTACTGGCTTTTCTTTTGTAACTTTTTAGGTGTTACTTTAGGTCGTGAAAAGTTCCCTGGAGTTGAAAACTTACTATTTCTATGTCAAGGCAACCAATACATTAGTTTTCTACTCTTTTTACAGAACAAATAGCAAACATCAGTAGACTGTAACGGTAATTTTGTTTCCAAAGAGTTGTGTTTGTTTTGTTTGGTACATGTCAGTACAGAGTTGCCGCCATCATAAAGTTAGTCATACCTCCTTCTAGAGTTGGCCCTGAGCACATCATTCTGGATCATTCGCCTCGGCGCCACTATCCCTTCCATCCATTCAATCTTTCCAATTGTTCAATACTCTCCTATTTATTTAACTCATTGAAGAACACTTTTGTCCGTTGTTTCGACTCCAAGGAGAGCAACTTGACAAGTACTTTTTGGCCATTCTTCATCTTTCCCTGCAAAATTCAGATCAGAATCTGGGCAGTCATGCAGAAGGCTGTTGCACGTTGCTAGAGTGACAATAATCACTTCAGTAGGAGGAGTGTAATATTTTTCTTTCCAATAACTCAGGATTCTGGAGTAAATCCTTGGTGCATATCTTCAGAGCAAAAGGTTGTGCTCTTTGGACTTTGAATTTTTAGAAGCTTATAGGGAGCAGTAGATCTTCACATTTTCGCAGAATGGTTATTCTGTAAATGGAATATTAAGTTCCTGAAGGGTCTCACGAGTATTCAAAAGAAGAAAAGAAAATGAGATGTGCAGATTTTACCTATGACCTGCTGCATAATTTGGCTTCCAAATTTTTCCCACCAGAACGCTGCAACAATTTGGCTTCCGGGAATTTGTTCTACCGGAATAGGAAAACATATCACTGCTAAAGTATAGAAAATTGACATTTCGAATCGTCACATATGTCTTCAAGAGTTCATGCAACACGAGTTTTATAATAACCTGAGGAAAAGAAAACCTGTCAATTAGATAGTAATGGAATACGCCATTTTCTACTTTCCAGACCCTTGTGTATTTACATGCTTTAAATAGCTATGCGATAGTTTCCTCTACACAGCAATAGTATTTTTTTTCCATCGTCCTGCAGAAAAACTCGTAACTACACATAGTTTCCTCTACATAGCAATAGTATTTTTTATAGCATCCAGCCAAACAGTCCAAGTGGGAGCATATATCATACCGGTCTTAAGTGCAAATGGCAGATGCAGGTAGACGAAGGCTTCCAGAATGAGCTCTACATTTTCCAATAGTATTTCCTCTGCAGAAAATGGAGTAGTCAAACACTTAGCCACATAGATGCTATTAACTATAAGCAGAATTACTTGACAACTCCAATGCCAGTCACACCTTAATCAGAACTCAAACATCACGCATCCATAGAATTAATCAACATATTTAGTGATGCGGCGACGAATTAGAAAACAACGGAGATCAGAAAACCGCTGGCTCGCGGGTGATTAGGCCAACCAAGTAGTGGAGTTGTCGCTAGTTGCTCAATGGAGCAGATCGAGGACGAACTATTCCAGATGCCGATCATAAGCTACTCCTTCTAGAAGCCCTTAACGTAGCGGCCGAGCAGGAGCTTGGCCGTCCTTGGCGCCGGAGCTGCTTGTGGCCGTCATAGAACTGGGCACGAGGCCAGCGCCGGGACGACATGGCCGCGCCGCCGCAGTTCCTCGGTAGGCTCGCGCAAACACATCTGTCGTTGGGCACCTCTTTGCTCCTCACGATGGGTGATCCTGTGGTAGGGGCCAGGGCCCAGAGCGGCGGGGTAGGGGGCGAGACGGGAGGAGCGGCGGCGCGGGGCTGCTAGGGTTCCACGCGAGGAAGTCGGGGAAGGATTCAGGGACAAAAGATCGAGCGATTTTTTTTTGGTGGCCCACGGCGCGCGGTCGTGGAGGGCAAAAGCGAGCCATGGTCTGGCGGACCACGAGGAGGCGACATACGAAGGACCAACTCTCATTTAATAGTAAAGATCGATAAAAAGCACAAGTTAAGAGCGGTTTCCATGAAATTTAACTTATATCGTATATATCATAGTAAGTAGTCTGTACTTCTTCTAAGCACTGTTCAAAAAATTAGCCGATTTGCCGATTAATCGGCCGATTAGTCGTGAATCAGTTGGTGAGCGATAAGATTTCGCCATATCGTCCGTGTTTCTCGTTTTGGCGATTAATCGCTTGTCAAAGAGATTTATCGAGGTCAAACCGATAAATCGGCTAGACCCCACGGCTCCCAAATCTCTAATATTTCCCCTCCTGTCGCAATCCTGTTCTATACTCCCGCTTGATAGGGTTTCAGCTGCCACCGCTCGCGAATCGCGATTGATCCTCACGGCCGCTCGCGATTCATCTCCCTGGCGCCGCCTCTGCCAGAATCTAAGATGAACACATCATCCTAAGACTATGTCACCGTTTGTTATTTTGGTTGTTTGCTATGTGCGTTGAACTATTGAGTGCCTAAGACTATGTCATGTACTCATGTTTGGATGTGATTTACAAAAAAACTGACCAATAAATAGGCGACCGATAAAATCGATTAATCGTCCGATAAGCGATTAATCTCTAATCTGAGGCCGACCGAGCAGTAAACGATAAGCGATAGCTTGAACATTGCTTCTAAGTCTTCTCGGTTGATCAATGCATGTCAACTTCTTCCTTTTTCATAAGTTTTCAAAGAATAACCATATGAAAACCTATGCTTGTCTCACCTCCAACATCACAGTGTTGTCCGTAGAAAGAAACTTCCTATGTCCAACAGACGATGTTGACTCCAGATAATCGAGCGCCCTTGAGAAGATCTCGAGAATTTCCTGACCAACATTGTGCACACACAAATGACCCATCTCACTCTATCGGGAAACATTATTTCGTCTGACATGATGATCAAATTTAGATAAAAGTGATCATGTTAAATTCAGATACTGCACTGCATTACTGTTGTTGATTCAACAATTTGTTGAATCGTATATTGCGGTCTTGCCGCGTTCAAGACTGGTCTGTGAGAGGCCGGCGAAGCGGTACGACAGAAAGCAAGAGGCCCTCGGCCGTGTCGATAGCGCCATGTTCTTGCTGCCCTCGTCGGCGGCAGCTCGCCATGATCATGTTCTTGCCATGTTCACCACCGTCGCTTTTCAGCAGCGGCCGCTCCACTGCGACCACCTGCCGCCGTTGACGCGCGCTGGCCTGGCGCCGCAGACGCTGCTATATGCACGAGGAGGGATCTTGGGCGCTGGATCCTGGATTCGGGTAACTTTCAATACAAAGTGCAACGCCCAGAACCAAGGATTCCTGAACTGTTCTTGGAGTAGCAACCAAATCAAGACGTTCCAGAACAAACGAAGATGCGTACATCACAATGCCTCACCACAAAAAGTTTATGCATTACGTTTTGGTTTATGCAACTATCCAAGATCAGTCCACGCATAGGCAACTCTTGGACGTCGATCCATTGTTAATCCAAGATCCATAGTTACGGGAAAATCAAAATTAAAACAACACGTATCGATCGCAGGGAGACACGAATGAAGAGCTGTGCTGGCTTCCTCGTCTGTTCTTCGTCGATGCGGTAGCCGACGCTTCAGGTCCTCGTCCACACCGCCGGGGTAGCTAGACACCGGGATCTCCTCATCGTCGGAGCTGCAAGGTGGAGACGCCCGTACGATCGGGACTCATTTTTGTGTCACGATTTTCCCCCGATAGTTCCTGTGGTGGTTTTTTTTCTCGACGATGTCTGGCCGTGTGGGTGTGGCTCGATGCCGGGACGTACAACGTTCCAGACCGATCGATGATTGGGATCGCTGTTTTGTCCTGGACCGATCGCGGGTTGGTTTCTGTTTCCGGTGCGGGTTAACAGACCGATCGATGGTTGAGATCGCTGTTTTGTCCTGGGCCGAATCAAGACGACATACCAAAAAAATGGTTGAAAATTGAGAGAAAGAAACACTACTCGTACTAGCAAAGTGCCCGTGCGTTGCAACGGCTATATAATAAATCAATACAATCTTACAACTCTAGAAAACAACATGTGTATGGATAGAGAAAGTGGTGTGGCACATTTTGTTTGGCTTGTCAGTGCCTAGATGTGTGTCGTGTTCATTTCATCGAATGTATGTTTTGGTGGGTTCCACTTTTACTTGCATTAATCTTCTCTGTTTGTTTGGCTGTCAAATTATTTGTCGAGTTCTATCATTTTCACGTCTTGATCTGAAATATTTACAATTTGTTCTCTTTTCTCCATCACCTATCGGTAGGAGTCAACATGTTGGTCTTCATTTTTCTGGGAATCAAGTGTCTCACCAGTTTTAGTCCAATATTGTAACCAGTTTTCCTTATGTAAAAAAAAGTATAATTCTTTCCAAAAAAAAATGTGATCAACTTAAGCTGTTTTTCATGCTTTTGACCAAATCTCTTGCTTCACGCGTTACATCCATTAGTCTAAGTGCACAGGAAAAAACCAAGTTTATGGTTTAATATTTTGTGTGCAAGTAACACAACCAAATCCTAATTACATGTGCTACTCACGATGAGTTTTTTCTTTTCTTTTGTTGCCTTCTCGCTTCTGCTTGCCAGCCTTCTTAAAAATAATCAGCAATGATGCACAGAAATATTAAGTGAAGCTTCTTGAGGTTTATGTTTGTACATGCACCGCTGTTGTTCTCTCCGTGATAGCACACCCATGATCGATTGACAAAGGGTCTCGAAATAACCAGGAGTTTTTTTTTTGATAAAAAGGTTTGAAACCACATAAGATATAGTACTCCTTCTGTCTCAAAATATAAGGCACCATTTAATTTCGCTGGTCAACGCTATATAACTTTGACCATGATTTGCACTTATAATATGTACACAAAATTATTATTAAGATATATGAAATTAAAACAAATTGCAAGCCGAATCCAACGGTACCATATATACATTCTCATTCAATATACTTTGTTATATATTGGTGGTCAAAGTTGAGCGTCAAAGACTACCTTAAAAATAGCGCGCCTTGTATTTTGATACGGAGTGTGTATCATATACTCTGTGATAGTAAATATTCCTGAAGGCGTGCAAGAACCACTCGTTAGATACAAGCCATGATAACACCATCGCCCGGAGTTAATTAATATCGAGAGAGCAGGACATGAATTCCCAATCGAAATCAATAGTGGCATATTAACTGACAAGAAAAAGGTAAAATTCATGCTCCAAGACTGAAATAATGCGGCTGAAGTGGAAAATAAAGGCAGGGGTTGGTCCTGATTTGGGGAGGCAGCGGACACGGCCAGGGCACATCCGATTCAAAGCATTTGCCAGTTTGCACAGCCAAACTTGAGGACAAGCGGGACTTTCGATAGGCGTGAAAGAGCAATTCCGCCCGGATCTCCTTGTCGCAAATGGATGCCTACAGCCTTGGGCTCACATACCGCACAGAATAGCACGCTGCTGCTTCCCCTGCTTGACGACGGGAGTAGCCACAACAAATCGAGTACGGCGAACATCCCCTCTTTGCAGGTTGAGCCTCAGATCCATTGACCGCACATCAAGATCAGAGCTCTAGGCGGTAGGAGCAGTTTCGGGAGAAAGAGAAGGGCCACGAGGAGGAGCGACATGTCGGAGGCGCGGCGGCAGATGAAGGGGCGGCAGAGCGGCCGCCGGCAGGCCATCACGAAATCCCTCCGATCTCTCCTCTCGATGCGTGCCCGCGCGAGCTGGAGATAGGAAGAAGGTCAGATCGCTGCTGGTTAGAAAAAAAACAAACCGGTAAGTTGATAGAAAAAGGAGGACTGCAGGTTGATTTCATTATTTCTGAGGGGTATAAGCGAAAAATATATAGTAGAGAAAAGCATTAAGTTTTTTTGTGATACGTCATTTTTGTTTCCGATTCTACCCCTAAAGTTGAGAACAATAACCCACCACTGCCACGCATAAGTCAGAAAAACGGTTCGTTTTTTCCTTTCTTTGTACGACTCGCTCCCCAACCTCTCGACCGCATGACTTGACCTCTCCTAGCGCTCGCTGCTGGACTGGATCTGCGCCGCCATCGATGTCTCCGACGAGCCGCCGAAAAGGTCATACACCGCGGTCCCCTGTGAATCCCCTATATCCCATCCGTCCCCATTCTCCCCATCTTCCCCTAAACACAAATCAAGTGTCGCCGGCCACCCCCGCGTCGTCCAGCTCCGGTGCCGCTTCCAGTTCCCCACCCACTGACCCTCCGTGGTTCCCAGAGGCTGGGCGCAGTAGGACACGTTGCGGCTGCTCAAGATCTGGTGTGACATGGATACCCACAGAAATCACCTCGAAGCTCATCATGCATCACTCCTCATAGCGCCGAGGAGAAGCTGATTCAGAGCTCTGCGGCTCGCCGCGTCGAGAGGAGTGGAGGACGTCGCGGGAACGGATTCCCGTGCTGGCGGCAATTTTGGAGAGGTATTCGCGGAGGAAGAAGACACGATTGCTGCAATGCTCCTGCTGCTATTTTTTGCTTCCGTGAATAGGAGAGATAGAGAGATGCACGGTTAATTGGAGGTAGAATTACTCCAATGAATTTTACATAGATGTTAGACTCCTTGCTGAAGCTTGCTGCATATTCCTCCCTCTGATCCGTCTGTGAGAATTATATCCGTGTCATCAGAATTGTGCGTCTCGCCACCGGTGGCCACACAAGTTTGCTTGTTCAACGCCAAAGCTAAGACTGCATGTGTATCCATCCAATGGAGATCTACTGCCTGTTCGGACTTCCTGTACTTGGCTATATGGTGCTAGACAGGCCATCCTTAACTCACGTAAGCACTCCCAGGAATCACAGCTTCTTCCCATCTTATATATACAAGTGATTTACGTTATGAGGTATGAGAGGCCTGTGCACTTTTTTTATTTGTGAATGAATTGCTTCTGTGTATCTGAACCTTTGATTATGTTTTAACTATTAGCACCTGCGGCACAGGAACGGTATGAGAAAAACATGCGGCAAAAAGAGGATTGCTTAATTGGTAAACCGGAAACATGGTATGTACCATGTTCGTCTTCACACTCTTTTACATCTTTTTATTTACATCATTCCTCCTATTTTTTCTATCCCGTTACCACTCGGAATTTTGCTACCTTTTTCTTGCTGAATTCTACTATTGTTTGCTGAATCCCCTACTTACTGCTAGCTGAATCGTATATTGGTGGTGTTTTGGTTGTTGCGGCTAAAGCTTATTATTCAAATGGAATACTGGTTTTGTGCAGATGGAACTAACTATTGTAGAGTTTGTAAATGTCGGTTGAAAACACATTTACACAATATTATTCAAATGTAAGGGAGAATATAGATGATGAAATTTAGACTATTGTTGAAAATGAAAACATATAGATGAAAGGATGATGATATTATACGGCGATATGGACTATGAGCATTAGACCATCTACTGAAGATGGTCTAAGTCCGGGAAAACATTATAAAAGAAAGGTGAGTTTTTTTTTACTTGCTTTGTAAAAGAGAGATGTACATATGAGTATGGTTAGGTATGTACTTTACTGTTACACTGCTCTATCTATTGGCACATTACCCCTATATATTAAGGGGAGGGATTCAAGCTCCCTCCTTACTCCAAAATTCAGCCGTCCGATCGAGATCGGACGGCCCAGATCGATCAATTCGCGCACGCACTGTAGCATGAACAGTATCTACAGTCCCGCGCGCGATCTGGGCCGTCCGATCTCGATCGGACGTCGCCAGCATCGTCTCGCGTTGCCATTTTGCAGAAAACCACCGCAGAGGACCAAAATGCAATTACCAGAAACTACAGGGACTTTTCTGCAAAAGTGTTCACACAGTTCCTCTTCCTCTCCCGCATGGCGCCGATGCCGGCGCCGTCGCCACGGCGCGCCGCCGCCCCTCCGGCCTTCCCCGTCCAAATCGAAGTCCACGGGAAGGTGCGCCGTCTTCTCCAGCACCTCCTCGCCGTCAATAACGTCCTGGGACGCCCGCGTGGAGCAGGAATCGGCTCCGCCGCGTGCTCGGCGTCCGCCGCCGTCTTTTGGTCGCCGCCGGCGCTCCGGCGACCATTTGGTCGCCAGCTCCGCCTCCCGGCTCCACCGCGCCTCCCTCGCGCTGATCCGCGCGACCCCCGCCTCACTGGCGTGCTGGAGCGACCGTGGCCAAGCTCGCCTGAGCTCCGCCGCGCTAGCCATGGCCGCCGCCTGCCGACGTCATGGATGACGTCGTCGCGGGCCCGGCCTGTCAGCGGTTTATTATTTTCGCAGATTTTCCCAGAAAATACCAAATCCCTGACAAGCGGGCCCCAGCTTATTTAGACAATTATCCAGAAAATGAAAAATGCTATAAAACCAATAACTTTAAATCTGTCCACGCAAGAAGAATAAAAAATAACTCAAGATGATCACCAAAATAAATGGTAGCTAATTATGGCAATATGCTAACATATTTAAACATTTTATTTCGGTGAAATTTGGGAAATATCCAACCGCACTTCCTACAATTATATGGAGCTGAATGTAGTAAATTCCTCTAATTATAGAATTCAATTAAATAAATGTGCATTTCCACTCATTACAGAAGTAAATTAAATGTTCACAAAAAATAAACATTTTTGAACATTTTAAATTTGGTTAAACATTTGAGATACTCTAAAATATATGAACGCCCTCACATAAATATGTCATAACTATTTACATAACAAACAAACATATTTAAGCATTTCAAATTACGTAATATTTGCATAAAATCCGAATGCACTTCCTCTAATTATGTGGAGCTGGATTTAATAAATGTTCATACAATGCATTTCCTCCGAAAATAATACGAGTCCAAATAACATGGTAATATGACCAATTTTAAATATTTAAACAATCGATTAACGTACACTTTCTATCAAATCTGTTAGCTTCCAACGGTTCGAAATTTTTTGTGAGCAACATACGCTATACTTGAGCATTAGAATTTAAATTTCAGTTTTGCATAATGTAAAAAAATTGGGCATCGGAGCCCACGGCTGGCACCTCCGTCGCCGCCTCCACATCCTGGCCGATTTGAATATTTTACTCGGCGGTATTTTTTCTTCTGGCCACACGACCGCTTACATGATTTTTAAATATGTACACTACCAAATTTGAATCATAGCACACATACGTGACATACAAATTTGCATATTCCAAAATTTTAAATGCCTTTTGATCCTAGCCATTTTTAATCGTCATAATAATTCAAATCGAAATTACTTTCCAAATTGACCAATTTTAAAAAGCTATACAACCTTCTTGCTCCTTCTTGACGTAAACTTTCTTCAATTTTCAGCAAATTCCAAACATTTAGAAAATTAAATGCCCAAATTTCCAGGTTTGAGTTTTACTCTCACACGCGCGACTTTACAAAAAAGGACAAATTCTAACTGATTTCAAATTTTTGAATCACAGCGGGCGCGGCTTGCTGGAAAAAAAATATGCTAACCAAAATATTCGATATTTCCAACTTAGTGGGAATTTCGCGAAAATAAACAAAAAATTCAGACGGATTTAGACATTTCCGAATACAATGTGTGTGTCATGCACTCGAATATAATGTATGCGTCATGCAGACAAAAAAAATGAACATGCTTCAATACTTCAATTTAGTGAAAATTTCGATAAAATTTAACAGACAACAAATTCCGACGGATTTTCACGGGAGCAAAAAACCCAAAACTGCAAAACTTTCCGGTTTCAAGAAATTTCGAAAGCTAAACTCTTTTGAGCCGTAGGCTTTTTTTAATTACAACAATTTCTAACTTTGCAAAAATTCTCGAATCCGTTCATTTTGAAGATTAAGTTACCACCTTTACGGCATTTTCCAAAATATGGACTTCGTGATTTTCTTTTTAAAATAGAACATTCTTTAGATAGTTAAAACGCTTTACAGATATTGTGTGCTTAAGTATATCAAAGTAAAAATACTCCAACCGCAGATAACGAAGAATAGCTATTTTAAAATTGTTTTCTACACCACTGTATTTTGAAACCAAATTCTAAAATTGAACATGTTTTACATAATTTAAAACACTTTATATATTTTCCCACGATATTTAAAACATGTTGTAAAACTATTGAATGGCGTCCAATCAGCACCTTCAACTACATCTACCAGAAGAAAAATGAACATGTTCGTCGCAACGATCAAAAAAATAAATGCAAATTGAAAAATTCATCAAAACGATCACACAAAGAAATGCAAGATACAATTACGCATTTACATCATGCGCTAAAAAATATCAACTTAAAAATACCACAAATGTGAATATTAGGAAATAGTTGTTCGAATAAATTCGCAAACAGTTTGTTCAAACTGGAAATCAGATTCTAAAATTGAACATGCTTTACAGAGTTAATAACACTTTGTACATATCGTCTTACATTATTTTGCCATTTTTGCAGAACTACTAAATTCTGAATTGACTATTTATTGAATACGACCAAACTTAAAAAAAAAAGACTACTTAAGAACTTCAACAAACTTTCAGAATTGAATATGTAAAACATTTATATGCTTCGCAAATCAACCAAAAGGGCGCGGCGTGCGCCGCGCCGATTCAACTAGTGTATTCTACCCGGTGGTCAAGGAGAATGCCTTGAACGAATATGTGAGAAAAACATAGGATAAAATACAAGTTATAACTTATATGTAGGAATTGTTTTAATATAAAATAAACATACTTAGCTACAAAAATTAGGCACAGAGGATGAAGCAAAAGCGAGGAAAGAGATAGAAAAATAGATGAATGAATAAGCACAATATATTGTTGGATCCAAACTACAGTGCAAAAGTGAAACTTAGACATATTCTGTAAGAAAAAGAATGGAATCGATGAGCATGGCCAAAATTTATGCTAACAAATTACAACGTGCCAACACTGTGTATATCCGTTGCAACGCACGGGCATTGTGCTAGTAATAAGAAAATCTGGAAGATGAAAATTCCACTTAAAAACAAAGTTTTTGCGTGATATCTTCGTCGAGGAGTAATTCTTACGAAAGACAACCTTGCAAAACGCAATAGGCATGAGAGTAAACAGTGTGTCTTCTGTCATAAAGACGAGACAATCAAACACCTTTTTTTCGAGTGCAAATTTGCTAGTTCTAGATAGGCTCTACTATTTACCCACCTAAAAGCGTTGCAAATACTTTTGGCAATTGGCTGAATGGAGTGGATAATAGGTTCAAACAACTTATTAGGGTGGTAGCGCTTGCCGTAATATGGCCGCTTTGGCTATGTAGAAGTGACAAGATTTTAATGATAAAAATTGTTCTCTTATGCAGGTTATCTACAGGACTACTGCTACACTCCATTTGTGGTCTCAGTTGCAATGTGTGGGGCATCGAGACCTATTTATGGGGACGTGTACAAGACTGGAGGATATGGCGAGATACTTTTTATCCCTACATGGATGACGGCATAATTTGCGGATCGGCCCTCCACCACCATAGGCGTTTTACAGTTTCTCATTTTGATATGCATTTCGCCTTGTTATTTTTGCGTACTTCAGACTTGTCTTAGCTGTGTGCATCTTAGTTATGCAGAGACCGGGTGTAATGCTTAAAACTTTTAAGTAATAAAAACTCCCTTTATCTAAAAATAACATTATGTGATGTTGTCTGCTTTCTATTCCGGTATGGCTGATGCTCATGCACTGATACTTTCAACAGAATGTGTGTGCCATCTATATCGCCAACACCATAAAATCTTCTCTCAATTTCTTGAAATTATGTTTTTTGAACTTGTTGAAACTACAATGACATTGAAGATGCAAACATACCATAAAAGGTGTATAATTTTGGTTTGCTCGAGCAAACCAGATGTAGAGAACATGGACATATGGACACACATGAGAGCTTTGTTTGAGCATCATCTCCACCGGGGGCCTCTAAACGACCCCCAAAGGCCCATTGGGGAGCCGGACACCAAAAACCGCCACCAGCTGCACCCCCTAAAGGCTCGTCCCGAGCGATTTTGTGTCCGGCACCCCCAACCGGGCCTCCAAACTTGGAGGCCCGATTGGGGGTGCCGGACATTGCCGCGGGCATGGCCCTGACAACGCTGGCCATTACGTGCTCTCGCTGGAGACCGCGCGGCTGTGCAGCCGCCACCAGGTGCCGGTGGCCGACGTCGCCACCCTTCCGGACGGGTGGTTGAGGAGCGCCGTCAACATTACGGTGACGCCGCGGCTCAGCGGGCAGGAGCGCGTCGACTTCCTCTAGCGCAAGTGGACGGAGATGCCGTACAAGCAAAAGCTCGACCCCAAGTACTCCATCTCGGCGCCCTACTGGCACGCCCTGGTGGACAAGGAGTACGAGGCGCGTCGTAGCAGTCGACGAGAGCCAACGCCGGAGTTGTCCGCAACGGACGACGAGCGTGACGGCGAGGACGGCGACGACGACGACGATGACGACCCCGAGCTGCTGATCTGCCTCTACAACCGCATCTTGGGCAGCAGCGTCGCCGTCACCGAAGAAAGGGGTGGCGCAAGCCGAAGAGTCTTCCCATCAAACGCCCCGCCGCATGTCACGGCGGTAAATCGAATGCCACGCGCCGGCGAAACCAGGAGCCTCAGCCGGCTCAGCCGAGGCTACGGGACGTTCCTCAAGGTCGGAGCCCTTGATATGGGGGAGCCGGCAGGAAGGTTTCTAAAGGCCGTAGCCGACGGGAACAGAAGATGAAATCCCGGCGCCGGATCATCGAGGCATGCAAGTCTCTTGATGATTCTTTGGCTTGGTTCGCATCTTGTTCTCCTTCGGCCCGCCATGAAGCGGCATCTCTCTCTGCCGGCGCGTGTATTGGTTGGCGAGAAGCTGCATAGGCCCCTTCTCTCCGCCTAGTCTAGTTTTAGTTTGTTAAATCTCATTTAAATTCGAAATTGTAAGTTTGTTAAATCTCGTTTGAATGAATAACTGTAGAGCCGAGCCGAAGTTTGAATGAATGAAAATTAAAAAAAAGTTTGGGGTGCCTGCTTTGGGGGGTGCCGCCGGGGGGGGGGGGGGGGGGGGGGGGGGGGGGTACCGGACAACGATTTAGAGGCCCCGGTGGAGATGCTCGAATTGCATGAAGTACTTGACCGAAATAGAGACTTATTGCTTGTCTATGCTGAAACCAATATGCCAAAATATCGTTCGTTGCATTCTTAGGTAATGCATAGAAAAATAAAGCGACTTCCTCTTCTACCGAGGCATCTCCTCCGCCAGCAAAGGTAGTCTCTCTCGCTCAACTTTAGAACCAGAGCTTGAAAGATGTGAATCTTCATTTTGAAATTCCTTTTACATAGGTCCTCATGACCATCTAAGATTTCATTCAAAAACGGCGTGCACTTGGAAGTATTGATGTGTGCATAGCTCTTCTTGATAGTTGCAATGATCATGTTGACGATACGTGTTTTTTGTTGTTGCTGGTAGCTCTAATATGAAACGGTTGCAAAGTTGTACTGCACATGGACTCTAGGAGTTCAAGGATTTGCTAGATATGCACCTGACGGCCAGAAAAAATCGACATGAAGAACTAAACCCAATTAAGTATGATGAATTCAGCTTGCACCCCTAAGAGCTTGCAGGCTCCGAAAAGCAGTATGTGTATGAAGGACAGAATTGGTACAGAAGAACGGTGTTCTTTGCATATATATGATAAGACAACCCAATGGCTAGCTTAGACATGGTTAGACAGTAACCCTTATAGATTAAAAGCTCAAACTACAAATAGTATATAGTTCCTGTGGTTATCCTACGTGCTATCTACACCTGCTTGTTTCCAAACACCATGGCTTTCATTCCCATAAGATTCCCACGAGCTGGTCACATCAATCCTCCATTTTTCCTATCCCTCTATTTTCCTATCCCGTAAACGAAAGGGGTAACTAAGAGCATCTCCACCGCCACTCGTCAAATTCGTGTCCACATGCAGTTCTTGAAGAATGAAAAAAAAACGATCTACTTCTTTTTGGTATTTTAGACTAAATTCTTTTGTTCCTCGACGCTGAATCAAACCCTCTTTTTAAAGATACAATCTTCCTCTGGGCTCTTCATATTCTATTTGGAAGTGCCGGACACATGTCCTGTCAAAATCGGAGGAGTTCTCCCAATTGCACTCCAAACAGACCGGACAATTGTCGGATTATGTAATTTTCAATAAATTTTATTTTTATAACCGGTGTGTAGGTCGTGAAAAACAAAGGGCCCGATCTACTCCCTAGATCTTGTTCGTCTCTCTGCATGTAGAGTGAATGACATGTGGGTCATCTCGACACAGAAGCATGCCCGGGCATTGTCCGACACCACCGAGAGACCCTCCAAACATGGGGGTAGCTCGGGGATGCCGGGCAGACCCTCCAAACTTGAGGTAGCTAGGGGATGCCAGACAAATCCTCCAAACTTGGGTAGCTTGGGGATGCCGAACATATTTAGAAAAGAGAAGAGTGGATATTCAAAATCTATGAAACAAGGACGTAGGAATCCTTTTCATAAGAATTTGGATAGCATGAAAAAATTAGTAGGAAGGACAGAAATCCTACAAAAATTCATACGAAAGCCACTAGATAGGTGTCACTGGTGACAGGCAAAAGGCTGAAAGCCAATCTTCATGTGTCTATCTACCGTGTGGGCATCTTGGCAGGTCGCCATCAGTCAAAGGTACATTTCGTTACCATAGCGACAGTAACCACTTAAACACACAGTGTTAACGTCATCAGTAGACACCTACGTGGGAGTCAAGAAATCACAGATGAGTGATATGTATTGTTCCTCACAATGAACAGCATGTCAGAACGTTTCAATACTATCAACTCCTTACTAACACTATTTGTATCACCGGTGGAAATTTTCTTTAGAATCAGGACGGTACAGATAGTGCCTGAACCACCTTCTGCCCAAATCTGAAACTGCTCAGTTATACATAAGCTTAGGATCCACATGACAGTTAATCAGGGCCCCTTTGATTTAAAGAAATGGCATAGGATTTTTGAATGATTAAATCATATAGAAAATTTTCCAATACAGGTTGTTTGATTCATAGGATCAAATCCTATAAGAATTAATCCCATAAGAATTTGATAGTGCAAATCTTATAGGAAAAAAGCATGAGCTGCAACCTCATGAAAAAAATCCTTTAGCACAATAAAAAAGAATCCTTCTTACCATAGGATTCAACTAGACATACCTGTCCTAATCTTATAGGTTTCCTATTCATATTTTTTTCTTATCCTATAAATCAAACGAGCCATAAACAATGGAGTAAGTTTTGCAAATACCCATGGGAATTGAATTGTTTCCTGTGGAACTAGTGCCTTACTTTTGGTTACCAGGATTTGTATAACAGAGATTTTGAATATCCTATAGTTGGATGTCACTTGGTTTACATACTCAGAAAAACACAAGACTTTTTACGAATGATTATGTTTATCCCATAGTTGTCGTTGAAACATATGGAAATTTACAGTAGTACAGTACCAGTCACTGGAGTAGACACCTGGTACAGCCACTGATTAGCACAGGCACACCATCACCAATTAAAACGGTCAAACTATCACATCAGTTGTACAAACGCATCCACATTAGCTGAATAATCAGCACAATTATCATCCTAAATAATCTTAGATTACAACAACAGCACTACAGGCGCCGTAGCAGTAGCAGACACTACGACCACGACAGCAACACATCAAACCATCCTAATTACTGCATGAACTGATTAAACGACACTACGAGCGCTGCAGCCACGGACAATTAGAAGTACTGACTAGGTACAAGATAGCCACTGAAACCCTAGATTAACAAGCAAGCGAATAATCCGAAGATACCAATTGCAGGGGTTCACAGAGAAGAGTCAAGCCGCCGCCGGCTCGGCAGGTTGTACCTTGCGGGGACGGCCGCGGCCGCGCTTGACGGGTGCGGATCCGTCGGCCGCAGGGGCAGGGGCAGGGGCAGGAGCGGGCTTGGGCTTCTTGGGCGGATTGGCGGGTTCAGCTTCAGGGTCCATGGACTTGGCTGGGCGTCCGCGGGGGCGCGGGGAGGCAGGCTTTGGCGGCGGCGGTGGCGCGTTGGGGTCCTTGGCCTTGGGCGGGCGTCCGCGGCCCCGTTTCGGCGGCGCATCTGGCGCGTCAGCGCGGAAGTAGTTGTTCTTGAGGAAGAGGAGCTCGCCGGACTCCTTCATGCGCGCCAGGTGCGCCGTCAGGATCGAGCCGTGCGCTGGCGGCAGATCGGCGTACTTGCCCTCGATGTGCTTGGAGATCGCCGACTTGTTGGACCCGACCTTGTCGTTCAGCTCCTCTAGGGCCGCCAGTATCATCTGAGCTCCACGAAAGCAGATCAGGGTAAAAAATCTAGCTCCTTCTCAAACCAACAAAATAATATTCTTGGAAATCACCGCCAAACCAAGAACCAGAAACAGAGACACATGGAGAAACGGCGGACCAAGAATCCTCTCGCGTACCTCGGGATATGGCGGGAGCGGAGTCGACTTGGCGACTTCCTCGGTGGCCATGGCGAAGCAAGCAGTGAGGGGGAGAGGAAAGGGAGAGGTGGGGGATTTTCTTCCCAAGAGGGGAGGTCTGCGCGCAGATAGGAGGATTTGGATCGGAATAGATAATAAGAAATGTAGAGGACGAAGTGATGAATGGGCCGCTTCTATTTTTTATTTTATTTTCTCCGGGTGCTTCGGATACATGCGTGTCGAGAGTGTGTGAGTGAGAGTATGATAACGAGGAGGATGAGATCGGGTCGGTGTAATCGGACGGTTGGAAGCGTGGTTGCGCGCAGATCGATGACGTGGCGAGGCAGGAGTTGATCTGGCTTTGTTTGCTTTTGGCGGTGGCCTTTTTTGTTTGTTTGAGTAAGAAGACCGAAATACTCTCAGCTTTTGGCATTTTGATGTTTTGGGTGTTTCTCGTGTTTGGGTAAGAAGTAAGAGCCCACCGGCGCGTCCGACTCCGCTTCCAATAGACGTTTTAGGCGCGCGCCGGCAGAAAAAAACTTTTCACCGGCGCGTAACGTGAAAAAAAATTGCCGGCAACCGCGGCAACGCGCGCCTTGTCAAAACCTGACGGACGGGCCCGACGTGTCAGCGACGCAAACGTCGACGACGGATTTATTGTGGCAGATGTGCCCGTCTTAATGACGCATCGGTTCCCCTGACGGGTGCAGACGACGCGACGCTTCGAGCGCCGCACTGGAAGGTCAGGCGGTGGCGCGCGCACGTCATCAGCGTCAATGCGCATGGCAGGCGAGCCGGTGGCGGCGTTACTGTGGCCACCGGCCTCCTCCACTCCCCGCCGTCTTTAAAACGACGCCCGACGTGATTCTCTTCTCCACACAAACACAAACCCTAGCCACCATGACCGCCGCCCGCAAGCCACGACCGGAGCTAAGCGCCGAGAAGGCAAGCCACCGCCGGCATGTGGCCGCGGAACGGCGAGATCGGCACGACCGTGCCAACACCGCGACGAACGTGGCCATGACACCGGAGCAGCGCCACGAGGCAACGCCTCCTCCGGGAGGATCGGGTGATGAACCAAGCGTTCAGCCGCGCCATGCGTTGGGAGGAGGAGGAGTACGAGGCGGATAAGAAGCACCGCCTCGCAGCACAGCGCGAGGCGGACCTGTTCAAGCCGCATCGCCGCCCCGAGCAGGGCAGTTCGTCTCGCACAGCAACAGGAAGCGCGGCGTTCCTGCCGTCGGTGCTTTCGGAGGAGGAGGTGGAGGTGTGTAACAGCCCAAAGTTGAGAACCTAAAAACCCGTGTAATTTTTTCCGCTTTTGTGTTCCTTGCATCATGGCATTCATGCATCATGTTGTTGCTAGGGAATTGTGTTGTGCTAGGGAATTGTGGTGGATTTGGCAACATTCAAAAACCAAATGCCAAACTTGTTTCAACCAATTTCAAATTAATGAAGGCACTCAACCTTGCAAAATACAAATGCTTGACAACTTATATTTGTCAAGGAAATTCCAAGAGCTACAAAATAATATTTTGCACTTGCTCCAAACTGTTAAAGGAGCAACATTTTGAAATTTAGCAAAATGCCATATCCAACCTCTCTAAACAAAAGTGGTACAAAACTTTTTATCTTGAGAAACCAATGTTTGTGGAGCTTCTCCACATTGTGGGGAGGCAACACAAATTTTTCCAGATTTTAGTAAAATGTTTTAGTGCCTCAATTAATTACCTAAAGCCACAGGATTCTAATTTTTAAAGCAGAAAAGGACCAAACCGTGATGGGAACTTTTGCCTAGGGGGTTATCTGTAAAACGGTCATCTCTCTCCTCTAGCACTGTCGCCACAGCGCGCCAGGGCGCCGTGCAGCGCGCACGACCGCGCCCGGGGCCCCCTCCCTGCCTCTCCTCTGCGCGAAGAGAAGGCCACCGAGCCCCCACCTGCTCCCCATTTCCCTCGCTCACCTGCCCCTTCTTCTCTCCATCCACGAGCCACCATGGCCGACGGACTCCGCCGCCGCCTCGCCGCTGATTGAAGCTTCCCCGGGCCAATCCAAGACCGTAGGAAGCACCGCCGCGACGCCTTCTCCTTCTCCACCAACGGAATCAAGCCGGAGCGCCCTAAGTCGCCGTCGCCGCCAAGTTCCTCTCCGACCACCGCCGCGGCTTCGCCGGACGATTTCACCGCCGTTGCTGCGTCTCCGACCTCGCCGTCTTCGCCTACGCCACCAGGGTGAGCAAGCGCACCTCCCTGTGCCCTCCTCGCGTTCGAATCGTGAGCCGTGGTTCGATTTCCGCGCTGCAGCTCGCCGTAGCTCGCCGTGCTTGTGCTTCGGATATTCTGAGTTCGTTCGAACCGGATATTCTGCCTCGTTCCAGTGCAATTTGGATTTAGGTCCTTAGCCAAATTTCCAATTCAGCTGTGCAATCGGAAAATCTGGGTGAAAATAATTCGGAATTTCCGAAGAACATCAGTGCGAGCCGAGTGTCAGTCCTTAGCCAAATTTTCGAGTCTACAGTTCACTCGGATATTCCGATTTGGGAAACATCAGAATTTCCGATTTGGTCCAGTACCAAAATAGCTTTACTGTTTCCTTTTGTTCTTTTATTTTGGAGAAATATGGTACGGTGTGGGAAGATAAATGTAACCAAGGTATAATTAAAAGAGGAAATAAAATGTAATAATAATTTGTTAACGGTGCTTCGGAAAAATGCGTGTGTTATACCCCAATGTCCGGAAAATTGTGAACAAACCTCTAAAATAAATATCAGGTTTATCTAATCACCCAAAACCCTGCATTTCATCACCTGATCATGTCATTTCATCTACAAGTTAACCTTAGGGTTTCAACTACTTTAATCGATAAATAACGATGATTCATGACCTAACTCCCCGGTGTATTCGAGATGCGCCCCTCTAAGCATCCGAACTCCGTTTAATTTGACTAGTTGAATCATCCTCCTCCCGGGGATTTAACATGTCATGTCATCATGTGTTTGCGCATTGCATTTATGAAACATGTGTGGTGATTGATTGTTTCCTCCCGTGTTTTTATGCTTCGGTAGATCAAGCAGCCGGGGTTACTCCCCAATACCCGAAGAGCCGTACTACCAGCACGTTGAGCAAGGCAAGCGTAATCCCCCCTCTAAGCATGTCTTATCCTATTTTCCGCAAATATTTTCTCCACTATAATATTGCTTGCGGTTCCAAATATCAATTTGCTTGGATTAGAGTATCCTATAGTTGCATTAAGATTCCGATGCCATTACCTGTTTCCCTCCTATTATCCATAGATTTGTATTGTTGGCCTGAGATACTAAACTATGCTATGTTGATGCTTAGCCATACTTAGTAAATGCTTAGCTGTACAGTGGATGGTTCTTGTTGGAAACAGGTGATGAGATAAATGGTTGATGGTGGAGGAATTGTGGAGACAGGTAATAAAATGCTTAAAGGTGGGGATGAGAGGCCACTTTGGTATGGTGGTGTTTTGTCTCACTCCCGCCGCCTAGGTGCGAGTTCTTTACCTCTTGAACCAAGAATGAGCGCGCTTCCTTTCGGTGGGCTATATGGAACCCCCGTCGACCAACTAACTTGGGCGGGACTAGCCAGGGTCCTCTAGTTTGAACTTCCATTTGCGTGTGCGTGAAGATGGTGGCCAAGACTGAGATGAGGATGGTGGTGTTAGGAAAATGAGTGGCCACGGGGCACGGTGTTGTGATCCGCTGCTCCGTCCTCACTGATGATCCTGGGTTAGTCCTTAACAAGGTAAAGGTTGTAACCGTTCCCACTTAGCCGGCTTTCCCCGGAAGAGAGCTAAGCGTAGGCAATGAGCCGGGCGATACCGAAGGTAAACACAGTGCACCCCTGCAGGGTTAAATCTTTTCGAAAAGCCGTGTCCGCGGTTATGGACGAACTTGGGAAGTGAAGGTAGGATCATAGAATAACATGAACGGAATGATTAAAACTGGGTACTAGACGTACCACTCAAGAATGCAAGGTTGACTTCCTCGAGGGTGATTCGGGGAGGTGCCTTTGATGAACAGGTACAGTGGTTGATGATGGTTGATGATGAGAAAAGTGATCAAGAAAAGAGTCACTTCTTACCCCCCTTTTGAAAATACTCTGAATAGTCGATGCCATTGAGTTATGTTTTCATAAATAAAATCAGCTTTATGCAAAACAGCCATAAAACCTTGAAAGCCTCATCGAGCTAAAGCTCTATATATAATCTTGCGAGTTCGTCGAACTCAACGTCGTTTGTTTTGTTTCAGAGGAGGACTTCACCGACCTCGAAGGTGGGTTCTTTGTGGACGTCGACGAGTAGTCTGGGGTTCCCAGGTGGCAGCTTGGGACATCCCGGAACAGCTGGCGCTGGATGTTTATTTGTAGGCCTCTTAGGCCATAATTGGGTTTTGTTGTTTAGAACAACTTAATTTGCTTCCGCTTGTTGTAATGTTGGGTCTGTGACCTCTGGTTGTCATTTGCTATCTTTCTCTATTATAAGAGTTGAATTATATGATTTGTGTCGTAGAGTCTGTGATGTGCCAGTTGTTCCACAAGTTTTGATCTCTCTATTATGCTTTGATAGTGTGTCTGGTGGTATCGGATAACCGGGGACACAGTATCACTGTATAGCAGTCGGGTCTGGGCGCCACAAGGTGTACCGCCGGCACAACATACCGGTGCCAGAAGGCATTGCGCTCCCACCTGGTTGGGTGCTCAACGTCGTGAAGGTGCCGGTGGCACCGTCGCTGAGCGGCAGGGCCCGCCTCGAGTACATCTCGCGGTAGTGGTGGGACCTGCCATTTAACCAGCGCTCGGACCCCTTCTACTCCATCTCGGCATCATACTGGGACGCCGTCATCGATGCGGAGCACGAGACGCGTCGCGCTTGCTTCTTCCTCCCCAGCGGCAAGTCCGTGCCACCGCCGGAGTGGTTCAACAACCACTCTGATGAAGAGGGTGACCCTGCGTCGTCTGACCCCGAGATACCCGACCTCCCCTTGTCGGCACCGCCGCCAGCGGCGCCCGCACCGCCAGAAGGGGCCCCGGCGCCGGCACTGGCAGAGGAGGAGGACAGCAGCGACGGCGAGTGGGGTGAGCCGGAGTGCGACAGAATGTAGGCGGCCATCGAGGCCTCCCTCTGCCACCGCTAGATCAAACCCCACCACTGTGGTGACCACGCACACTACTGCATGTTGTAGTGTACAAGTCGTTGATATAATACTCACGGAAGGACCTATTCATAAACATTACATCCCTCAGAGTGGTACAACAGAAACATAGCTGGTCCAAGGTAACACTATAGGATTACAATACTATTCAATACAAAATCTCGAGATCCTCCTTTACAAGCAGAAGTAGATCTCGTGCAAATAAAACTCCAGAAAAACTCAAGTCATAGCACTAAGCTGGATATCAGCTCTACTTCTAACTCCCAATCCACTACTGTTGTTGTTACAACCCTATCTATCCATCTGTAATCTCCTTGTCTGGATTTGTGCTTCTCCTTCCAAGAATAGTCATCTTGTCCATATGCATTATCGTCGACGTGTCCACCATTGAAGTGATGTCGGCACTTATCCGTCGGCAGACTCCACCAGGTCAATTTAAATCCTCGTTGAAGACCTCACAAACATCATCATGGATTCATGTCCTTCCTCGACTGTCTCCAATAATCTAAGCAGGAGGTCAATGGAGGAAAGGGTGAGCAACACGAGCATTACTCAGCAAGTTCATATAACAGGAATAAGGTGTTTTATGCACTAGCTACCATCCATACCAAAAGGTCATGGATGAACATGCATATTTTGGTAAACACATTTTTAGGAAAAGATTCATTTTATCTTCAGAAAACTATGCCCGTCATTCATTCACAGGTGCTAGAACTTCATGGAGTTCCTTTCCTGCAGCGTTCACAGCTCCTTCCCGGAACAGGGAGTAACATGTCACAATTCTTTACACTCTGAAGGTGCGTTACTTTACCCATAAGAGACCAGACCTTGTTACACATCCAGGTATACTTTCCTGTCCACACTTCCTATGGCGAGGGGCCCAGCTGACGATCCAAACCATTCATAATGCTTCTTCGCGACCCCACAAGCCCACCCCCTTCATTCATAGCAGAATCACCCCTGATACTCTACTCCTCACGGTAGAGACCTAGGCATTTCCTTGCAGAGTCTGTGGGCATTAAGGGGTCCCACCCATGTGCATGTAGTCCCGCAAGATCTACATCGTACGGCTCTGGCTGTCCGTTGACATGTGAAAGGAAGAAGTCACGGAATGATTTTCCCGGTCCATACCAGATCATATGGTCAACGCTTCATTTACGGCGCAAGAACACTGACGGCATTGGTGATTAAGTCCTAGATAATACTTTCCCATGCAAATGGAACCTCCACCAAACCACATCATTCCATGGTTCCATCTGCCAGCCCACAATATATATAGCAATTCGCATCATTCGAAAATAGCTTTTTTTTCATGCAATGATAAACCATAGTCTTTGCAATTACTTTGATAAACATAATCAAGTAGGACATGAGCAAGAGTAAACTTGCCTTTTTGACTGCAAGATTATGCAGCCAAGGTCTTTGATACAATAAAGACCCCAGAATCTGGGAAAAACGTCATTGGTCCGGTAAAATACCCCCAATCATACTCAAGCTTAGCTAAGTAAGCTTCGTCTTAAGCGATACTACGATGTCATCACATTAACTTTGCTTAGGTTGTTTTATCACCTTTAGGTGATGTTATTAATGCTTAAGTTGATTATGAGTTGGGTCTAGTGATTACTTAGAATTTGATGCCTTCATTTCTTTAAGTGTGTAACACTTTTATTTAACTAATTAAGTATTATCAAATATTAGGAGCAACCACTTTTAAGTTCATTTACTAATTAAGTATCACACTTTCAAGGAAAGGAAAATAAAGTAATATCATTTTATGTTTCATTTCATAGTTTTAGGATATTGACTAGAATGAATAAGAGTATATGACAAAGTTAATCCAAGTATTAATGATAATAATAATAGTGATCTCATTTTATTAAGTAGAGAATTAATTTTTAGATTACGTAAACATCCTTTAATAATTTTTTGTAGGAACCAAAATGATTAGAACACATTTTCAAAATTTGAAATTTAAATATGTGAAGTGTTTTTAAGTGAAGTTGAAATGCATCCAAAATAGCATTTCAACTTAACTCCATATTTAAAATAACAAGTAAATTGTTTTTAGAGTGATTCAATTGTAATTGAACACACATTCAAATGATATAAATAGATAGATTTATTTTTCTTAATATTTTGATATATTGTTTGTATTTTTATGATTTGAAATGATTTAGTTACGAATTTCCAAAGTTTAAATTCCATTTAATCAATTTCTGGATTTAATTGAAATGGGTTGGTCCCACTTGTCATAGTTTTAATAATTGCAGAATTTTTTTTAGAAAATGATAAAACATCTGACAACTGGACCCACATGTCATCTTTCTATTTATTTTTAAAAGGAAATTCAAGAAAACTCCTGATTGGTTCGCTGATGTCATGCTGACGTCATCAATGGAGTTCATCTCCAATCCGAGTACGGATTAAGCAAACGCGATCGAATTAGCAAGTGTTAGTGGTCGAAAATGATGCTGCACGTCGCGGGCTACCAAAAGGTGGCGGCGCCGCTCCCTATTGGTCGTCGGAATTAGCTCGGCGACGAGCTTCTGCGACGGCCGCAGATGGCGCACGACGCGGCGACGAATTCCCCATGTAATTGATCAAATTGACGGCACAAGGAGGTTTGTGAGCTCACCATGATCACGGAGATGGTCTCGGAGCGTCAAGGCAAGGACGGACGGCGTCGGAAACATCATGGATAGCCGGCGGCCGGAGTTGGAGAAGATGAAGCAATACTCCACCTCCCGACCTCCCCCGAATGCACGGCTTGACCAGGAGATCGAGGGTGACATGGCGAACCTCCAGAGATGCTCAACCGAGCACGACGTTGTTGGACGACGACGAAATCGTCCGCGACAGCCGAGTTATTAGCATAGAACTACCACATTAGTCGTCAATGTTCGGAAAACCACCACTTTACATTTGAATCGCACAAAACCGCCGGTATAGACGAGATTTTTTGCAATTCGCACTAAAACTCAATTGATCACAAATTGACGCTGAATCTGACAGTGGGACCCACCGGTCAGAGTCTACGTGGCAGCACATGTTGACTTTTGCTGAGGTGGCACCATGGGCCCACATGTCAGACAATAAAAAAATAACTCCAAAAAATTAAAAAATCTGGGACGCTTGATTCCATCCACAACGCCGCCGTCTTCCCCAACTCCGGCGGCGGCACCGCGCATGCCAGCCGCTCGACTCGTCCACATTTGCGTGCCTCCGGCCGCTCACGAGAGCTCCTCCGTCCGCCGTCTAGTGTGAGGTCATGTGCGCGCCCCACGGATCGATCCGCCGCCCTTTCGCTCATCTTCGGATCCCGATCCGACGGACGATTTCACTGACTCCGACCGATTAATCGATTCCAGGTGGTCGGCGATGATGTTGGAGGATCTGATGATCTTCACGCGGGGCGGGCTGATCCTGTGGTCATCCTGCCGCGCGCTTCCGCGCTCCTTCTGCTCCTGCGGCGAGCCCACGCTCCTTCTGCTCCCGCGCTCGCCGTTGGGGCACAGCAGCAACCACGGTGTTTGGACATGGAGAGCGGCGTTTGGACATCCGCTGTTCATGGCTAGCTAGTAGATGCCTTCCTCCTGCTCGCCGAAGCCACCGCAGTACATCTCGGCGCCGCTGTCGGAGCGGTGCGCGCTGTAGCTGCCGGAGCTGCTCTGCGTCCTGGACGTCATAGACTGCTCCGCCACCTTCCACGCCTGGTGCTGCTGCTGGTACAGCATGAGCGGGTCACCGCCGCCGGCCATGAGCCGCGCGCCGGCCACCAGCGTCCTGGCCTGCGCCACCTGCGCCTGGAGCGCGACCACCTGCTCCAAGCAACATGCGATTCAACGGGTTTGGGGCACATCAATTTTATTTTTATTTTTTGAGATACTTTTTATTTTTAATTATCTGACATGTGGGCCCATTGTGCCACCTCAGCAAAAGTCAACATGTGCTGCCACGTAGACTCTGACCGGTGGGTCCCACTGTCAGATTCAGCATCAATTTGTGATTAATTGAGTTTTAGTGCGAATTGCAAAAAATCTCGTCTATACCGGCGGTTTTGTGCGATTCAAACGTAAAATCGTGGTTTTCAGAACATTGACGACTAATGTGGTGGTTCTATGCTAATAACTCGCGACAGCCGGCGACCGGACTTGGGGAAGATGTAGCAATTCAGCCTCCTCCAAGATCCATAGCACGCACGGATCGACAAGGAGAACATAGGATAAACAGAGAACCTCCCCAGAAACTCATAACGTCCTGGAACTGCCGGAATCAACGGCGAACGACGGCGGCCCGACGAGCTAGGGTCTTGATTTCTCGTCGATTTGTTGGGAGAGAGCAAGAGAGAGAGATGAGGTGATGAAGAGTGAGGTGGGGACGGCTCTAGGGTGCTTATCCACGTGAGCAAGCACGTAGAGAAGAGGTGGCAGCGACGACGACGGCGTCGTCCTTCTGGCCGGAGGAAGAAGAAAGGAATTAAAGTTTGTTTTGCACAAAACCCCCTGGGTTTCCCTGAAATTGCAGAAACTGTTGTAGCAGGCCCCTGCTCCTTGTTTTAAATGATCTGAGGACCTGTTTGAGATGGTTTTAGATTAAAAAAGGCCCTTGGCTGTGTAGAGTTGCATTATGTTTATGATTTCAACTTTAGACTTTTGATAGTTGATGTATTTTGAATTCACTTAACATATAAATTGAATTTGGTCATATTTGGACTTATTTTCTTCAATAAAATGTGTGGCTTTACATTTCTTTATTTTTAATTGGCATTAAAGCAACATGATAATACTTTGTTATGCTAATATTTATTTGTGAATTATTGGTTTTCGAATACTAAAGATGATTTGATGGTTTGACTCCAAGATACATGTTGATATCATATAAGGGTTATATTAATGTTTTATAATGATTTTTGGGAATATTATATTTATTTCCTATTTTTATGGAATTAACCCTGCGTAGGCAGAAAATCCTATTTCTTTCCTTTAATGTTTCAGGGACCCAAACGACGTCCAAATGACCTGCAAAATTACGAGCGTTAATAATTGGAAGGAAGAAGACTTGGGGGCGAAGGAAGCGAACAAACGGAGCTCCGAGGGCCGAAAGAGGTGGGCCCACGCGGCCCTTGTACCTGGCCACGTGGGACCCCGATAATGGGCCTCGACGCTCCGCTGTCGTCGATCTTTTCTCCACCGACTAGGTTTTGACCTAAAAACGCCAATAAAAATAACCGCCCGACGTTCTCTGGAAGGAGCGCCGTCGAAACACAGAAACACCGAAACAGAGACCTTGAGCTACAGATTGGAGGGGGAAAACTCTGGCGGGGCGCGGCGTGGTCTCCATCATCTCTATCGACTTCTCCACCGTCTCCATGATGAAGAGGGAGTAGTCCACCTCTAGACTATGGATTTGTGGAAGTAACTTATCTATCTCTCCTCTCTTTGAGCTTCACTAATTAGCACCGTATGAGCTGCCGAACATGATTACGGTCATCTATGTAATACCTATGTGGTGGATCTTTTTATGAGTAAATATATGTTTGAGATTGCAAATGTTTTGTTTCAGTTATGAATATAGATGCATATTATGTACCTGATGTCACGTGAAAGTCACAGGTTCGTTGGGAACCCCAAGAGGAAGGTATGATGAGTACAGCAGCAAGTTTTCCCTCAGTATGAAACCAATGTTTAATCGGACCAGTAGGAGATCAAAGTCACTTCTGAAGGTTGTTGGTGAAGGAGTGTAGTGCGGCGAAACACCAGGGATTCCATTGCCAACGTGGAACCTGCACAACACAATCAAACTACTTTGCCCGAACTTAACAGTGAGGTTGTCAATCTCACCGGCTTGCTGAAAACAAAGGATTAGACGTATAGTGTGGAAAATGATGTTTGTTTGCAGAGAATGAAAAAGAACAATGATTGCAGTAGGTTGTATTCCAGATGTAAAAGAATGGACCGGGGCCCACAGTTCACTAGTGGTGTCTCTCCATAATAAATAACTAACATGCTGGGTAAACAAATTACAGCTGGGCAATTGACAATATTGATAAGTGCATAACATGCATGTGCAAGTTGTGGTGTCTACTGTGAGATTCATTTGGGCATTACGACAAAGTACACAGACCGCTATCCAGCATGCATCTGTGCCTAAATAGTCCACCTTCAGGTTAGCGTCCGCACCCCTTCCAGTATTAAGTTGCAAGCAACATACAATTGTATTAAGTAAAGTGCATAATGTAAACAACACATTCATCCTTAGACAAAGCATCATTAGGTTACCCTAGTAGCAACAGCACATCCACAACCTTAGGGGTTGCTGTCACTCCCCCAGATTAAATGGAGACTGAACCCACTATCTAGCATAAATACTCCATCTTGGAGTCACAAGCATCTACTTGGCCAGAGTATCAACATGCAACGGAGAGCATGCAAGATCATAAAAGACATAGACATAATATTTCAGTATTCAACTTGACATGGTATCAATATTCATCGGATCGCAGCAAACACAACATGTAGCATTACAATAAGATGATCTTGATCATGATAGGCAGCTCACAAGATCTAAACATGATGGCACAAGAGGAGAAGACAACCATCTAGCTACTGCTATGGACCCATAGTCCAAATATGAACTCACACATCACTCCGGAGGCAGGCATGGCGATGCACAGCCCTCCGGTGATGATTCCCCTCTCCGACAGGCTGCCGGGGAGAGCTTCAGAACCCTCCCGAGTTAGGGTTGACGACGGCGGCGGCTCTGGAACTTTTTGTGGAATATGACTCGGGTATTTAGGGTTTTCCCGAATAGATGAATATATAGGCGAAGAGGCGGCGTCGGTGGAGGCCCGTGGTGTCATCACCACGTGGCGGCGCTGCAGGAGGTGGGACCGCGCCACCACATGGTGAGGGCGGCCCACGGCCCCCCTTCGTCTCTCCTTCGGACTTCATGTACGTGTCAGGAAAATAGGGACTTTGGCTTTTGTTTCGTCCAATTCCGAGAATATTTCCAGAACAACTTTTCTGAAACCAAAAATAGCAGAAAGCATGAACTGGCACTGTGGCATCTTGTTAATAGGTTAGTCCCAGAAAATGCATAAAAATGATATAAAGTGTAAATAAAACATGTAGCAATTGGTATAATATAAGCATGGAACATCAGAAATTGTAGATACATTGGAGACGTATCAAGCATCCCCAAGCTTAGTTCTACTCGTCCTCGAGTAGGTAAAATGATAACAACAAAATAATTTCTGAGGAGATATGCTTCACACAATCTTGATCAAATAATATTGCAAGGCTCATGTCATGAATGAAGTGACTCAAGGCAATGGTATATAGTTTGCTAACAAATAGATAAAGAGTAAACAACTGAATCATATAAGCAAAATCTTTTCATTAATAGTACTTTCAAGACAAGCATCAAAAAGCTTTGCATAAGAGTTAACTCATAAAGCAATATATTCGAAATAAAGGCATTGAAGCAACACATAGGAAGATTTAAGTTTCAGCAATTGCTTTCAACTTTCAACATGTATATCTCATGGATATTGTCAACACAAAGTAATATAACAAGTGCAATAAGTAAGCATATACGAATTGCATAAGAGTTAACTCATAAAGCAATATATTCTAAATAAAGGCATTGAAGCAACACATAGGAAGATTTAAGTTTCAGCAATTGCTTTCAACTTTCAACATGTATATCTCATGGATATTGTCAACACAAAGTAATATAACAAGTGCAATAAGTAAGCATATAAGAATTGATGCACACAAAGTTGACACAAGTGTTTTTCTGAGATAGAAAGAGTAGGTAAACTGACTCAACATAAAGTAAAAGAAAGGCCCTTCGCAGAGGGAAGCAGGGATTAAATCATGTGCTAGAGCTTTTTAGGTTTTTGAAATCATATAGAGAGCATAAAGTAAGTTTTTGAGAGGTGTTTGTTGTTGTCAACGAATGGCAGTGGGCACTCTATCCCCCTTATCACCCAGACTTTCAAGAGCGGCTCCCATGAAGGACGTTATTTCTACCCAAGGGTAGATCATCCCTCTTCTCTTTTGTTTACACATGCATATTTATAAATTGGTATGACACTCCTCCCAACCTTTGCTTACACAAGCCATGGCTAACCGAATCCTCGGGTGCCTTCCAACAATCACATACCATGGAGGAGTGCCTATTTGATAAAGTTTAACATTTTGAAATTTGCTTTTGATAAATCATTGGCAAACATGTGAAGAGAATCAAAGTTATAATTGTAATTAATTGGGACTGGGCACCCCATTTGCCAGCTCTTTTTGCAAAGTTATTGGATAAGCGGATGTATATGCCACTAGTCCATTGGTGAAAGTCTGTCATGAGTAAATGACAAGGTGATAGAGTAAACGCCACATACTTCCTCATGAGCTATAAAACATTGACACAAATAAGGAGTAATAAAGTTTTGAATAGTTTAAAGGTAGCACATGAAGTATTTACTTGGAATGGCAGGAAATACCACATAATAGGTAGTTATGGTGGACACAAATGGCATGGGTTTTGGCTCAAGGTTTGGATGCACGAGAAGCATTCCCTCTCAGTACAGAGTTTAGGCTAGCAAGGTTGTTTGAAGCAAACAAGGATATCAACGGTACAGCAAGACTTACATAAAAACATATTGCAAGCATTATAAGACTCTACACTGTCTCCTTGTTGTTCAAACACTTTACCAGAAAATATCTAGACCTTAGAGATATCAAACATGCAAACCAAATCTCAACAAGCTCTACGGTAGTTCTCCACTAATAGGCTTTAACTACATGATGCAAGAGCTTAAACATGATCTACTTGAGAGCTCAAAACAATTGCAAAGCATCAAATTATCCAAGACAATGATCTACAAGAATGATATGTCTTTTCAATATACCATCTACCACATGTAGCATTTTCTGTTTCCAACCAAACACCAATCAACTTATTTCAACACAAACTCTCCAAATAATACACAATGAAACAAGAGAGTACTTCTCTACAAGAACTAACAGCTCTGAACAAGAGATGCATGAAAAACAGGAGCTAAAAGCATTGCAGTAGCTAGTTAAGAATACTCAACAAATATAAGTGAAGAAATGAGTATTCACATGAAAAAGCGGAGCGTGTCTCTCTCCCACACAAGAATGCTAGGATCCAATTATTCAGAAAAAAAAACAACAAAGCAAAAATAAAAGCACACAGACGCTCCAAGTAAAGCACATAAGATGTGAAAGAATTAAAATATAGTTTCACTAGAGATGACCTGATAAGTTGTTGATGAAGAAGGGGATGCCGGCATCCCCAAGCTTAGACGCTTGAGTCTTCTTGAAATATGCTTGGATGCACCACGGGGGCATCCCCAAGCTTAGGCTTTTCACTCTTCTTGATCATATCATATCATCCTCCTCTCTTGATCCTTGAAAACTTCCTTCACACCAAACTAGAGTAATTCTCATTAGAGGGTTAGTGCATAATCAAAAATTCACATGTTCTGTGATGACACAATCATCTCAACACTTCTGGACATTAGCTACAGCCACTGATATTTTGTGGAGCAAAGAAATCCACTCAAACACAGTAAAAAGAGAATGCAAATCAAAAGGCAGAATCTGTCAAAAACAGAACAGTGTGGAAAGACGAATTTTTTCGAGCACTTAAGTTGCTCAGATGCGAAAAGTCAAAACTAATGAAAGTTGCGTACATATATGAGGATCACGCCTGAATTTTTCAGAATTTTTGATTTTCTGGAGTGCGTACAGCTCAAAACGTGGACAGCAAAAATCTGTCTCTGCGCAGAAATCCAAATCTAGCATCAACTTTCTATTAGAGGCTTTACTTGGCACAACAATGCAATAAAATAAAGATACAAAGGAGTTGTTACAGAAGTAAGAAAACTCCTTGACTCAAAGAAAAAAAAAAATTGCAGAAATAAAAACATGGGTTGTCTCCCATAAGCGCTTTTCTTTAACGCCTTTCAGCTAGGCGCAGAAAGTGAAAATCAAGTGTTTCCAAGTGAAGAAGAATCCAAATCATAACTTGTTCTAATAATAGAATCAAAAGGCAACTTCATTCTCTTTCTAGGGAAGTGTTCCATACCTTTCTTGAGTGGGAATTGGTACCTTAATTTCCTTCTTTCATATCAATAATGGCACCAACAGTTCTAAGAAAAGGTCTTCCCAAAACAATAGGACAAGATGCATTGCATTCGATGTCCATAACAACAAAATCAACGGGGACAAGGTTATTGTTAACCATAATAAGAACATCATCAACTCTCCCCAAAGGTTTCTTCATAGCATTATCAGCAAGATAAACATCCAAATAACAATGTTCCAAAGGTGGCAAATCAAGCATATCATAGAGTTTCTTAGGCATAACAGAAATGCTAGCACCAAGATCACATAAAGCATTAATCAAAATCATTCACCTTCATCTTAATGATGGGCTCCCAACCATCTTCTAACTTCTAGGGATAGAAGCTTCATGTTTTAGTTTCTCTTCCCTAGCTTGCATGAGAGCATTTGTAATATGTTTTGTGAAAGCCATATTAATAGCACTAGCATTAGGACTTCTAGCTAGCTTTTGCAAGAACATAATTACTTCAGAAATATTGCAATCATCAAAATCAAAATCATTTGGTCAATGCAAAGGAACCATTGTCTCCCATATTTCGAAAAATTTCAGCACTCTTATCAGGAACAGTTTCAGTGGTTTTGGGCAATTTTAAACGTTTTGCAAGGTAGTAGAAACATTGCCAACACCAATTATGTTACCATTGATAGGGAGGCTTACTAGCATGTGAAACATTAGCATTACTAGTGGTGGTAATAGTACAAACTCTAGCTATACTATTCTCTTTTTCAATTTTATCCTCTCTTTCCACCTAGCATGCAACTCAGCCAACATCCTAATATTGTTGTCAATTTTAACTTGGATAGCATTGGTAGTAGCAAAAGTCTTGTTCTCTTTAACATTATTAGGCATAACCTTTAATTTCAAAAGATCAATATCAAGATAAAGACTATCAACCTTAGAAGCAAGAACATCAATTTTGCCAACCTTTTCCTCAACAGTTTTGTTAAAAGCATTTTGTGTACTAATAAAATCCTTAAGCATGGCTTGAAGATCAGAGGACACACTTCTATTATTGCGGTAGGAATTACCATAAGAGTTGCTATAACCATTACCACTATTATAAGGACAAGGCTTATAATTATTGCTGCCTAACAATGAATATCAAAGATGATTGCTACTGCTACATAGAGTCAAATGATTCATTCTTCAAAGGAGTAGCAATATGCAAGATAGTTTATGAAGTGATATCAAGTATTCAATGCAAGGATGTTCAATGATAGTTCACAAAGTGTAACATAGAAGATAGTAATATGGACCACATGTATGCATAATGATAAGTAAGAACATCCTACATTGGTCATAGAGTGTAGATGAAAATCTGAATATAAAAGGTGGACACTTTGGAAAGATGTATATGTGAGTAGAGGTAAAACATGCATAAGTTTCATCTAACTTCCAAACTCTTCTACTTAAGTTAATGATTGCAATGTGGAATTCTTGGTGTCAAACTCTCATTACCCCTATCATAGCATCTTGAATGATTAAACTTTAATGTGAAAGCAAATATGAGTAGTGTGCTTGATAAAGTAAAGGTTATGTGTCTCATGCCCCTTGAATACAAGTACCTACACCATGATTACTCAACTTAGGAAACAAAGCAAGTTCAAGTTATATATCATCTATTATATAATTAAAACACAGGATAACCAACGGATGTGATTTAACCGAGTAAAGTAACGGCTGTGATATAAAATATCCCTTGGCTTTCCACGTTAGCCGGAAGAGACAAATAAAAAAGCACGTTCAAGAGTCCCGATCGGACTGCTATAAAAACATCCTCCAAGCTCATGTAGAATTCACCTACGTATCGAGCTGGCAACGAAGGAAAGTTGATTGTGCACCGTGCACAACATGAATATTTTGCCGTGACACGCATAAATTAACTTGATGAGAAATCCAAGAGAGGTACGTCGCAGCATATACGTGCACGAGGGAAAAAAACAGTTGTGTACTTGCCGATTCCAGTTCGTGAGCCATAAGGAAACATCTCATTGGGTTAAAAAAAAGAAGGTGTGCGTGATAGCTTACATATAATATCGCACCCATAATGGCAAAAGCACAAACTCGCACACCTCCGGTCTCCGGCACAACACCGCGTGCAAGAAAGCTGCACGTCAAGAAGAAGTTGTGGGACGACGCCTGCCGGCCGACGACGGCAATATCTCCGGCGACCACAAGACAGAGCGACAAAACATTGAGAAGCTCGGCCTAGAGGATTTCGACACTTCAGGCAGTCCACGATGTTCCATCGATCGGCCGGAGATGCGCAAGGATTCAACAAGCCTATGGTCGAGACACTAATGGGCCAGCTCCACGCATCATCAACAGGTTTCTTTCAAGGACCTATCCCCGGATGGATGCAAGGAACAGTATACAATCGATCGGCTGAAAATTCTTAGATTGATCAGTCGCCGTCGCAGCAGAATTAATTAACGAAGCGAATCCATATATCGTCGGTTGGCCGTCACCCAGTGAATCGGAGGCAAGGACAAAGTGGAAAGAACACACAATACCTATCCAGCATACCCTACATTGGATTGAAATCTGGAGACAAGCAATCAGATATATTTTAAGGGCACCGAGACAATGCATAAGTTTGTTGGCTACCAGGTTTCTGAAGGAGCCTACATGATCCTGCGCAAGTCAACACGTCATGTATATAATTTTTTGATTATGCTGGCACGGCGGCATGGCACCATACGTAGTATCGCAAGCGACAATGTCTAGCAGGGTTCTTGCTCTCCAAAAAACATGTGGAACCAAGAAGTGTTTACCAGCTGCAACTAGGTAACACCTGGCGTTCGTGAGATATATATGCATGTGGTTTAATTTTGTAGATGAAATTTATTCATCTAGCATGTGTGCGATCATTTTTTTGCATAGGCCACCGTGTTGGTATTTCCATACAAAATCCACTTGATTAAGAAGAATTGTCTAGATCGTGTTTAGATAGAATTGTGAACATCCAAGGGCTTCGATCAATTATTATATGAGTCACTAGATTCATGGTTCGAATATGTTTACATCCATTATTGCTAAATAACGCAACTTTGTATGCTGCAGAGAAAGATCATTTACTTGCAGTTGACTCCGTGAAAGCTACTATCAATTTTGTATTGAGAGAGATCATAAAATCGTTGCTACTTCTTTTTGCAACCGCAGAGCTTTAACTAAAGCCTACTACCTCAGCTTCCAAAAAATAGGTTAGTGCTTCAGTCATATTAATCACTATACTCATCGTTTGTTTATTTATTTATCTGGTCTTCATTTTCGCTAGAGTCAGACCCATTTCGATCAAGGTTTGCGGAATATATGACAATAGAATTACTATAAAATCTTACAGGCGGATATGAGGTAGATTTTACTTCTTTGTTTTCATTTGTCTTCTCAAAATAATAGCTTTTTGATTGCGGGTGTTCTGTTAAACATCAATATACACATTTTGTGGTATTGTGTTCTCCGATAAGCACGTGAAAGGATCAGATGGAGGAAGTATTGAGAAATTTTGAATAAAGTAATCAGAAGATGTGCACTATTATACAAAAAATGTTGACATTCTATAAAGCTTATATATGTGCAATTAATCAAAAGATGTCCAGACCATACTACCATAGGGTACATTATTTCCTAACGTTTGTACATACTCATTTCAAATATTTTTAAAATGTTCTTTTTTGAGCTTTGGGGATGCATAGAATTGAGGAGTGAGGAAATTAGATTCAAATTGGGGATGTAAAGGTTGCGTAAATTGTTATCAGAGGAAACACATTAATTGTGGACAACTTATTCAGGCTTATGATTCAGGTAATGTGTCGGACTTATAGTATAAATATATGCTATGATTTACTTTCGATTCATGATAGCAAAACTTGATTAATGCAGAAGACACGATATATATAATACGAGTTTCATGGACACGATAGATCGGTCCCTTAATTTAATCATCCATCCATTATGGTTTTTTTAACCTTGAATAGTTTACCATTTGTGTGAAAGGAAATTTCAGTGTATTGGTTTATATGTTTCTATCATAATAATAAATGAAATTGGAAACACCTCCAGAGATATTATAAGTCAGACGACTGATCAAGGACCATACATAATCCATAGGTGTTGTTCATCATGTATTCATGTTAGGTACATAACAGATATTTTCTAATGCTACGTGGCATGGCACATTCACTCCACGAGCACTGAGACACAATTGATTTTTGATGTCTGAAACGAGGAGAAACTTAATGGTACATAAGAGGACTTGGAAGCCTAAACGATGAAGGTATATAGGTTCTGCATCGTACATATGTCTTATCATGTAGATAGAAGCGAGGAAGCAGTTGGAAGATCAACAAACTAATTATCCTACATTATTTTTGTACAATAAAATTTTAATTAAACTAAAGTAGCGAGTTAAAATGTTACATTAGATAACAATATTTTTGTCAGTGATAAATAAGTTATATTCAAATACCACAGGTAAAGGTTTTCCTAAATTGTTGTCTTAGAAAAAATATTGTGGGCAACACTTCCGGACTTATGATGTCAGGTTGCCAGGCTAATAGTAAAAAAGATAGGCTATAATTAATGTTTTGTTTACGATGGTAGAACTTGATTATTGCAGACGATATTACAACTGGAGTTTCACGGACACACAGAAACAAACGAGACCCGTAGATCGGTTTGTGGATTTATTCATACATACTAAATGGAATTTTTAAACCTTAGATGATTACCCTATATATCAATGGAAATAAATTTCATATACTCCCTCTGATCCGAAAAAAGGTTCGCACTGTGTACGTACGATTTGTGCTGGCTAAGTTGCTTTCTCCCGACTATTTAACGGATCGGAGGGAGTATCTTAGTTTGCGCTCTTCTATAATCTGCAGGGTGTTGTGTCTAATATATATCCAAGTACTGGTACATAACCGATATTTCATACTCCCTCCGCTCCGATTAAATTGTGGGACAGAATGAACGCTACACGCGTGAGTCAGTACATGTAGGAGTCACAGTTTTTTCAGATCAGAGGGAGTAGTGTTATTACAAGATCTGGAAACACTCACGGGCGCACCGAGATAAATTGATTGCTGGAGTTTTAAACATTAATAATAGTGGAAGTATAGTCTACTGCGCATACGAGAACATGGAAGCCATTTAAACAACAAATATATTTTGATTTTGAATTAACAATACGCACGTACATGCATATGTTTCACCAAGCTTGAAACGTGGAAATGGTTGGAAGCTCAATAAAGCGACTAACATAGATCATTTGGAAAAAGTATTATATATATTTTTAAGAAAATAACAACGATAATAGATACTAGCCGCGCAATTGCGCGGGCCACCCAGCTAGTTGTAAGTAATAATAGTATCATCAAGAGCGTCAACTGGGGTACCTCTTGTCCCAGGATATGGAACAAGCCCATATCAAAATGACAAGACAAAAAACAAGATGAACAACCTCAACACCCTTTTTATTTACCATTGGAATAGTTTTTATTATAAGGTGCTTCACAGACGGTTCACCATAGCATGTAAGTAAATTTCCACCATGAATGATGCATGGCTTATATTAGCGGCCTAGGCGTCTCTCTAACCATACAAACTCATTTAAACTACTTCATTTCCCCTTATTTCACCATGATAGGCATCCATAAACAAAAGTACATGATATCAACTAAATGATGAAGGAGCATGTTGAAAGCTTTGCATGTGACAGAACATATGGGCTAACTCCCAACCTCGGACATTTATCAAGCCACTAGCATCATATTATTAATCACAATGGGTCATGTTTTATTTATGCAATAAAAATAAAGTTGTGCATCAAGTTCGTGAGAGCTATATAACCAACTTTTCCCATAACAATCAATAACATAAACATTTTCATTCAGAGGTATAGATAACACAAATATCATGATATACATACTCGGAATAGCATAAAGCTATTAGGTAGATATAGTGGACTCACTGGAATAACTTTGGTTGAAGGTGTTGGAAACAAGTTTTTGCTTGTTGGAATGTTTGGGCTAGCAAGAGGGAGAAAGTTGACCATCTAGATGCATGCATGAGTGTCCATAGAACTAACTAATCCATGTTAAACTAAGTAAAATAACATTCAGCATCAAAACATGAATAAGTGATAGCTCTTAATAAAGCATTTGCAAATTATTACTCATTAACAAGCTCATGAATCATGCAACTATATGTATCATTAAAAATCAACTCAAACATCCCTTTTCCCAATATGATAAAAGCATCCAACATATTTCAACCCATATTTCCAGTAGCTCTTTCTCATATAAATGATAATGTGGTGGTCTCACAAAATAACAAACAAACCAAAAACAAACAAAAAGACGCTCCAAGTTTATGCGATAAAGTGTTTCGATCGAAAAACAGAAGTTAGACGTGTGCAAACCGAGAGTGTGTAGGTCCAGTGGGGTTGTCTTCACATCCCCAAGCTTATGGTCTTCACCATCCTTGGATAACTCTTGGTGCATCTCCTCCAATCCCTGTGAAAAAACTTCAAAACACCGTTTCTCCCATTTTCTTTTCTGTGGGGTGCATTAGTAGTGATAAACAAATAGGTTTCTTGCTGCATATAATCCTTAAACAAAACATCATATGAATGTCCAGAAAGTATATTATGTTGTATGCCTACTCATAAACTCATTTGAATAAAAAAGATTCAAGATAAAAGTTCAAAACATGCATAAAACAAAATGGGACAGAATCTGTCCAGAAAAACAGCAGCAGCAAAACGTATTTTTCTACCCTACCAAACTTTGCCGAAAAATTCTGCAAAAATTCATGCATACAGAGGATGAAAAGTTGCAACTACAGTTCAAATATGAGCTCATTCGGAGTTACATAATAAGAATTAAAAATCATACCGTGCACAGATTCGTGCAGGAATAAAATCTCCGAACGCTATAAGCAACTTTTCAAACCAAAATGGGTAAAACTTGGCACTTTATTAAAATTCCAGAAACTAAACTAAAAACAAACTCTCTTGATACAGCAAGAGGACACAAAGAAAATCACACATAAAAATAACCGGGTTGCCTCCCGCAAAGCGCTTTCTTTATAGCCATATAGCTAGGCTTCTTACTTGTTGTTTATTAAAGATGAAGCTCATGAGGGAGCTTGAACTTGATGTGCCCTCTTCTTGGGAAGTGTTTCATGCATAATACCAGGTCCCATGGTGCTCTCAAGCCAATGAAAATAATAGTCAAGTTGAAACCTAGTAGAGAGAAAAAAAAACACAAAAGTAATAACAACGAAGCCTAACTTTCTTTCTATGCATTGGCATTATGTATATGAATGAATCATAATAAATAGAAGTTTTCCAATGCATATTAACAGTAGTTGCTTGCAGCCCATAATTATTAGTAGCATAAAGAGGGTTCTCATCACCTCCTCTCTCATAATAGTTGCAAGTAATAGAAGTGTATTCAACCATATAACCAATAGGATCTTCCAATTTAGATAATTTAGGCACATAAAGAGGATCATTAAATTTATTTTGGAATTCATTAGCATGCTTCCCTCTTTCAAAATAGTTATTAAGATCAATATCAAGTTTAATATCATGGTTGCAACAAAGATTTGGAACTAAAGATAATTGCAAACCACATAAGTATTTCTCAACATAAGCAAATTTCTCTCTATGGTGTTATTAGGAGAATTCAGGAACAAAGTAGGACTCTTATTAGTAAGAGTATTTTCACAAACAACAAGTATATCATTTTTATCCTCACATAAAGTAGTAACAAGTTCTAAACATGGAGGATTATCAATAAGCATAGGACCATCATCTAAAGCATTATCATATAACATATTTAAGCAACACTCCTCATTATTATCAATAAGTTTACTAACAAAAGGTTTTTGAGTTTGAGTGTTACTATCATATGTTGATGGTGAAGTTGGGGGATCCAACTCTTCATTCTCCAGTTGTTCATCTTTTTCAGCATCTTCTTGAGATTGCATGGGCATCCCCAAGCTTAGGTTTTTATCCTCTTCTTCACATTCTTCCTGCAAAATATTAGTACTTTCTTGGGGAGTAAAATATTTAAGAAAAACCTCCCTCAAAATACTCCAATCAGTTTTCACTTCTTCATCCAAAGACATGTACCAATCACGAGCATTACCAGATAAAGACAAATATAATAGCTTCCTTTTTATTTGATCATCAGAAATACCAGGAAGCCTAAATAAACCACATATTTCATCAATTGTTTCTATGTGTTCACATGCAGACTTAGTTCCATCCCCTGTAAATGGTTTGTTCATAACTCTTTTAACATGACCAATGGGAACTTTAAATCCCACTTTAGGTACCTCAGACACAGTAGTTTCAACCACTTTAGCAGTAGTGGCATAAGCACTTTCATATAAAGCAAGATGCAGCGATGCACGATTCATAAAAGCCATAAACCTCCCCAAGCTTAGATGATTGCAAGATATAAAACAAGTTTAAAGAAACCTCCCCAAGCTTAGTCTAGTGCACACAAGAATAGAAACTTAAGCGCTACGCTCCCCCAACGGCGCCAGAAAAGTACTTGATTACCCCCAAGAGCAGGGGATCACTGTAGCACCTCTCAATGTGGAAGTAAGGTATCGATCCGCAGGAGCAAGAAGGAAAAGTTATCTATTCCCTACAACTAAAGTGTCACAAGTTTTAGTTGATTATGCACTAAACAAGTTTAAAGAACAAGGTGGTTGATTTGATGGATGAAAGTTTAATGTAACAAAACAAGAATGTAAAAGTGTCCCAATCCTCTTCAATGCAAGAGGACAAGACAAAGGTTTTCTCTTATAGGAACAATGGACATGGGTTCATGGGTTCACTTAATCCTCTCTCCTCATCTACGGTGATTATCATGTTATAGATAAAGTACACACAATTGTCATGTTTTAATGGTAGCTTTTATAACGGCTATATGTCCTAAAACACATAGTTGAAAGAAGTACTCATTTGTGTTGCTAGGTCACCCTCGTAAGGCTAGCGTGGTTGCTGTCACTCCCACATCATACTCTTCCTTTTTACCCCCAGATAAAGGATGTTGGGCGGTACTGTGTCACTCAATACCTATGCCGTGTCACATCGGCCATCCCGTACCCACATACATCATACTTCTTAAAGAACAATATTCTATCAAAGTATGACAAGTCATAAAAGTTCCAACACAACAGTAAATGCATAACAAATCATCTCATACCACAATATCCACCATAAGAATTACATAGATGACCGTAATCATGTTCAGCAGCTCATACGGTACTAATTAGTGAAGCTCAAAGAGAGGAGAGATACATAAGTTACCACCACAAACCCATAGTCCAGAGGGTGGACTACTCCCCCTTCATCATGGAGACGGTGGAGAAGTCGTTGGAGAAGGTGGAGACCACCCCGGCAGCGCCCCGCCGGAGTTTCCCCCTCCAATCTGCAGCTCCAGATCTTCATTTTCGTGTTTCTGTGATATGGCGGCGCTTGTTTTCGAGAACACCGTGGGACTTCTTTTATAGGCGTTTTTAGGTCAAGACGAAGGCGGTGGAGAAAAGATCGACGGCTGCGGAGCCCGAGGCCAAGTTGGTGGGCCCCACGCGGCCAGGTACAGTGGCCGCGTGGGCCACCCCCTTTTGGCCCTCCGGCCTCCGTTTGCTTGATTCCTTCGCTCCTACGTCTTCCTCCTTCCAAAATAATGACACATGTATTTTTCCAGATTTTTATGACGTCGTTTAGGTCCCTGAAACATAAAAGGAAAGAAATAGGGTTTTCTGCCTGCGCAGGGTTAATTCCATAAAAATAGGAAACAATTATTTTATTTTCTAAAATCATTAAATAACAGTGGTATAACCCTTATATGATGCAAATATGATTGGAATATGAGTGATATAGTGCAAAGTTCATGTATGCATTTTACATGCATCAATATCATGTACTTTTGTTTATGGATGCCTATCATGGTGAAATGATGTGGAAACGAAGTAGTTTAAATGAGTTTGTATAAATGGTTAGAGAGACGCATGGGCCGCTAATCTAAGCCATGCATCATTCATGGTGGAAATTTACTTACATACTATGGTGAACCGTCTGTGATACACCTTACAATAAAAAGCTATTCCAATGGTAAATAAAAATGGTGTTGAGGTTATTCATTTTGTTTGTTTGTCTTGTCATGGGCTTGATCCATATCCTGGGATAAGAGGTACCCCAGTTGACGCTCTTGATGATACTATTATTACTTACAATGATATATAACTTGAACTTGCTTTGTTTCCCAAGTTGAGTAACTCATGGTGTAGGTACTTGTATTCAAGGGCATGAGACATCCAACCTTTAGTTTGTCAAGCACACTACTCATATTTGCTTACACTTTAAACTTTAATCATTTAAGATGCTATGATAGGGGTAAAGAGAGCTTGACACCAAGGATTACCACATTGCAATCATTAACTTCAGTAGAAGAGTTTGGAAGTTAGATGAAACTTATGCATGATTTACCTCTACTCACATATATATCTTTTTCCAAAGTGTCCACCTTTTATATTCAGATTTTTCATCTACACTCCATGACCAATGTAGGATGTTCTTACTTATCATTATGCATACATGTGGTCCATATTACTTTCTTTTATGTTACACTTTGTGAGCTATCATTGAACATCCTTGCATTGAATATCATTTCATAAACTATCTTGCATATTGCTACTCCTTTGAAGAATGAATCATTTGACTCTATGTAGCAGTAGTAATCATCTTTGATATCCATTGTTAGTATTAAATTGCAAAGTCCATGTTAGTTTTATCACCTTCATACTCCAGTACGAGTATTGGTTAAGCTTGGGGATGTTGATGCATGTAAAATGCATACATGAACTTTGCACTATATTACTTATATTCCAATCATATTTGCATCATACAAGGGTTATATTAATGTTTTATAATGATTTTTGGGAATATTATATTTATTTCCTATTTTTATGGAATTGCAGGCAGAAAACACTATTTCTTTCCTTTAATGTTTCAGGGACCCAAACGACGTCCAAATGACCTGCAAAATTACGAGCGTTAATATTTGAAAGGAAGAAGACTTGGGGGCGAAGGAAGCGAACAAACGGAGCCCCGAGGGCCAAAAGAGGTAGGCCCACGCGGCCCTGTACCTGGCCGCGTGGGACCCCCTATAATGGGCCTCGACGCTCCGCTGCCGTCGATCTTTTCTCCACCGACTAGGTTTTGACCTAAAACCGCCTATAAAAATAACCCCCGACGTTCTCTGGAAGGAGCGCCGCCGAAACACAGAAACACCGAAACAGAGACCTGGAGCTGCAGATTGGAGGTGGAAAACTCTGGCAGGGCACCGCCGACGTGGTCTGCATCTTCTCCATCGACTTCTCCACCGTCTCCATTATGAAGAGGGACTAGTCCACCTTTGGACTATGGGTTTGTGGAAGTAACTTACGTATCTCTCCTCTCTTCGAGTTTCACTAATTAGCATCGTATGAGCTGCCGAACATGATTACGGTCATCTATGTAATACCTATGTGGTGGATCTTTTTATGAGTTAATATATGTTTGAGATTGCAAATGTTTTGTTTCAGTTATGAATATAGATGCATATTATGTACCCCGTTCTTATTTACTTGTTATGATCAAGCATGTTTATGAGAGCGTGTGTGGGGTGATGTGTGCATTAGTTGGAGTAACGGGGGTGGCTAGTGCAGTAAACGTGAGAGAAAGTTCTGCGATCCACTTGGGTATCTCTACCTTACTTTGTTGCCTCACTAGGGATAAAAAAAATACCATGTTACCGGAGATGTGGGTGTGACCATTGCCACTACTCCATGACTAGATCTAGCATGTTCTTATTTTAACTTCATGTCATGATACTTAAAGCTATACTCTGACTTATCTTAATTACCGAGGTGTTATGATTTAGTTCGCATCTTGCACCAGTACAGAACGACACATCGGATACCCCTCTATAGAAACGACAGGCGTTAGGCGACGGAGAATCGCGCTTTCCGCGCGGCCAGTGCGTACAAACCTGACATGTGCCGTGGCTAGCCCGTCAACATAGGTAACGGAGAAAGTATTAACTCCGTTACCCATATTATTGGTAAGGATCATAATTCTGGCTCCGTTTTCGATATGTGCCTCTATAGCAACGGAGACTTTTGTGTATCCGTGTGCAATGTGGACACGTTCCATCTTCGTCGAATTCGATGCGAGCGGAGTAACTGCTATGGCGTAGTGACGCCGCGGCACCGCCCACTACTCCTTAAAAACCCACGATCTCCCTGCTATCTCAGTACGCCACTTCGCCGCAGCCATGGATACTCCTAGCAACTCCTCGGGCGTTCGCCGCAGCAGTTTCCCGCTTTCGCTGAATTGGAACCGCATCGTCGTTCCGGAGGCCGTCGCGCAGAGTCACTTGCAATATAGGAGGCCAGTGCCCTGGTCAAATGTTAGCCTCCTGCTGGCTGGCGCGCCAACCACAGGAGGGTGCCTATGCCGCCGGAAGAGGACGCAGGATCCTCGGGCGCCTGCGACCGCAGCCGCTCGCCGCGGTGGAGAGACGCTCATCCGCGGTCGCCTGGATGGAACCGCGTCATCGTCGGGCAGGCCGTCACGGAGCGGCACTGGCAATATAGGAGGCCAGTGCCATGGTCAAAGGTTCGGCTACCCGGTGGCTGGCACCTCAACCGCGTGTCGGTACCTATGCCGCCGGAAAGAGTTGAGCTGCTTCAGAGCCGCCGGCTCCTCCTCCCGCCGGAGCTACGCGACGATCCTGCCTACGATGACGACGAGATGTGGGAGGGGCGCACGGGCGGCGATGACATCATCGGTGAGGAGCCGCGTGACGACACGGACGACTACGCGGCTCTCCTCGCATACGAGCAGGAGAAGGCGGAGGCCGAGGAGTAGTTATAGTTATTTATTTTTATGTTCTTCAACTTCAATACTAGTAGAGATCAGTATAAGCCCAGTGTGTCAATGAAAAAATCAAAGGAAACGGTTGTTTATACCCTCCGTTTCCGATGTTCTACTTTGCTATAAATGCGCCCTTCTCACAGCCCTAAACTCCATCGCTCTCACTCTCAGCCTCACTCTCAAAGTGTGGCGGCGCCTCCACGCAGCACCAGATCTTAGCTCCACCGTGGTGGCGCGCATCTCCCTCCCTCCGACCGTGGCGGTGCGCATCTCCCTCCCTCCGACCGTGGCGGCGTGCATCTTCCTCTCCTCGACCGTGGCGGCGCGCATCTCCCTCCCTCCGACCGTGGCGGCGTGCATCTTCTTCTCCTTCGACCGTGGCGGCGCGCATCTCCCTCCCTCCGACTGTATCGGCGCGCATCTTCCTCTCCTCCGACCATGGCAGCGCGTACCCGTTCTTTGCTCCACCCGGGCAGATCTCGTCACCTGATCTGTAGCTGGAGGGCGCATGGCGTGTCGATCCGAGGATGACGAGGACGACTACGTACTCCCGGCGCCAGATCCAAAGGTAATACATCTATTTGTGACCGGCCGTCGTGCCGACGAACTAGGGTTGTTGTCATTGTTCTGCTTAGGTTTTCTTCCATAGGACACTCATGAACAGAACTAGAACTAGAGTTGTAATACATCCGAGGACGATGAGGACGACCACTGGCGGATCCACCTTGAGCCAGCCGGGTGCACAGGACACCGGGAGAAGGAATTTTTCTTTGTAAATTAGCAATTTTTCATCACATATGCACCCCTAAAAATTGTTTTAAATGTATTGTGGTAACATGTGTGCATCCTGGTTCAATATGTTCTAGCTCCGCCACTGAGGACGACTACGTAGTGTCGCTCGAAAAGAACATAACTAGCACAAATCGGTAGTGTATGAAACTCATGGCTGACTTATCTCCTTTGCAAAACAGATGTACATTTCGGTGACACTGTATAGAAAACCGGGTCCTTAGCCAAGGTGCGCTTGTCGTCCGGCATAATTGTTGGTACACAACAACTATGCAATGGATTTGTAAGTTTGTTATTCTGTCTTATGCATCCTTTTGTGTTGTATGTCCTTTATGCTAGATGTATAGTGAGCTAACATGGAGTCATATATTCTCTCTTTGCATTTCAGTGACCACTTTACAAAAGAGGCACCTTCAGTACATCAGCACTCGTTTATTGCACTATGTGCAGAGCATGGTGCTGATCCGTTTAGCTCATTTAAATGAGCTAAATACAAGGTCGGGGACAAAGCGGCGAGTTGATTATATTTTGGCAACACCGTCCAAGAAGAAGATTGAATTCATGAACTCTAACAGCAAGTCATGAAGATAAATTAAGTTGGAAATGACAAGGATAAGTTTAGAGATGCATGACATAGATAGATTTAGCTAGACATGTCAATGATAGATTTAGAGAGGCATGCCAATGAAGATAAGTAATTGGTTGTCTTGTCATGCAATGTATCGGTGACATTTGTTATACCTTATGAATGAATGAATTTGTTAGCCTTTTTGTGCTTCTGCTGTGAAATTTTAAATGTCCAGTGCCAAATCCATTCCTGCTCTAGGCTTATGAAGAAACCTCAATGCAAACAAGCAGAAATAGAATCTCCGTTACTGATGTTCCGACACATCAGAAACGGAGGTTGTGCACAACCGTTGCCAAACCGACGCCTCATCAGCGACGATTTTTCACCTCCGTTACCGATGAGGGCCTTCACATCAGTAACGGGGTCGGGGACACGGACCCTTTTTCCGTTTCTGATGGGGTTTTTGGCCCGTTTCCGATGTGTCGTTCTGTACTAGTGTTGGTGGAGTATAAGTGAGACTAATAAACAAAAGGTCTCTATGTTAGGACGTGATGCCCATATAATTAGTAACTTGTCACTAAACTTTTGTGTTGCAATCTCATATGTCAACTCTTGTGTTCCATTGTCTACCACTTTATTAAAGAGAGAGTGCATTTGTGAAACCATGAACCCCGGTCCATTTTTAATCATAAGAAACACCTTTCCAACAACTTTTACCACTTTTACATTTTCTGCCATTATTAAATCCGAAAATACAAAAACACTTTTACATCTTGCATACATCATTAAAAACCCAAAAATATCATTTATCATTGTTATCATCATCCTTGCATATTTATTTACCATCATTGCATATTTATTTCTTGTTTGCATCACATACTATCTTGATATCATTCTTACACCTTGTGCTTGACAACCACATGTGAGGTTGAGGACCAAAACATTTAACTTTGTTTTGTAGGTAACCAAAAGAAGGATAGGAAGATAAATCTTTCACTACTGATTCCCCGAGAATTCGATATTAAACCCTCGAGTCACCCTCATGGGGAAAACACGTCTTCCACTTACTACACACTCTGCACTTGGAGTCTCAACCTAACCCCGTTTACTTTCCATTACAGGTAGCTACTGAAGGCTATCACATCTACGGGTATCAGTCCTTAGTGGCTTTGACTTGTGATACCTGACAACTAAATCATGTGAGATATGATCAGATGTCTATGGATGCACAAATACAGATATCCTTCCTGGGGTCAGGACTTATGGCTAGATAATGGATACAATGATGAGAGTAGAATCTTGCTTGATTCCATAACTCATTCTGGAGATACAAAGGTTGATGCATTCCTCTGACAAGAATAGATTCACTTGTAATTGTGGAAGCAAGTTGTTAGAACAATTGCTGACTAAGTAGTCCATGTGGTTCCATTTACCACATGTCCAGATTTATCTCTTCTTGAGAATAAAATCTTAAACAAACCAAATGGTCTTGGCTACATGATGAACTTGTGAACTCCTCTCATATAAGATTTGTCTACTCACATGAATGTGAGAGTTAACTCATGTGGCTTCAAATTATGGGTGATGATTATGTACGTGGCTTTATGATTTGGCTTTACTTTCTCCTAGGAAATCATATCCTTTAGGAAACACCATAAAGCTTCATGTGGCTTTCTCAATTAGAAACTTGAATATGTTGCCTAAGTGATAATGTGGTGTATTTTATGAAATCAATTTGCCTTATGCATATAAAAGAATATAGTAACAAGGTCATGAGGCTTGTCACCATGTTACCTTGTATATTAAAGAGGCTGAGATGTACCGGTTATCTGACTTTCGGTTTATTTGTATATGACACTCAATTGTTTGAGTATACAAAAGTGATTTGTTAACAAGATCTCGAAGCTTGTTATCAAACTACTTCTATGTAACACTAACATTGGAATATCACACTCTTTCTAGAGAGATTGTTAAGAACATGTTATAATAGAAGAATTTCCAAATTCCCAATGATGGTAAGGCATAGCACTTCTGTGCCATCCTAAGAAATCCTTCTTCAAAATCTTCTTATAGCTTTACCTCCTTTCTTGGGATGCTTCTCTTGTTGAATGACTTCGAGAAGATTAGAGGATAAGAAGATAAGATAGTCTTGATATAATAAGTAGATCTAGTTTAAGATTTAGTTTAGTCTTTTATCATCCTTGCACTTCTCCTTATCTTTCCTTTAAGGTATGTACTTGTTTGATTATTGATGTAAGTCATATTATCATTTGATTTATAGTTTCTTGTATTATTAGCTTGTAATCAAAGTGTTTGGAAATTTAGATAAGATAAGATTTTGAAGTTTATAACACTCATGTTGATGACTAAGTCTAATCCACCAACACTAGTACAGAACGACACATCGGATACCCCTCTATGGCAACGGCAGGAGTTAGGCGACGGTAAATCGCGACATCCCCCGCGTGCCCGCACTGGGCCGTAAAGCAGGCCCACAACAATGGCAACGGGTGAATAGTGGAATATATGTTGGCAACGGAGGTTAGTTTACCTCCGTTACCGATGTGTGCTCATCGCACAAGGACAGTTTCGTAATCTCCGTTGCCATTAGAAGCAGCCCGACAGCCGGCCTATAAGAACCTACTATGCCCTTCACTCTCACTCTCACTGTCTCACTTCCAACCCTAGCCGCCGCATAGTCTCCTCTCTCTCCACTTTCTCGCATGGCTTCCACCATCGGCGCTGGTAGATCCGGCCATCGCGGCCGTGGCCGTGGCTGTGGCCGCCCCACCCTCCGGGCCTTCAGGCAGCAGCCGCGTTAGCTGGTGTTGGGGGACGAACTTGCGGAACAGGCCGCCGCCGCTCCGGCCCCCGCGGGCTGGTCCCGCACCCTTGGCGCTCGTCCGCACGGCGAAGGCTTCAGTGATCCGCACCCTTCCGGCCGCACCCGCTCATTTGGCCTCCATTGTAGCTACCGCGAGATCCGCCAGGCGATGTACCCCGGCCGCCATCCGTCTTCCTCCTCCTCGTCCTCGTCCTCCGACGAGGACGAAGAGGAAGAGGAAGAGGAGGAGGGTCGTGATCTGGAGATCGCTTGCCAACTCTCCTGCGCCGATTTCGAGCGCCATGACGCCAAGCGTCGTCAGGGCGAGGCCGATCTGGAGGCGGCGGTCCTCCTCTCCGAGGCCACGACCCAGGTCGAACGCGCCGAGAAGGCGGTCTACCAGTCTGACCTCCGGGCCGCCATAGCCCTCTCTTTGTTTCACGGCGAGGGCAAGGCGCCGCCAGGGGAGGCCGGCGCTAGCTCCGTCGCCGGCGGCGACGCTAAGCGAGCCCGCATCGCCTAATGTAAGACCCCAGTTCAGTAGGATAGCTGTTTTCTAGTTGTAAGTAGCTATTTTTTATCCATAGATTTGCTCTGTTTTTAGTAGGCATTGTTTACACATAGATTTTTGCTGTTTTCTAGTTGTAAGTAGCTAATTGTTTATCCATAGATTTACTCTGTTTTTAGTTGGCATTGTTTACACATAGATTTTAGTTGTTTTCTAGTTGTAAGTAGCTAATTGTTTATCCATAGATTTGCTCTGTTTTTATTAGGCATTGTTTACACATAGATTTTTGTTGTTTTCTAGTTGTAAGTAGCTAATTGTTTATCCATAGATTTGCTCTGTTTTTAGTAGGCATTGTTTACACATAGATTTTAGCTGTTTTCTACTCCCTCCGTATCAATTTATAAGTCGCACCACAACTTACCGCACATGTATCTAGACATGTTTTAGTGCAAGATTCATGTTGTGGTGCGACTTACACAACTTACCACACATGTATCTAGACATGTTTTAGTGCAAGATCATGTGCGGTCAATCTTGCAGTAAAACATGTCTAGATACATGTGTGGTAAGTTGTGGTGCGACTTATAATTTGATACGGAGGGAGTAGTTGTAAGTAGCTAATTGTTTATCCATAGATTTGCTCTGTTTTTAGTAGGCATTGTTTACACATAGATTTTAGCTGTTTTCTATAGTTGTAAGTAGCTAATTGTTTATCCATAGATTTGCTCTGTTTTTAGTAGGCATTGTTTACACATAGATTTTAGCTGTTTTCTAGTTGTAAGTAGCTAATTGTTTATCCATAGATTTGCTCTATTTATAGTAGGCATTTGCTCTGATTTTAGCTTTGTTTCTGTTATGCCGATGATTAAAATTAGGTGACACCGTGTGATCCGGGGGTGGTGCTAGTGATCCTTGTGATATGCACAAATACACATCGATCTTGTGCATCCTACTTGGCTCGCTTGCTCCATCCCTGGAATTTGTGTCCAATCTACTATATATGAGGCATTGTTTAGGCTATGTTCTAGTTGTAATTAGTTCTATATTTTCTATAATGCCGATGAAGAAGCATCTGTCTTGTGTATAGAGATGAAGGAGCTTATATTTTGATGTTTTTCATCTCCTTTAGGGTGAGGAGGAAACCTGGAGACTGTGTGGCGGCCGTGAAGACGTAGGAGCAGGGCTCCGTCCACACGGTCCACTGAAGCCGGTGCCTCTAGGAGCAAGACTTTTATGCAGTACTAAATAGGTAGAAGAAGACCACGCAATGAAGATGGGCGAAGAGGAAGGTGAAGAACCGGCGGCCATCAAGCAAGAACCACAGGGCTTCGTCGACGGCGCAGCAGGCGTCACCGGTTTTTTTTTTCCTTTAGCCCTCATTACAAACGGTCAAAAACTAATCTCCGTATCTGATATAAAGACTAAAGGCAACGGTTATATATTATGCCCGTTGCTAAACTTATCGCAAACGATCAAAATCTCCGTTGCCGTTGTGAGGCTTCACATCAGTGACAGAGGCGGGGACACAGACCCTTTCTCCGTTGCCGATGAGCTTTTGGCCCGTTTCCGATGTGTCGTTCTGTACTAGTGCAACATCAGCGAATCTTCAATGTATGTTTCACAAGTTTAGTTCCAAATTTTCAGTTACTCATCAACTAACAACATTCTCAACTAGCCTTTCGAGTGGTGGTCGATCACTCTAGGACTTTGTTGAAAAAGTTTTAAATTTTCTCGTATTTTCAGATGCATGCTATGCAAATGCACAAATATAATTTAGCCCTTTCTACTCTCTGAACTACGGGTCATTACACCCACCCTCGGCGACGGCGGCGGCACAAAGACGTTCCTCAAAGCCGAAGCCGACGAGGCTGAAACCGGAAGCCCCAGCGACGGCGGCGCAAGTGAAACTTCCTCCTCGGCGGACGGAGATCATCGAGGAATGCAAGACATGTCCTCGCCTTCTTTGAGGCCGCCGTGTAGCCACTTCTTTCACCATCACCGGAACTAGCTTCCTTCTCGAGTGCCCGCCGGCACCACCGCTAGATCTAGGGTTTAGGGTTTAGTTTAAATTTAGTTAAAATTCGTTTAAGTTTGTTGAATTTTGTTCAAGTTTGTTAAATGTCCTTCAAATACAATGAAATATCGCATCTTCGTCCATAGTCGCGTCTCTTTTTTTCCCCGAAAATCTATCGGGAGCGACCGGTGGGGCGCGTCGCTCCCAATAGGCGGCAACTGCTGCCGGCGCGCCCAACAGCGCCTGTCCGGCAACTTTGCCGGACACTGTATTGGGCACACCGGTGGAGATGCTCTAAGAACACATATTTGACAAGTGCTTTTTAGTTCAACCGGAGAAGTTTTCGGTATGAAAGTTTGCCTATCCAGAATAAATACACCAAAAGACGCTTATATCACACTGGACACACCTGTCAGCAGTCTTTTCTTTTACGTTTACATTTAATTTTCTTCCATGTTCTTCTTCCTCCCATCCCTCCTCGATCCACACATCGCGTCCCACTGTCTGCATCTGTCCTTGGCTCCTCGCCAACCACCGCTTGCCCGCGCAAGTTTGCACAAGCCCAGCCTGCTAGCGTTGTGAGACAACCCTTCTAGTTGCTTGGCTCCTAGCTCAGCTTGCGTGTGCCAGCTCGTTCATTAGTCAATCGTGTTGTGCTCGCCTGGCCTCTTGCACACTGGCCAGCTCATCCACGGCGATAATTGTCAGTCCCCGCCTACTGATACGTTTCCAACGTATCCATAATTTCTTATGTTCCATGCTTATATTATGTCAATTGTTACATGTTTTGTATATACTTTATATCATTTTTATGCATTTTCTGGGACTAACCTATTAACAAGATGCCACAGTGCCGATTCCTGTTTTCTGCTGTTTTTGGTTTCAGAAAAGTTGTTCTGGAAATATTCTCGGAATTGGACGAAACAAAAGCCAAAGTCCCTATTTTTCTGACACGTACACGGAGTCCGAAGGAGATACGAAGGGGGGCCGTGGGCCGTCCTCACCACCTGGTGGTGCGGTCCCACATGCTGCCGCGCCGCCACGTGGTGAGGAGGCCTCGGGCCTCCACCGACGCCGCCCCTTCGCCTATAAATTGACTTTGACGGGAAAACCCTAAGTACCCGAGTCAAAAACCATGAAAAGTTCCAGAGCCACCGCCGCCGTCAACCCTAACTCGGGAGGGTTCTGAACCTCTTCCCGGCACCCTGCCAGAGAGGGGAATCATCACCGGAGGGCTCTACATCGCCATGTCTGCCTCCGGAGTGATGTGTGAGTAGTTCATCCTTGGACTATGGGTCCATAGCAGTAGCTAGATGGTTGTCTTCTCCTCTTGTGCCATCATGTTTAGATCTTGTGAGCTGCCTATCATGATCAAGATCATCTTATTGTAATGCTACATGTTGTGTTTGCTGGGATCCGATGAATATTGATACCATGTCAAGTTGAATACTGAAATATTATGTCTATGTTATTTATGATCTTGCATGCTCTCCGTTGCTTGTTTATACTCTGGCCAAGTGGATGCTTGTGACTCCAAGAGGGAGTATTTATGCTAGATAGTGGGTTCAGTCTCCATTTAATCTGGGGGAGTGACAACAACCCCTAAGGTTGTGGATGTGCTGTTGCCACTAGGGGTAACCTAATGATGCTTTGTCTAAGGATGAATGTGTTGTTTACATTATGCACTTTACTTAATGCAATTGTCTGTTGCTTGCAACTTAATACTGGAAGGGGTGCGGATGCTAACCTGAAGGTGGACTATTTAGGCACAGATGCATGCTGGATAGCGGTCTGTGTACTTTGTCGTAATGCCCAAATGAATCTCACAGTAGACACCGCAACTTGCACATGCATGTTATGCACTTTTCAATATTGTCAATTGCCCAGTTGTAATTTGTTTACCCAGCATGTTAGTTATTTATTATGGAGAGACACCACTAGTGAACTGTGGACCCCGGTCCATTCTTTTACATCTGAAATACAACCTACTGCAATCATTGTTTTTTTATTCTCTGCAAACAAACATCATTTTCCACACTATATGTCTAATCCTTTGTTTTCAGCAAGCCGGTGAGATTGACAACCTCACTGTTAAGTTGGGGCAAAGTAGTTTGATTGTGTTGTGCAGGTTCCACGTTGGCACCGGAATCTCTGGTGTTGCGCCGCACTACACTCCTTCACCAACAACCTTCAGAAGTGACTTTGATCTCCTACTGGTCCGATTAAACCTTGGTTTCTTACTGAGGGAAAACTTGCTGCTGCACTCATCATACCTTCCTCTTGGGGTTCCCAACGAACGTGTGACTTTCACGTCATCACCTACGTTCATCAGAATCAGTCGAACGGCCATAATCGGTTGAGATCGAGCCGGTCTATCAGAAATTAGAGGTGATTTGGATGGAATCGAAGCGCTGTGGTGGAATTTCGCCTACGGTGAGTCAAGGACCGGTTCAGTGACAATTGGGCTGAACTTCCCTCCCGCGAGGCTATCTAGTTCAGGTGAAACATTAGCCCCAAAACTTAAGATATGGGGCAGTCGGGATCCAATATCCTGCTCCCCGATATTTCTTTCTGTGTCATGCATTTCCCCCGGATCTAGTCTAGTCAATTTTGTGGTCAAGAACTGGATCCGGGTTATAGGGGACGGGGTCTTATTCGTGATCTGCTAGAGATGCTCTTGTGCACTCATAATCTTATATGATTTAGTTCGTATTGAAATTCGTTTAACTGCACCGTGAAAAAAATATATTGTTCAAGTTGTTGGATGATCTGCTAGAGATGCTCTTGTGCACTTATAATCTTATATGATTTAGTTCGTATTGAAATTCGTTTAACTGCACCGTGAAAACATATATTGTTCAAGGTTGTTGGATGATCTGCTAGAGATGCTCTTGTGCACTCATAATCTTATATGATTTAGTTCGTATTGAAATTCGTTTAACTGCACGGTGAAAAAATATATTGTTCAAGGTTGTTGGACCAGTGTAAGTGGAGTGTATTTAAGTTTCCTTCGAGTGAAGTGCAGAAGCTTCGTTAAGGTCCCTACAAATACTGGTCATATAACTCACAGAATCTTTAGGATCCAAATCCTCGAGAAATCCTATGAGATGTCTTTGAATAAAGGAGCACTAAGTATAGTGATATGTCACGATGTGTCCTTGTTCTGATGCGTGTTTTCCCTCGTCCTTTGTTTCGATGCTTGCGCTTTAGTTCTGTTGCTTCTTCCACTCACATCGCCGAATTCCTCCCAGCATTGCGTCATCGATCTTCTTATCTCTCTCGCGCTATCCTCCTCATCTTTTGTCCTCTCCCTTTGCATCCATCACTCTGTTCCAACACTACTGCTACATTGGATTAACATAGCAATTATATATAGAGAGACCTAGCTATTTTATCTATATTGGCTCAATTTCGTCGTCCACCACTTCCACTACTACGGGGCCATGTTGCTAAATAGTTTCCACATGCTGGGCCATGAATATCATTAATTCTTAGAGAGAGTAAGATTTTGTTTTTCTGCTCTCAAAAATTGAATCTGAGGTTATAATACATCTTATACTTACAATTCTTGTGCAAACCAAACAGTCACATTTGGAAAATCTGTTTTAGTTTCCGAACTACATGATTGATTATGGAACCTATAAATAAAGGAAATGATCTATTACACTATGTAGCGATATAAGGGTTTTGTATCTTTGTTGGCTCTTCAGCTTCAACCGAGATACCCATTGGCACGGAATGATCACCTACCCGGGTATTTTATTGTGTATCTTATATGTTCTTGTTGTCTCTTGAGCTTCAACCTATTGGTATGGGATGCTCTCCAACGTAGGTCATATAGTTGTTGATCCTGCTAGTTTGGTTCTAGCGAAATGGAAGGACTTGAATGATGCACAATATATGTCATCCATACCCTTCACAACCAGAGAAAGGTCAAAACATATTCTAAAAATAATAATATAGAATAATCAAGTGTCATGGTTGCAAATCAAGAGATACAGTCACAACACCTGGTATTTCGATTACAATCTTTTGAACCTCGACAATTTAATATGAAGATCAACCTCATTGCTCTAATTCCAAAGATCACAAACCGAAAACACAAAGGATGTTTTTGAAATTGAAAACACAAAGGATGTTAGTATCTCCTTGGCATTATCATGTCTAGCACACAGGATGATGTTTTATTCCATACCTAGCCTTGTCAAATAGACAATCCTTCGGCGGGAACCTCAACTTCGCTACCTTTTCGACCTCGGTTCAATATGCAATGTACTTTGTCCTCTCTATTTTCTATGATATGGCCTATCTGATTTCAAGCATGTGTCGTCTTGACTTTAAAGTAGGTTTTGCATCGTTAAGAGTATTGGAAGAGAAAATTATATTGTTGTGATTTTCATGCATTTAAAAATGGTGTTATATATAGGGAGACGAGATAATGTTCAAATAAATTGTAGTACTATCGAGGTATGAAAAGTTCTCCAGCAAACCAAAATTCATTAGGTCCTAACTTTGAACAATATCAATAAAATAAAACTTCAGACCATCAATTAGAAAGTGTACACTACGAAACTTTTTTCACGACAAATCTCGACAATGAGATTTGAGATGTATTAAGGGGTCAATTTAAGAATATTTTTTGTTACTAAGGGGTATCTTCTCATGCAATCAAAACCAGAATTTCATTTTTTTTTAATGACTCAAAGATTATCGACAAATAACTTATCAACATATCATGCGGCAAAATTTCAAAGTCCAAACCCGAGACCGACAACAGACAAACATCCTAAATGCATACGAGCTAGTTGGCGTTGTGGTGTGTAGTGAAATGTAAGATGAAAGTCACGTCAAAACAAAAAGAAGGAAAGCTGAAAGCTTGTGATGGCACACAACCGTCCAATTCCATGTGGAAGGCGCTCTTCGCGCCGGTAACCTTACAACTTAATTGTAGATCTAACCCAAAAACGAAATGAAAGAGAAACCAATTTCTGTTCAACTAGGTTCCATAGATATCTCCAAATAGTTATGCATGCATGATACGATGGATCGAGGTCTAACAGACAACGAAGGCGAGGCCGGAACAGCAAAGGGTTGTTCACTTGACAAAGTTCATGGCAAGGAACACATCACCCAGATACATACATGATACATGCATATATATGCCAAGCATCCGATCGAAGCACCACCAATATTTACATCAACTAATGTGAACCCTGCAGAAAGCGAACGTAACAGATCATCAGGGTACTTACATGCAGAAACCTACTACTCTACGTAGTACGCTGCATGCATATGCAGCTACTGGCTGATTGCGTTAGGTCTATACGTACCTTTTCTAACCGGCCGCGAGGAGGAGGACGACGACGACCAATATATGTTGGAGGGGATAGCTAGATGCATATGCAATTGGCGGGGGCATTTTATAAGCGGCAGAAGCACGCCCGTTTATGACCGGTCTCAGGGAAGAGGAAGACGAGGTTGGTTGTAGGTCGCCGGTTAGCTAGCTGATAGCTCGGAGATAGAGTATTTGCCCCGTGTGCGGTGCATGTGTGTTGCGTTGGTGAGGTACGTTTTGACTTGTGGGTGCAGCTAGACAGCACCCAAAGGCACGTGATCTCGTCGCGTCGGCTAGCACGCAATGCACCAACCCCCTCCTCGTGTCCTCGTCTTGGGGGCACTTGGCGTCTCTTCCGGAAACTCAGCTAACAGGCTACGTTCTGATGATCGTATATTAGCCCAAAACAACTGATTCCGTCGGGAAGAAAAATCCGGAGCTGGTTTTGGTCCCTATAATTTACAGCTACAGGTCCGTGGGAAATTACAGGGCGTGGGAATAAACAACATTCCAACCGGGGCCTTAAGAGCAACTTTAGCAGACACTTTATATCTAACCATTTGCTTAGAACATGCAGTCCAACAGATTCTTCAAAAACCATGTTTCTTAATTTACTTAGTGATTTTCCCCAAAAACCACTTCCATTATGTAAATTGGAGTAAAACCAGCCGGATCTTTTATACGGTTGTGTGAACCCAGTTTCCCTCTTGCGAATCGAGGTTTCCGTGAAGCCTCCCCATTTGTGTCCGTCTTCACTACTCTTCACTCCTCGTCATGTACCAGGATTGTTTCCCACTTCCTCCAAAACTTGTCGCTGCATTATGTCGCTTCTATTGGCCTTACACTCGTGATGCCGCAACGTATCTACGGCCTTAGAGCATCTTCACTCGCGGCGCCCAAATGGCCGCCCAAAGACCTTCCGGACTGCTTTTCGCCTTTGGGCGCCCTCGCTCACCACTCACGGCACCCAGATATTATTCATATACGAAATTTTACGAAAGTGCATACATTTCATTGAAATTTCGTTAAGAAACAAACATAATTTATTAAATTAAAATCTAGAACTAGATCTAGTACGTAGAGTGGCACGCCGGGCACCGACAATTGGGACAAGTGCCGGCCCGCGAGCATAGGACCCCGGCGGCAGCCGGAGAAGAGGCATTAGAGGTAGGCGGTGGTCGGCGCAGGAGGCCGACCGGAGGCGGTGGCAGTGGAGGCTATGTCTGCCTCAATGGCAAGCTACATGTGGCCGGGATCCTACTCCGGCGTCGGGGGCCAGTCCTCCAAGCTGTCATCATCACCATCAACCTTCTCCGCCTCTTGTTGGTGTTGCGACGGAGGAGGTTGCACGCGGCCTTGTTCTGATCTTGCCCGACGAGCCTGCTCCACCGCCTCGTAGCGAACCCTCTCCCTTTCCATGCCCGCCGCGAAGTCCTCGTCGGAGGTGTTGGTGAGGACGTCGTCGTCGGAGTCGAACCAGTCCACAGGCGGCTCGGGGCGAAGTAAGAGTTTGGCTCGAACCTGGGGTCGTCGTACAGCTCCGGCGCCGTGTCCTCCATGCACAAGGCGATGAGGTCGAGGCGGGCCTGGCCGACCAGCATTGGTGCAACCGGGACATGCAGTGGGTTCGTCTCCCATCCCCCAGGGAGGCGGCTATTCGCCGGCACCGGCATGTTGGTGCGGATGAGCTCGCGCGCCTCGGCTTCCGTGAGTAGGTTCCCCGGCAACGAGGAGGTGGCGGAGCAGACAAACCCGCCTCGTGGTCGTTCCGCCGCGCCGCGTGCGCAACGTCGCGGCGGCGCCGGCGGGCCGCCGTCTCTTCCTCCGAGTAGAGTCGGGCAGGGGCCATGGCTAGGTGGTGGTGGAGTGTCTGTGGTAGAGACGGCGAGGAACCCGCTCTATATAATGGACGGGCAGGCGAATGGATGAGATCGCCTTAACTCCGGCTGGCCAATGCCTCGCCTGCCACACCATTAATGCCGACGCTTCAAAAAGAGTGCTCGCCTGCTTGACGCCGCCGTGGCGCAGACGCTTCCTTGCCGCAGAGACGCAGAGGTGAAGCGACGCGTCACTGCGCCCGGCTCGGAAACCGGGACGCCGCCCAACATTAATATATCTGACCAGGACGACGGCCACCGCCTCGTGTCTCACTGCCAAGCGTGGCCCGTGCGTCGGAGGTGGACAAGGTGTCGCGCTTCGTTCTGTCCAGGGCCGCCCTAAGCCTCCCCAAGTTGAGGGTGTGGGTTAGGCGTGCCGGACACAAAACTGGGCCGCGTCGGACCGAAAAGGCGTTTGGGTGGCGCAAGTGGGGGCGAAAACACGTCCGACACGCCTCAAAGACCTTTGGGCGGCCATTTGGGCGCCCCCAGTGGAGATGCTCTTACCATTCTAGCCGAGACGCTTTTATCTCCTACCCTTGACTGGCCCGTGTTGCTCCTCCTACGACCGGAAGAAAGGTTGCGGCCACCAACCGCATGATTAAAGGTCATCTACAGTGACCTCTTGTTCGGCTGCCTCTCGGCGACCTCTAGCCGAGAAGCCTTTAGCTCCTTGTAGACTAGTGCAAACCGACACTAAAGACACCTAATTTGGAATACCGTAAAAAAAGAACCACGGTTAAAATAACTGTGCATGGGCGAACTGACCATGTAGTAGTGGGTTGTGGCTGGGCGATAGGCTTTGGCAACAAACGGTCGCAAATGTCCATCACCAATGTGTTAAGTTGTAGGACCATATGTATTAGCAACGGATAGAAATATTTACATGTTGCTGAAGATACTCCCAATTGTAATGAAGTTTGTATTTTGTATGTTGCAAAAACTTGTCATCCCGAAACCCCACCACTCCTATCTATGACATCATCCCCTTTCATCACAACCACTATGAACCTTAGCCGTCTCACTCTCTCCCAATCACGTATCTATAATTTATGATGTTACATGCATGTTTTATACATATTGTTACATGTTTTATATACACTTCATATCACTTTTATACATTTTCTGGGACTAACCTATTACCAAGATGCCACAGTGACAGTTCCTGTTTTCTGTTGTTCTTCTTTTTCAGAAAACTGTTAAAAAAATATTTTGGAATTGGACGAAAATCAACGGAGGTCGGTTTTTCACCGACACGAAGACAAAGTCCAAAGGGCGCACGAAGAGGTGACCCAGGGGAGCCAAACACCACCACGGCGCGACCCCCCTATCAGGCGCGTCAAGACCGTGTGGGGCCCTCGGCTGGCTCCACGTGCCGCCCTTTCTCCTATATATTGCGTTCGTCCTGAAAACCCTAAATACCCGAGTACTATTCCACGAAAAGTTTCATCACCGCCGTCATCATCAACCCTAGCCGGAGGGTTCTGAAGATCTTCTCGGCACCTTGCCGGAGGGGAAATCATCACCGGAGGGCTCTACATCGCCATACCTGCCTCCGGTGTGATGCGTGAGTAGTTCATCCTTAAACTACGGGTCCATAGCAGTAGCTGTCGGAGTATCGGCATTGGAGACAGGAGATGGGGGTCCTCTAGCCGAGGGTGAATCATAGGGAAGAAGGTGGACGTCGTCAAGGTCGGGATCGAACACGGCGGTTTACCCAGCTTCAGGCTCCACGGCGGTGGCGGAGCCCTACGTGCTGCTATAACTCACCATAAGGCGGATCGCCATGTTACATGTTACAATGAGTTGATTGGATGTAGGATCCATTACCCTAAAGGCTTCCCTGGTCCGGCTTATATAGGCGGCCGGACCTAGGGTTACAGGAATATTGCGTGTCTGGCAAGTATTGGGAGTCCTAAACCTATCCGCCAAGTCTACCGCCTTCCGTCTTGGACTTGTCGGCGTCATGGGCTTCGGCCTTGGGCTTCTCCTTGCCGGCATCTTGCTTCCTTAGTCGTCAGCTATCTAGGCCGCCTGGCAGGCAAAAGGCCTTGCCACCACTTTGGGCCACCCTGGACTAGCCGAATTACTCCATGTTGGTTGTACCCCCTTGTGGTATGACCCCAACAGTAGCTAGATGGTTGTCTCTCCACCTTATGCTATAATGTTTAGATCTTGTGAGTTGCCTAACATGATCAAGATTATCTTATTGTAATGCTATATGTTGTGATTGCTAGGATCCGATGAATAGTGAAGTTATGATCAAGTTGTTTATCAATCTATCAACTGTTTTATTTATGTTCTTGCATGCTCTTCGTTGATAGTATATATTTTGGCCAAATAGATGGTTGTGACTCACAGAGGGAGTATTTATACTCGATAGTGGGTTCATTCCTCTAGTAATGTGGACTAGAGCGACAGAAACGACTAAGATTGTGCATGTGCTATTGCCACTAGGTACTGTTGTTAAGTCTGATGCGTTTGTTTACATTACACACTTTGCTTAATGTAATTATGCGTTGCTTGCAACTTAATACTAATGGGGGAAACATACGTTATCCCGGAAGTGGATTATTAGTCATAGATGCAGCTGGTAAGCGGTCCTATGTGTTATGATGTAATGCCCAATAAATACTACAATAAACATCTTATCATAAATTGCATTGTCATGAGCTTGCTATTAGTTAATTACCCAGTTGTAATTTGTTTACCCAACATGCATGTTATTTTTTATATAGAGATACCACTAGTGAATTGTGAACCCCGATCCATTCTTTTCACTAGAAGAAAAACACCGCTTCCATCACGCTCTGCAATCATTTGTTCGCTTTTACTTTCTGCAATTATAATTAATATCCACACCATACGTTTAATCATTTATATTCAGCAAGCTAGGGATATTGACAACCTTCCTGTTTAGTTGGGCAAATTACTTTTATTGTGTTGTGTGCAGGTCCATGTCAACCTTTCTGGCGCCGTTTGTCACCTTTCTGAAGCTCTTTTGACTCGTACTGGTTCGATAACCTTGGTAGAATTAAAAAAGAAAATTGTTGTTGCACTACATCATACCTTACTCTTGGGTTCTCCCAACGAACGTGTATTTTCATGTCATCAGTGTCCTTGTCCGGTGCCGATAAGACCATCCAAAGCCACCGTCCTGCAAGTCCAATGTGAGACTTGCGACGGCGACCACCACGATGGACCCTGCCTCAGAGGTGTGTGGCCGACGTCTGCTCCCACACCAACAAAGGTTATAAGCACATGAGCATGTTTAATTATGTGTAGTTGCATAGCATAGTAACATCATACTGACATATTCTAAAAAAAAATCATACCGACATGCGTTAACCACCGAGATTGTATGCAGGCAGTGGCGGAGCCCTACGTGCTGCTATAACTCACTATAAGGCGGATCGCCGTGTTACAGGTTACAATGAGTTGATTGGATGCAGGATCCGTTGCCCTAAAGGCTTCCCTGGTCCGGCTTATATAGGCGGCCGGACCTAGGGTTACAGGAATATTGCGTGTCCGGCAAGTATTGGGAGTCCTAAACCTATCCGCCAAGTCTACCGCCTTCCGTCTTGGACTTGTCGACGTCATGGGCTTCGGCCTTGGGCTTCTCCTTGCCGGCATCTTGCTTCCTTAGTCGTCAGCTATCTGGGCCGCCCGGTAGGCAAAAGGACTTGCCACCACTTTGGGCCACCCTGGACTAGCCGGATTACTCCATGTTGGTTGTACCCCCTTGTGGTATGACCCCAACATTAGCCCCCAGAAGGGTCCGAGTTCTTCAGTTGCTGGCTGATCTTCTTCCTGCAAATGTTGTCGGTTTCTGAAGAGCTTGGATCCTTCTGAAGTTGAATCAGGCGGCGATCTGACAAAAATAGCCGGAACATCGCCGCCAACATGGGTAAGACGGTCTGACCTCCTGTCAGGAATCTTTTCCCTGTGTTGTCAAGTCGATTGGACTGGTCAAGGCCTTCGTGACGTCACTGGGTCCACGACAGCTTGAAACCCAGCGCGTGCACGATGATGACTACCCCACTACGCGTGAGAATCGAGGCGCCGGCGCCGCTCGTCGTCGTTGCTGCGGCTAGATGGCGGACACGTGTCCTGCATCGTGGCCTGCCCACCTTCTGCGCTAATCTCGGAGCAGTTCAGGGAGATAAACGCAGTGATTCCTTCGGAGGGAAATTGCCGTGCCATTTTCCCCCACACGCTTCAACCTCGTTCGCTCGAACTTCTGCGCTCTGCACCTCGCCACTGCTCCGACGAACCTCCACTCCCCTTCTAGCCATGACATGGGCAACTCCGGCGAAGTGGGTGCTTCGGTGGCGGCGGGCGCACATTCGGCCGCGGGATCTGAATCTCCCGTGGCGGCGACGGCGGCGGCCCTCGAGGTCGTCCCCTTGGCTTCCATGCCTCCCGCAACGGGTGCGGGCAGCGCTGAGCCTTCTTCCTCAACTCCGGTGCCCCCGTCGACCCTACCACGGCCTCCCCCGATCCCTCAATGCGGGCAGAGGAGGCAGACGCGGCGGCGGACGCAGAGGACCTCGGCGACGAGCTCGCCGGAGAAGAAGAGACGGCTGATCTTGGGTATTGGCTTCCGTCTTGCATGACGGAGGCCTACGCCCAGGAGTTGTCGGATGCCGGATTTCTCCTCCCCAAGACGGAGTGTTTCTGGTGGATTCCCGGCAACGAGACCGTCCCTGAGCCCCAAGATGACGAGAGGGTCGTCTTGGCGTCACACCTCCTCCGCGGTATGGGCTTGCCTCCTTCCGCCTGCTTTTCAGCTATACTTAGGCATTATGGGCTGCAACCACATAACATTGCGCCCAATAGCATCTTAGTATTAGCCGGCTTCCAGGCCCTCTGCGAAGGGTACTTAGGCATAGTTCCAACCGTGGAGTTGTTTAAGTATTGCTTCATATGCCGCCGGCAAACTATTGCCGACGGTCAGCTTGCGACCTGCGGCAGTGTCACGTTCAACTGCCGTAGAGGTCGCTGGTACCCAAAGATCCCGGTCATTGACTCGGTGAAGAATTGGACCAGTACCTTCTTTTATTGTAAGAATATCCCGGCACCTGGCCAGACGGTGAGGATTCCTCCTTTTGAGAATAGTCCGCGAACGTACGCGGACCATTGGACCGAGAAGGCGGCCACCAACTTGCCGGAGGAACATCGCCGCACCTTTAGGCAGATGGAGTTCCTCGCGAAGACAATGGCGACCCCACGTCTTGATGGAGCCGACATCGTCGTGTGTTGGCTGTCGAGGAAGATTATGCCACTTCAGCACTGGCCGCTGAAGATGTGCGAGTACCAGCCGAATGCAGCCGACAGTGCCACTCTTGACGAGGACGTGCTGCTTATTCGGCTGAGGGCCCTTATTGTGCCTTCCAAGATTAAGGCGGCCGAAGGCGTCCCCATGTTTACTTTCGACAACCCTGCTCCAGCGGTAAGATGTTTACTTTTTTTATTTGCCCAAGCGCCAGCTTCTTCGCATTAACACCTAATTGTTTCCACAGCTGATGAACCTGGCGGAGAACGAAATCGCGTGCCTTTGGTACGAGGCAGATACCAGCAAGGCCAAGAAGCGCAAGGCCCCTGCCGCCTCTACCAAGGATATGGAGAAGAAGAAAAAGGCGGCCTTGGCCAGCTCGGCTGGTGCCGGTAACCCGGCGGACAAGGCCTCCAGCAAGCGGTAAGAAAACAATCCAACCGCCATCTTTGCACACACTTGAATGATGTCGTCATATTTCTTTTGTCCTTCATGCAGCATAAAGCTTACCATGCCAAATCTGCGTGTCGGCTTGCAAGCGGGTGCCGGCAGAGGGAAACCTCGCCCGTCTCCCGCCGCTGCTCCCCGTACCCCAGTGACATTCTCTCCGGGGACATACTCGGAGGGCCAGCCTGGGATTAACTACGCCACCAGGGCTGCAAGCATGGTGGCCGCCGGCAAAAAGACTGCTGACCCTCTTTCCACCACGGCTGAAGCTTCGGCTAATGATGCCGGCACCTTCATTAGGATGAAGATGGAGATGGAAGGCGCCGGTGCCGGCGCGTCAGGCTCAGGCCCTCGCAACATCAAGGTGATAAACCCCCTGCAGACCCTTGTCGACATGCGCCGGAGCTGCCGCGGCCAATGGGATCAACTGCATGAAGAGATTGAGGTAAGCCGGCCTATAGCCCCAGCCCCTGATCACTTTGGCTGTTAAAATTTTTTAGCCGGCAAGGTGATCATAAAGCTATTTTTGGCCGAAGACTTATTTCCTCTTCTTTTTTTTCACTCCTTGTTCGACAGATTGCTCTCTCCTCAAACAAGGAGCTCTTCCAAGCCACAGAGGCTAAGAATGCTGAGTGCCGCCAACTGAAGCAAGAGCTTGAGATGAAGGACGCGCAAATTGCGAGCTATGAAGAGGCTCACAAAAAAGATGAAGGTGACAAATTTTACTTTGCCTTCAATTTTTTCGCCTTCTTTCTTGCCGACAACTTGCTTTAGTTGGGCTTTCCTTTTTGTATAATTTTTTGTAGAACTGTTAAGCACTGCCCGAGAAATTCTTGCGAATTCGGGTGACATGCAAGCTCTAATGAACGAAGCTGCAGATCTTGCCGAGACAATCCTCAAGCTGAAGGCGGAGCATACCAAGGAGTTGGAGAAACGCGATCTGGAGCACGCCCAAGCTCTTAGCCGGCTTACTGAACAGCTGCAAAATCTTGGCAACAATTTAGCAACTGTTACCCAGAACTCCAAGAATCAGCAGGAGCTGCATGCCCAAGCCATGTGACGGGCTGAAGAAAAGCTTGCTCAGCATGAAGCCAAAATCGCCGCCATTCAGGAGCATGTGCTAGGTAAGATCCGTCAATTTTGCTTCGCCATTTGAGCAATTTTATGTCTGTCTTAACCGTTTGTCCCTTATCTTCAGTGCCAGCCGTTTTGATGACAAGTCCGACTCCGCTCCGCGCCCTTCACGCCTCCGCCATATCGGGGCCATCATTCGATGCACCGTCAATGCGGGCCAAGCTTTGGCCGGAAACTGTACCCCACAGACAGCGACCCTATTGACTTTGAGTTTCTGCCCGAGTTTCTTGAGAAACTTTGTCAGGAATACGAAGACAACCTGCGGTCAGCCGCACGGGAGGTGCGAAGAAGGCTCTTGTTGTGATCAAGGCCTGGTATCCGGACGCCGACATCCATCAACTGACGGAGTTCATGCCGACCGAGGATGAAGGCGGCAATACCCTTGACATCGCACAAGTGCAAACTTCAGTGCAAGGTATGCCACTCGCGTCGCCAACATGGTGGACCTCGGCATATTCTACAAGGCGCATCTAGATCCCCATGGTGGCGCAAGCACTTCGGCTCCAGCCCCAGGCTTGGCGGACAAGGAGAAGGCGGACGAGGAGTTGGCAGACGAAGAGGATGTTCCTGAAGATAGCGCCAGCCCCAAGACAGTTCCGGCACCTGTAGTTTGAACCTGCACAAACAATTTATGTTGCCTGCATTAGTCTGTAATGCAGAAGAAAACTTTGTCGTGCGTTGTAAACTATACTTATTTTGTGTAAGGACCAACTTTTATGCTACACTTGGCGGTTGGCTAACTTAAGTGGCCCGCCTTAAAAATGTGTTTTGTGTTCATACATTTGACTTTTTCGTATGTTGGCGGTACCTCATCACAGTGACTTTAGCTGTGCCAACCAGGTGCTATACCAATTAGTTTAGACACAGAGACCAAAGCCGGGATTTTGGTGCCAACTACATACTACTAGGCAACCCATGCATAAACAAACAAAATAGACATACTAGGCAGTGCAAAATTTATTTTGCTTTTAATTTTGCCGACAGGCGGCAGCTGTCAAAAGTTGTCGGACCACTGGCTCTGAGCCGAGAGAAAAAATCTTTTTTGGTAACTTTTTTGACATGGCATGAAAATGATAACAAGAAAAGACAAAAGATGGCATGACTCTCAAAACTAAAATGAGCACCACAGACTTTTATTTCATGATCATAATGTACTTATTACAATGTGGAAATTTCTAAGTGTAGAAAGGACGTAGCTGCTCAATGTTCCAAGGCCTCTTGGTTTCCTCATACTTGTCGTCTGGTTTCCGCTTGCGCTTGCGGCCACGAGTCTTCCTGTAGCCGTCTTTGATATCCATCAAGTAGTAGGATCCATTGAGCAACACCTTGCTGACCACGAAAGGTCCTTCCCATGGCGGGGATAGCTTATGCAAGCCTTTCCTATCTTGGATTAGGCAGAGAACTAGATCACCTACCCTAAAGCTTTGTTTCCTAACTCTACGGCTATGATAGCGGCGCAAGCTTTGCTGGTAGATGGCTGATCGAGCCAAGGCAACATCTCGCTCTTCGTCAAGTAGGTCTAGTCCGTCCTGTCTTGCATCTTCTGCGTCTTCTTCGACGTAGGTGTCGGAGACTGGTCCCAGGAACTAGGGGTGTCTCTCAAGTGTCAGGAAACGAGTAAGGGGCTGAACACAACGTCAAACAAATCCTCAACAACCTCGGCGACGGTGCTCGTCGAGCTCGGTGAGGAACATCACGGCAGAGAGGTAACACGAGCCGCTACCCAGGTTCAGGCCCACCGAGAGGTGTAAAAGCCCTACGTCCTGCTAAGATGTATTGCACTGCTTGGAGAGGTTCACAGTACAAGGGTGCTTGCCGAGGGCACTGCTATGGCTATGGTGGAATGAGCTCCGTCTTCTTCTCAGACGTAGCTCCTTGGTTGTGGAATGTGTTGGTGAATGCGGGATCCCCCTCCTAGGTCGTACACTGGCTCCTTATATACTGGGCTTGGTCCTCTTCCCCGAAAATCTCCGGCGGGAAGGGATACCACAATGCCGCCGAGTTGGAGCACAGCGCACAGCGTCGGGGGCGTCCATGGACACGGTCCATGGCAGGGAGCACGTCGTCTTGGCAGAAAAAGCCACCGTCCAACCAGGACGGTGGGCCGGCGCTGCAGAGCTTTGGGGCGCCCCACGGTGACGTCGCAGTTGGAGGTAGCGGCGGCCGGCCGCTTTATCACCAATTTGGCAAGTCTTGGAGTCCGCTTTGCTTGCCGCAGCTCCTTTGACCACTTTATACACGAGAATGGCAACTGCGGCGTCTTCGTCATCGCGCGCAGGCGCGCGCGTCACTCTGCGGCGGGCGCAGAGCCCATGTGCGCTCTGCAGCGGTGCAGGAGCTTGCTTCCACTTGAAGGAACCCCGCGAGGCCTGAACCCTCGCCGAGGTTTTGTAGCCGTTGACTTCTCGCGAGGGAAAACCTCCCGAGGGTGGCGCGGAGACGCGCCAGGGCCTGAGATCTTCTAGGAGAGGCCTTCCCAGGCAGAGGTCCCTCTCGAGGCCTCCAGGCCGATCGTTTGGTCCTTAGCAGAAATGCTCGGTCGAGCAAATAAGCCCTCGCGAGGGAAAATGCCTCGCGAGGCTCGCCAGGCTGAAAGCCTGGTCCTTAGCAGAAATTCCTGCGGAGCGTTCGAGGGCTGTGGCAGGCCGGCCCATGATACCCTGGTTTCCATTGGGCACGCTGGAGCTCCTCGGCGGAGGCGAATCGTCGTGGGCCCAAAGAAGCCTGCGAAGCCCGAGACACGTGGAGCGTCACGGCTGGGCACGATCCCACGATCTCCTCTGAAGTAACGGGCGTGGTGGTGGGTCCCGCCACGTCCCTGTAACGGCTCGATGAGCCGATATAAGGCGAAGAGCTCGGCGCAGGCGGCCATTACTCACTCGTTCCCCTTTCGCTCCTTCTCCCAGCGCTCAATCCCCAATCTCCTCCTTCGCGACCTTGCTGCAATGGCGCCCAAGAAAGCCACCGCTGCTTCGAAGGGCAAGGCAGTGGCGCAGGGCGGCGAGTCCGCTGAGGCGCAGCGGGACGGCGACTTCGAGCCGGCTCTGAGCGGCTCCCGCTTCGAGACGGAGGCGCAGCTGGACAAGGTGCGCCACATGGCGGCTTCGAAGACCAACGAGCACGGCGCCACGGTGCTCAAGCGCGCGGGCAACTCCCACGGCAGCTTCTACCCCATCTTCATGCACTCTCTCTTCGCCGGGCTCGTTCCTCCCTTCTCCGATTTCTTCCTGGCGGTCCTGGAGCGCTACCAGATCCAGGTTCTCCATCTCCACCCCAACTCCATCCTCGTCCTCGCCATCTTCGCCTACCTCTGCGAGGCGTACATCGGCATTCCGCCTTCGGTGGACCTCTTCCGCAGCTTCTACGCGCTCCGGTTCACGGCGAACAAGGAGCGGTCGGGTGCGTGTCCTTCCGCATCACCGACGGCATGAAGGGCGTCTACATCCCCATCGCGCGGAACGGCGAGAACATCGTGACCAGCGTGACGAAGAAGGTGGAGGACTTCCGCAAGCGCTGGTTCCTCATGCAGTTCGGGAGCCAGAGCGCCTTCTTCGAGCTGCCTGAAGCGCCTCCGACGAAGAGGGCGAGCTGGTCCTCCAAGGGCTCAAGGGCGCGACGCTTGGCCCTGTGGTGAGGCGCTTGAGGGACCTCCGCGAGGCCGGCCTCACCGGGCAGATGGTGGCCAAGGACTTCGTGAGGCGCCGCATCGCTCCGCTCCAGAGGCACGCGGACGCGATGTGGCTGTACTCCAACCAGGGGACAAGATGCGCCTGAGCGCTACCCTCTACACGAAGGAGGAGTTGCACGCCCTCATGGAGACTCTCTTCACGTCCCCAGACATCCCCGCGCCCACTGACCAGACTGTGCCGCTTCATCGGATCGATCTCGGGCGCCGCGTCTCGCATGTGCAGGCGATGCCGAAGTTCGACCAGTGGGGCCTGGTGCCTAAGGGGCACGTTGGGCCTCGCGAGGACCCGGAGTCTGCGGCGCAGGGGGCGCCAGTTGAGGGCGATGAGGAGACGACGGAGACGCCCGCAGAGTCCGATGCGGGCGCGACCGGCGCCTCGGGAGACGCCGCTTCCTCGGCGGGAATTCGAGCGCCTCGAAGAGTGCGGCGCCTGAAGCTGAGGTCCACGAGATCTCCTCAGGCAGCGGCGACGAGTTCGTGGTTGCCCCCTCGCGGCGTGTTGAGGGGAGGAGGAGCGACGATGACGATGCTTCGTCGGGCCACTGCGAGCCTCGCTCCAAGGCGATCCACGACAGGAACGCCGGGGCCCAGGAGGAGACAGAGGCACGGACGAGCGCGGAGCCCAGTGCTCCGCCCGCGAAGCGGAAGAAGAGGAAGTGGGTCGACACCGCGGCGTAAGTTTTTGTACTCCCTTTCCTGTTTGATGTTGTTCTTGGTGTATGCCTCTCGAGGGGTTTCTGAGTCTTTTCCTCTCCAGACGCACTGAGGAGCCAAAGAGGCGGAGGCTCCGGAGACTTGGAGAGATCTCCGGCTCTGCCGCGGCGTCCGCGACGCCCACAACTGAAGAGGTGCACCACGAGGCCACCGCTTCCTCTCCCGAGGCTGCGACGCCACCTCCTGGGGCGGAGGAGCGCCACGAGGAGAGGGAGGAGGAGGCTGAGGTGACGACGCCGCCGCCTTCGCGGCCTGACGCTTCTCCCGCGCAGCAAGAGAAGACGCCGGAGATGGACGCGGCAAGGACCACGCCGCCGGCGAAGGAGGGCACGGCGGGAACAGCTGCGTCTGCAGAGACGCACGTGACGTCGACATGGAGGACACCACGTGCCGTCGCCTCCACCGAGCTCGGGCCTTGGAGGGCCTACGGTGGGGCTGAGGCTGCCGCGGGGACGGCCTCAGCAGAGAAGGCCAACCCTGCTCCTGAGGAGGAGGAGAGTGCTCCCCAGGGGCAGAAAGATGGCGGAGCTGATGGTGGGGGCGCCTCGAGCCCCCAGAAGGCTCCCAGCGCAGAAGGCGAGGGGGCTCTCGCCAGAGCCCCCAGAAGGCCCCTTGCACGGAAGAAGAGGGAGGCTCCCAGCAGAGCCCCCAGGCGCGCCTCGAGGACACCCAGAGCCCAAGGCGCGATGCCCCGGAGTCCTCAGCAGGCGCTGGCGCTTCCAGGCCCTCTGGAGAATCGTGGGCCCTAGCCTTGCTGGGTCGGCGCCCTGTCGCAGCTCGCCGAGAGGCCGTCCTTCGCTCGGCGAGGGAGGTGCTCGATGGGCTCGAGGCCCAGCTCGCTGAGGAAGACCGCACCAGGGCGGAGGAGGTCGCCGAGCTTGCGCGGGGCTGGGCTTGCCTCCAGGAGACCGTGGAGCGCTGCCGCCGGAAGGACGAGGCAGCCCAGGCGCAACGCGAGGCGGCGCTGCGCTCTGCTGAAGAGATCCGCATCAGCGTGGTCCGCGAGGTCGAGGAGACCCTTGCGGACCTGAGCGCTAAGCGCGAGGCTCTCGAGGCGGAGACGGAGGCCAAGCATCAGGAGCTGGCGGCGCGCGAGGCGGCGGTCTCCACCAAGCACAAGGAGCTCCTAGACCGCGAGGCGGGATCATTGCCGAGTCGGAGACCGTGCGGCAAGGCCTGGAGAAGCTCCGCGAGGACCTGCGTGTCCGTGAGAACCAGATGGTGCAGCGCGGGCAGAACTTGATGCCCGCGAGACCGAGCTACGCAAGCGCGAGGAACAGGTCGAACAGATCGAGAAGGATCAGTCTGCGCAGCGGGAGCACCTGGAGTCTCGCGAGAGCAAAGTCACTCAAGACGAGGCGTTCTACCAGAAGCGCCTCGCGCTGACCAACGAGAACCTCCGCAAGAAGGAGGAGCAGCTGGCGGAGGAGTCCGCGACCAAGGAGCAGCTCTTCCGCGACAATTGCAGGAAGGACTTCGCGGACAAGGCCAAGAAGCAGGAGGCGCGCTTCACGAAGAGACGCAACGAGCTCGAGGCCCGCATCAGGGAGCTTGAGGCTCAGAAGAAGCGATTCGACTCCCGCCTTCATGACGCTGTGGAGGCTCGGAAGCACGCGGAGCAGGACCTTGCCTCCTTGACGCAGGACATGAACGAGATGCAGCAGCAGGTGGGGCCTGTTGTGGAACTCGTCGAGGAAGCTCGGCGGAGCGCTCTGACTGCGCAGGTCTTGTCGCGCCAGCGGGAGCGCATGTTTGCTTCCTTGGTGAGGCGTGCGCGCTTGCGGGCCGCCTGGGGACCGAAGCCCCCAGGCTCTCTGTCGAGGGGAACTCGACGTCGCCACTACCTTGGCTTCTTCGAGCAGCTCCTCACCAAGTTTGAAGAGGTCGTGACGAACCTCGACGACTTGGTCGACACCGAGAGCCGCGAGCTCCTTGGCGTCGCGGTCGGCCAAGTCTTCGCCAACCTTGCACACCTCCACCCCGGCTTCGATTTCGCGTCTGTGATGGAGCCTCTGGAGAAGGAGCTCGCCTCGAAGCTGGACGCCTCGGTGTGGGACGACGTGGAGAAGTACACTCAACGCTTCAAGAGGGTCGAGGTCGAGGAGAGCGACGACGAGGCTGGTGCTGAGGAGGTGGATGACGAGGACGTCGACGGCGACGACGACAACCCCGCTGCTTAGGTTGCCCCTGTAGAGAGATGTGCCAAGGGCACTAGTTATCTTAAGACTTGTTGCTTTTATTTCGTGCTGGTTTGTAAAGACACTTTACTTTGTGCAAGTGTGAGTGCCCCTCGGGAGGCCTTTTATCTGTTCCCTCATGTCTTTTTCGCTCTACGTCGTTAGGACCCTGCTCTTAGCGCAAATAGCACCGCCGCTTCGGTATGCCGGAGTCAGGGCTCGACAAGGCCGGGGGGTGCGTAAGGCTTAGAGAGGTAAGAGCCCTCGAGGCGCGATGCTCAGGGGCTCCCCTTTGACGTGCAAGCAGCCCATGAGGCGTAAGAGAGAAAAGAGAGGCTCGAGGGGCGACAAAACCAGCGAGAGGGAAAAAGAGCTCATGAGGCGTAAGTTCTGGACTTAGCTCTGGCGAGACGCCTGCTTTGTAGAGGGTGTTGTGTTCCTGGTGAGGTGTTCTCCCTCTCGAGGCTGCCTGAGGCTGGCTTGGAGCTTTTGGAGCCCTGCAAGGCGTCTTGTTCCCTGTGTTGGAGAGAGAGAGAGAGCGAACCCACAAGCAAAGCATAGTTGTACAACTCATGCGCGCTCATAGATTTCCTCATGGGTATCTCACGAGGAGAATAAGCACCAAGGTCCTTGGTGAGGTGACGTGCATGGGAGCTAACCCACGAGTCAGAGCTCTTTGGTGAGATAACGGTCGTGGGCGGAGAGCCACGAGTTAGAGCTCGGATCCTTTGGATTTTACGATGCTGCTGGGATGCTCCCGAGACACAGGCACCGTGCTCAGCCCCCGCTCGCGAGGTGCGCATGGGGAAAAATGTGAGCGCGAATGAAATGTAAGAAAAAACTCACCAAGCAATATTACATAACGGCGCCGAAGCGCAATAGGTTCATGATGACCTGAAATTGTTCATTACACTTGGCGAGGCCAAGACAAAGTCCGCCATGTCTGGGCATGGGGTTCCACATGGAGTGGCTGAGGCTTCCCGCGGCCCGTGGCGCGCGTTGTAGGAAACTCTCAGTGGAGATGGCCCTCGTGAAGGGAAAGCTTGGTGAAGCTGGGAGGTGAAGACGCGTGCTTCCCTCTTGAGACAAAAAATGCCTGCCGCGACGTGATCACGGGTAGAACTTGCGTAGGTGCTCGATGTTCCATGGATTTTTGATCGGATCGCCGTCTTCCGTCTCGAGCCGCACCGCGCCAGGCCTGGCGATGTGCGCGACCCTGTAGGGGCCTTCCCACATGGGTGAGAGCTTGTGGAGGCCTTCTCTGGAGAGGATCCTCCTGAGGACGAGATCGCCTGTCTCGAGGGTGCGCGGCCGTATGTGGCGGCTGTGGTAGCGGCGGTCTTGCTGGTACTTCGCCGCTCGGAGGGCGGCACGGCGGCGTAGTCCATCGAGCAGCAGCAAGTCGTCGTTGTGGAGCTCCTCTTGGTTGTCCTCGTTGAAAGCAAGGATCCGTGGGGACCCATGCTTGATCTCGGTGGGGAGGACTGCTTCAGCGCCATAGACGAGAGCGAACGGCGTTTCTCCAGTGGGCTTCGTGGCGGTGGTGCGGATGGACCAGAGCACGGAGGGGAGCTCTTCAATCCAGTTCTTGCCGTGGGCCTTGAGGCGATTGAAGCTTCTTGTCTTGAGGCCCTTGAGCACTTCTGCGTTCGCCCGCTCAGCCTGCCCGTTGCTTCGTGGATGAGCCACCGAGGCGAAGCAGAGCCGTGTGCCGAGACTCTCGCAGTAGGCCCTGAAGATGCCGCTGGTGAACTGCGAGCCGTTGTCGGTGATGATGCGATTTGGCACGCCGAAGCGACAGGCCAGGCCTCTGATGAATTTCACCGCTGATCTCGCCGGGATGGTGCGCACCGCTTCAACCTCCGCCCATTTGGTGAACTTGTCGATGGCGACGTAGAGGTAGCGGTAGCCCCCGCTGGAGCGTGGGAAAGGTCCCAGGATGTCCAGCCCCCAGACCGCGAAGGGCCAGGAGAGAGGGATGGTCTGGAGCCCCAGTGCGGGCTGGTGGACTTGCTTGGCGTGGAACTGGCACGCCTCGCAAGCCTGGACAACGGCGGTTGCATCTTGAAGTACTGAGGGCCAATAGAAACCACTCCTGAAGACTTTCCCTGCGAGGGTGCGTGATGATGAGTGGTGGCCACATTCTCCACTGTGTATGTCCTTGATCAGCTGGCGGCCTTCTTCAGGGGGGACGCATTTTAGTGCAACTCCATTTGGACGCTTGCGGTACAGGTCTCCCTCGTGAAGGCAGTATGACTTGGCCTGGCGAGCAACTCTCTCTGCTTCTGCGTCCTCTTCAGGGAGGACTCCGTCCCTGAGGTACTCCTTGAGCTCATCGATCCAGCCCGTCTCTTGGTGTGTCATGGCCAGCAGCAGGCGTTCCCCTGTGGGTGGACCGCAGCTGGTGCTCCAGATGTTGGTGGTGGTGGGAGCTCTTCGTCCATGTTCATTCAACGCTTCTTTTGGCTGTTTCACCGATGCCCTGGTGAGCCTCTCCTCGAACACGCCCGCCTGCTGGGCTTCTCTGCGTGATGCTCGCCTGGCGATGTCGTCGGCCTCCTGGTTCTCCCTTCGTGGGATGTGCCTGAGCTCCATCCCCTTGAAGTGTTTCTCGAGCTTGCGGACCTCCTCGAGGTAAGCGGCCATATGGCCGTCCTTAGGCGTGTAGCTCTTGTTGGAGAAGTTGACGAGGAGCTGGGAGTCGCCCTTGATGAGTAAGCGCTTGATGCCGAGGGCGATTGCGGCTCTGAGCCCGGCGAGGAGGCCCTCGTACTCGGCGATGTTGTTGGAGACCTTGTCTGTCGTGAAGCACAGCTGGACGGCGTAGTAGAGCTTGTCGCCCTTGGGTGAGGTCAGGACGACGCCAGCCCCAGCGTTCTGGCATGCGAATGCTCCGTCGAAGTGCATGGTCCAGTGGCTTGGCCGTGTCTCCTGCTGGCGTGGATTCTGCCTCATGAGGCTCTTCTTGCTGCGTGTCTGTCCACTCGGCGACGAAGTCAGCCAATGCTCTCCCCTTGATGACCCTGGTGGTGTCGAAGCGCAGGCCAAAAGGTTGCAGCTCAATGTTCCACCCTGCGACGCGGTCAGTGGCGTTTGGATTGCGCAGGATCTGCTCCAGAGGGAATGATGTGACCACCGTGATGGGGTGGCCCTGGAAGTAGTGGCGCAGCTTCCTGGAAGCGATGAGGAGCGCGAGGAGGAGCTTCTGCTGCATAGTGTACCGCTCGCGAGCATCTCGCAGCACAGTGCTGACGAAGTAGACGGGATGCTCGACGAGGGCTGTCGATGGTGACGCAGCGCTGGGTTCCTCGGGAGCCTTGTCGAGCCTCTCGAGAGGTGGACCCTCGACGAGGGTGCCTTCTGGTTGCGCGGGCTCGGCATGGGGCTCAGGGCCTGAAGAGGATGTTTCCTTGTCGGGGGGATCTGGGCTTGGCGTGGCGGTGTCCTTCTTGGCGAGGACTGGCTCTTCCCTTTCTGCCACCAAGGCTGCGCTCACTGTTTGTGGAGTGGCTGATAGGTACAGCTTCAGATGCTCGCCGGGCCTTGGGGCAACCATGACAGGTGGGCTAGCCAAGTACTTCTTCAGGTCTTCAAATGCCTTGTCCGCCTCAGGCGTCCACTTGAACGTGCCAGACCGCTTCATGAGCTTGAAAAATGGCAGCGCCCTCTCGCCGAACTTGGAGATGAAACGGCCGAGGCTGGCCATGCATCCCGCGAGGCGCTGCATGTCCTTAAGGCGACGAGGTGGCTGCATCTCTTCTATGGCTTTGATCTTGTCAGGATTCGCTTCTATGCCGCGGTGAGACACTAGGAACCCGAGGAGTTTGCCTGACGGTACCCCGAAGACGCACTTGGCGGGGTTCAGCTTGATGCTTACTTTGCGCAGGCTGGCAAAGGTCTCCTCGAGGTCCTCCATGAGGGTGTGCTCTTCGCGAGTCTTGACCACGATGTCGTCGACGTAGGCTTCTGCATTTCTTCCCATCTGAGCCCCCAAGGCCTTCCTCATGAGCCTCTGGAAGGTGGCGCCGGCGTTCTTCAGGCCAAAGGGCATGCAGACGTAGCAATACACACCACAAGGGGTGAGGAATGCTGTCTTCTCCTCATCCTCCTTCGCCATCTTGATCTGGTGGTAGCCTGAGAAGGCATCCAGAAAACAGAGGAGGTCGCAGCCGGCGGTGGAGTCCACGATCTGGTCTATCCGAGGCATGGGGTACGGGTCCTTGGGGCAGGCCTTGTTGAGGTCGGTGTAGTCGATGCAGAGCCTGCCGCCCCCGGTGTGCTTGGGAACGACCACCGTGTTGGAGAGCCATGTGGGGTGTGGAACTTCTCTGATGATGTGCGCTTCTTTTAACTTCTCTACTTCCTTGATGATGAACTCTTGCTTCTCTGGCGCCTGGCGCCGTGCTTTCTGCTTCACGGGGCGTGCGTTTGGACACACGGCTAAGTGGTGCTCGATCACCTCCCTCGGTACTCCGGACATCTCTGACGGTGTCCATGCGAACATGTCAGAGTTTGCCCTGAGGAAGGCGACGAGCGCGCTTTCCTATTTGGGAGGCAAGCCAGCGCCTATGGTGACGCTAGCCCCCGAGCCGCTGGCGTCCAGTGACACCTTCTTCGTGGCTGCCTGCTCCTGTGAGAACAGCTGCTTCTTCTTCGCGGGCCTCTCGAGGGGCTCCATGTCCTCATCAGCGGGGAATGCCACGGCAGCGGCCTTGTAGGCGGTCTCGACAGAGCGCATTGCGTCCTGGACTTGACCGTGGATGGCGATGGTGCCGCCGCTGCCTGGAAGCTTGACGATGTTGTAGGCATGGTGAGTGACAGCCATGAACTTCGCGAGGGCGGGGTAGCCGAGGATGGCGTTGTAGGGCAGGCCAATGTGTGCGACGTCGAAGTCGATCTGCTCGTGCGGTAGTTCTGCGGCGTGCCGAAGGTGACCGCGAGCCTCACCTGCCCCAGAGGTGTGGTGAGCCACTTGTCACCCCCGTGAAGGGCCTAGAGGGCATGAGCCACTCGTAGGGCACTTGAAGCTGCTCGAAGGTCTCGACAGAGATGACGTTCAAGCCCGCACCCCCATCTATAAGCGTCTTGGCGACGGCGATGTTGTTGATGATGGGGGTGCACACCAGTGGGATGGTGCCTACTGCCTTGGTCGACTTGGGGTGGTCCTTGGAGTCGAAGGCGATGGTGTACTGTGACCACTTGAGGGGCTGGGAAGCCTCAAGCCCTGGAAGCGCTGCGCTGACCTCGCGAGAGAATTGCTTGAAGTGGTTGTTGGACTTGGGCGCTGGGACCCGCCGAGGATGCAGGCTATTGCCCCCTGAGGGGCCTGGTAGCCCCCAGGGTTCTCGTCGGGGAGGTTGCCGTTTGCCCAGCGTTATTCCCCCGAGCCCTGTGCTGGAAGTTGTGGCGTCCACCTCCGCGGCCACCACGGCCTCCGCCGCGGCCGCCGCGGCCCTGGTTCTTCTCCCGCTCCTTGCTGAGCTGCTTGAGCTCCCAGCAGTCCAGTGGCGTGGTTGTGCCTGTTGTGGTAGATGCAGTATGGGCGATTGTCCGCCTTTTTCTCTTCAGCCGCCGGAGAGGCCTCGCGAGGCTGCTTTGCGTCAGGCTCTGCCGCGAGGATGGCGGTGGTCTTGCGCTTCTGCAGGCTTCTTCTTGCTCCTGGACCCCTCTGGAGGGTCCTCCTCCACTTCCTTCTTGACGAAGAGGAGGCCCTCTTCAGCCTTGGCGCACTTGTCAGCCAGATCAAAGAGCTTCACCACAGAGGAGAGGTGTCGTGGATGCCGAGCTTCTCGAGCATCCTGTGGTTCGTGACGCCCTCCCTGAAGGCGGAGATGACGTGCGAGTCCGGGATGTTCGGAATCTTGTTGCGGACCTGGCTGAAGCGCTGGATGTATCTGCGGAGGGTCTCGTCAGGCTTCTGGCGCACCGCGCGAAGGTCGTTGTAGGTGAGTGCGCGTTCGTAGGTGCCCTTGAAGTTGGCGACGAAGACCTTGCAGAGGTCCTCCCACGTGTCGATGGTGTTCTCGGGGAGGTTCATGAGCCACGAGAGCGCGGAGTCCTTGAGCGCCATGGAGAGCCAGTTGGCCATCACCTTGTCGTCGCCTCCTGCAGCTGGATGGAGACGGTGTAGAGCTGCAGGAACTCCAGAGGGTTGGTCCTGCCGTCGTAGCGTGGAGGGAGGTCTGGCTTGAACTTCACAGGCCAGACGACCGGCGCAGGTTGCGGGTGAAGGCGGTGCAGCCCGTGGCGTACGTACGGCGCCACCAGCGAGTACGCCGCGGTTCTGGCGACCTGCAGCGGCAATCTCCTGCACGACGCGGTTGTGGCGGTCCCTCTGGCGCTCGATCTCCACGCGGGCATCCGCCGGAGTCCGCTGCACATTGGCAGTCGTGCGGCGAGGATGCGTGCGACGGCGCGGGTGGTTTGCTGCCGGAGCTGCAGCTGGAGGAGGTGGCGGAGGCGGAGGGGGAGGAGGAGCGCCGTGCGCTATGTTCCCCTCGCGTCCGGAGTGGCGCACCAGCGAGCGAGAGGGTGCTGGTGCTGCAGTGGTGGCGGCAGGAACGGCGGCGGCGTTGATGAGCTCCTCGAGACGCCCAAGCCAGTTGTCGTGGCGAGCGCAGCTCTTGCGCCATCAGCAGCGCGGTGGCTGGGCTGGGCGCTGCTCGGCCCATCGTGGAGGCGCTCTCGCGCCTAGATGGGTGCAAGGAGGAAGCTCCCTCGTCCTCGCCGTCGATGCCGCCGTCGTTGCCGCTGCCGTTGCCGCCGTCGTCCTCAGGGTGCTCGACGCGCGGCTCGGCGTTGCGCTCTGAAGCGCGGTTGGCGCGTGGGCGACCACGCGGGTTGTGGTTGGCGGCGGGCTCGGTGTTGGCCCTGCCGGACGTCCGTCGCGCGAGACGCGCAGCTCGCGTGTCAGTCATGGCGCGGAGAGGTTGAAGAAGTTGAAGACGCGCCTCAGCCCCCTACCTGGCGCGCCAAATGTCGGAGACTAGTCCCAGGAACTAGGGGTGTCTCTCAAGTGCCAGGAAACGAGTAAGGGGCTGAACACAACGTCAAAACAATCCTCAACAACCTCGGCGACGGTGCTCGTCGAGCTCGGTGAGGAACATCACGGCAGAGAGGTAACACGAGCCGCTACCCAGGTTCAGGCCCACCGAGAGGTGTAAAAGCCCTACGTCCTGCTAAGATGTATTGCACTGCTTGGAGAGGTTCACAGTACAAGGGTGCTTGCCGAGGGCACTGCTATGGCTATGGTGGACTATGGTGGAATGAGCTCCGTCTTCTTCTCAGACGTAGCTCCTTGGTTGTGGAATGTGTTGGTGAATGCGGGATCCCCTCCTAGGTCGTACACTGGCTCCTTATATACTGGGCTTGGTCCTCTTCCCGAAAATCTCCGGCGGGAAGGGATACCACAATGCCGCCGAGTTGGAGCACAGCGCACGCGGGGGCGTCTATGGACACGGTCCATGGCAGGGAGCACGTCGTCTTGGCAGAAAAGCCACCGTCCAACCAGGACGGTGGGCCGGCGCTGCAGGCTTTGGGGCGCCCCACGGTGACGTCGCAGTTGGAGGGTAGCGGCGGGCCGGCCGCTTTATCACCAATTTGGCAAGTCTTGGAGTCTGCTTTGTTTGCCGAGCTCCTTTGAACCACTTTATACATGAGAATGGCACTGCGGCGTCTTCGTCATCGCGCGCAGGCGCGCGCGTCACTCTGCGGCGGGCGTAGAGCCCATGTGCGCCCTGCAGCAGTGCAGGAGCTTGCTTCCACTTGAAGGAACCCCGCGAGGCCTGAACTCTCGCCGAGGTTTTGTAGCCGTTGACTTCTCGCGAGGGAAACCTCCCGAGGGTGGCGCGGAGACGCGCCAGGGTCTGGAGATCTTCTAGGAGAGGCCTTCCCGAGGCAGAGTCCCTCTCGAGGCCTCCAGCCGATCGTTTGGTCCTAGCAAAAATGGCTCGGTCGGGCAAATAAGCCCTCGCGAGGGAAAATGCATCGTGAGGCTCGCCAGGCTGAAAGCCTGTTCCTTAGAGAAATTCCTGCGGAGCGTTCGAGGGCTGTGGCAGGCCGGGCCAGGATACCCTGGTTTTCCATTGGGGCGATAGTAGGCTTGCATTCTGGAGAATCGAACATCATGTCGGATGGCAGTACTGCCTCAGCCCCATAACTAAGAAGAAAGGAGTGAACTTTGTTGATCTGTTTGGAGTATGCAAACTCCAAAGGACAGATTGCAATTCGTCAACCCAAGCCCCAGCTGCCCTGTGCAATGGTGACTTCGAGACGTGGCTTAAGCCCTGAAGAACTATGCCATTTGTATGCTCTACTGACCATTAGCTTGCGGATGGGCAACAGAAGCCAGGTCAAGGCGGATGCCGTGCTGGTAACAGTACTCCTCAACTTCGCCTTAGGAGAGATTCGTGCCGTTGTCGGTTATGATGCTATGAGGCCCCCCAACCGAGCGATTATTCCCCACAAAAAAATTTGGCGGCAGTGGCGCCTCAAGCTTTTTGATAGGTTTAGCTTCAACCCATTTTGTGAACATTATCTACGGCCACAAGCAAGTGTGTGTAGCCGCCAGTGCCGTCTTAAAGGTCCAACCCTGTCCAAGCCCGCACTGCAAAGGGCCATGGATGTATTAATCTTGAGCGCCTGAGCCGGCATGTGGAATTGCCGAGCATAAAGCTGGCAACCCTTGCATGTCCTCACAATTTCCTCAAGCGTCTGCCTTGGCCGTCAACCAGTAGAATCCTTGCCGAAAAGCTTTCGAAACAAGGGAACGAGATCCGCATGGTGAACCGAATCGCCAGAATGGATCTCGTCTAACAGTTGCGCCCCTCCTCCGGTGAAATACAACGTTGGTAAAACTCCGTAGTACTACGCTTTAATAGTCTCACCGTTGATAATTGTTAAAGCTTTGGCTCTTCTGATAAATTTGTCACCTTAATACCTCATCATCCGGCAACTCTTTGATTCGTCAAGAAATTCATGTATGGGTGTTGTCCAGTCCGCTTCACCAAATAGACCGCAGCTTGCATCTCTACTGGTTCCGCTGCTTCTGGATCCAAACGGTCCAGCTCCTTTGATGGATGGCTTGTAGAGTGTTCCAGGAAAACATCCTTTGGCACTTTTTGCGCTCAGATCCAAGCCTGGCAAGTGTGTCTGCTGCCTCGTTCTGAGCTCTCAGAATGTGACGAACATCG